>JAQFVV010000261.1:0-519617 GCA_028023455.1 Epiperipatus broadwayi | reverse complement strand
ATCCCTATATGCATATGAAATCTTTTTTTAACTAATATGCTTGTAAAATAACAGGTGTTGCATAAAAACACTTTGTATAGATCAAAGTTATTGCAAATGCCTGTTGTTTAAGTGGAATTTCTACTTCTCCTCTAAGTTCAACTGAATGACATAAACTATAGCTTTCTATTCATATACAACCATGAGCCAGTTTTTTTAGAAAAATTGCTTAAGAATTTTTTGACTGTCATTAGAAGTTTACAACTGATTCATCAGATTGCATTGATATAATTAGCTTTTTCTTTTATTATACTGATTTGCTTGTTTGACTTTTTGATTTAAGGATTCATAATTCTTAAACAAACACCACATATATATATAAACGTTTACATCCAGATCAATACATATACACACACAATTACCTTTAGTTTCATCTTCAATTTTTCCTAAAAAGCTGAGATCATGTTCAAAGGAGGGCTCTTGTTTCTGTTTAATTAATATTAAGGCTTCTTCTAATTCTGTATAATCGGTTATATTTTCCTACAATAAAAACAATTATTTTCAATTTATACTATAAAAAAAATTGAAGATAATATACAATTAAATAATTTACATATATTGCACCCACTCTTTTCCCATGTTTAAGACGAGAGTTTTTATTGTACATCAATAAGAAAATGTTTCAATAGTAAATCTGTCAAAAAATATAAAATCCATCTAAAATGATAAACAATAATTAGCAGCTTACATTAACAGGAGAGTTATCATGAGGTGTAGCAGATCAGGCTGCTTCATTCTTTTAATAATGTTTAAGTTGTAAACTCCTTAGTCTGAGATGATTGTGTGGCGCTTACACCAATCACTTTTAAATGTGGCGGTTTAGTATTAAGACCTAGGCTCAAAGCTTCAATATTTCTGATTGGACTTTCATTAATCCACAGATCTTTAGTCTTTCATTAAGTAAAGATTTGTTCCCTGGTGAGGAGAGGAAGTAATGAGACAATACAATAAATCATGAACAAAATCCACACAGTCTCAGGCTGACTCAGACAAAATGTGATTTTCAGCTCATAGAAGCTGCATGCTAGTTACTGAAGAACAGGCAGAACTCATTACTTGTCAGCAAAGGAATCAATACCAATATCCCTGACAACACTTGTGAGTGAAGCTTTCTTCAAGTCCACATTTTTATTACTCTAGACTTGACAAATTAAGTTTGAGGCTTAAAGACATGAACTCAGTTCGGAGAAAATGATTGCCAATCGTTGGCAAGAAATAAAAGACAAGCCAATGCGTTTTTCATCAGGTGCGACGGCAGTTTGGTTGACATTGAAAAAAAAAAAAAAGACTCGTGAAAAGAGAAAAACAAAGTGTTAAGAAAATTAATTACTACACTTTATAGGATTGAAACTATCTACTAAATCTAAAAAAAAAAAATAGAAACATTAAAATATGGTGATAAATATTACTCATTAGTAAAGCATCAATTATAATTATCAACACATACATATAGATATACATTCATAATATATAATAATTAATAAACAGCCATTCGTAAACGAGGTGTCATTCTAAGAAAAAAAAAGTGAGAAAACCTGCTCCAGAGTTGTTGTTTTTTTCATATGTCATAGCATCGTCCGGGAGGCGAACCCACAACTGTCTGCATCCAACTACTTGCTTACAAGGCGGCTGCGATGACCTCTCGGCTAACAACGCTTGACTGCTCCAGAGTTTTGTGATAACTATACAAACTCATGTGTAAAACACAAGCGCGTTCACATAAAGAGCATGTTGCGCAATTTTTCTGTTTACTTAATATTTTAAGATGTATTTTAATTTCATCAGCAAAAAAATGTTTTTTTTTTCTTAAATAATTCAAAACCATGTCTAATTGTAGATCTCCAATATATTCTTTTCTCTGCCATATCTTCCCATTGGAAATAATCGATATTTCTACTTCATTAAGATGTCTTTAATTCTTCTATTAATAAGATTTAAAAAAGCATTTAAATAGATCATTGCAGGACAAAAATTACTCCAATAGCTATCAAAAGGAAAGCAGTGAAATATAAGCTATTTACTTACCAGGTTCACCAAATACTGGTGAGATTTTAATGGTTTTTCTATATAGTCTATTAAAAATATCAAAATACGCTATTAACTGATCAATTTTGGTTAGCTATCCCATTAATCCGCCCTGCCCAAATCCTATTTATTTAAAATCTGAAAACAAATATTTATTCAATCAGAATTTTAATCCCATATTACAGAGACAGTATTTGGATGTATTATCACTTCTAAATCAGTCCCCATATTAAATAATAATAAAAGAAGACTCTGCTCATATATAATGTAGATAAAAACTTGTTTTGTACTCTCCAAATATTTTCATGATTACTCGAAATTTCTATAATAAGGGAGGGGGGTCTCTTGTTTTATTGATATGTTTCCATCATACAACAACAACAAAACTATATTAATGACCATGATTATTTTAATATTCATTCACTGGGTATCTTAATTATTTCCTATCAATATATTCTAATATTTTTCCATATCCTATGTATTGTCCAATATTACTACTATAAAATCTATTCTATTATAATACTTATATTTACAAACCTCCCCATGTAGACGTATGTACATATTGTATATACATGCTGAAAGTTTGTATAACATATATATATAGATATGGGCACATATTTCATATGCACTGTTGAAGAAAAAATAATAAAAATTAAAAATTATTACTTTTTTTAAATTTGGATTATAGAAATTAAATATTAATCAATTGTGCAGACAGACAAACATTATATTACTTTGTCTTTCTTTTAACATAGCAGGTAAATAGCACACACTGGGCAAGCATATGATACTTCATTTAATAGAAAATTGTTTTTAAGTTAAAATAATAGATCACACATGGCTTTAAATTTTATACTTTCTCCTTAATGGATTTTTTGTTAAAATATATATTAGTTCTATAACAGATCAACATTTTAAATGATTTTCCAGTTGTCAATTGATTTTAAGGGAATAGTATCAATGACCATACCAGTCACTTGATGGCGCTGGTACTAATCAAAAACAGTTAAATATACAGTTTTTGAGGCAGCCAGTAATGCCTTGTAGTGTGTTATGCTAATTATCTCACAATTCACACTAATTTCAAGCGGCCTGTTCGTACCCTACAAATGATCGGTATTGAGTCTGCGCTATCGTATAATTTGAGGGTGTGTAGATTTGAAGTCAACATAACATTTGAAATGTCATTTAATAAAGTATTATATTACATTTAAATAATTTATTATGATGTCCAAAAAATTTTCAAACTGTTTCAGTGGTTGTGAAGACTTTGTAATGGTTTAAAAATAGGGAAAGTTTTGTTATAAGCGTGACTTCTTAAATAGTCACTGCAGTCACGATATCTTCACAAAACATTAGTTTGTTAATGTATTGATTTGCTTTTTGTTTTTTAATTTTGTTTAAATGCTTAATTTATTATTAGAAGAATAACGTACATATATCAAATTTAATGTAAAAAAAGTTGTAAATAAAGTTTTTTTTTCTTGTTGCTCAGTCTAATTAGTTTATTCATCAAGTAATGCATCTTTTGGATGATCCTTTGGATCGTCAAAGACATCGAGACGCCTCCCCCCCCATGCCTACTCCAACACTATGCACTAACATTTTAATGTTTTTTTTTTTTGGTGTTTCAAGTATTAGAAGAATAATGTATATTTAATAAAATGTTAAAAACGTCCTAAATAAATATTGTGTTATTAGTCATTGTTAAAAAGGAATACATTTACATTTTTACAAATGCCGCCATATTTGTCGATCTTAAAAAATAAAAAAAAAGATATTTACTTTTTTAACATTATTTAACAAAAAAACAACAACATAAAAATGTCAATTAATTCTTGTTATTGTTTAAAAAGAATACATTTCATTTTGTCAAAATAATGCTGTATTTTGTCATTATTTAAAAAAAAAAAGACATTTACTTTTTTAATGTTATTAAAAAAAACAAGAAAAGGTCAATTAATTCTTGAAAGGTCATGGCCAGGTAATGTTATATTTCACTGTTTTTCGTTAGCAAGAGCGCCATCAATCGAACTGTATGGTCGTTGATACTAGTACCGATTTTAATATTTAAACCTTTATTTTATATTAGAATTCTATAAATTGGACATGACTTGTTAGAAATATAAAATTACAAATTAAAAGTATCCTAAAAAACATCATATCTGAATTTTGCAAATATAGAAAAAATAACAATAAAGATAACAAATAATGAGAACAATGGATTTTTTTCTCAGTATATGATGTAAAGAAAAGTCAACTCCATGAAAAATATGTAAAGTCATCATAAATCTTAACAAATTCTGATCTAAAAATTACAATTAAAATATTACAAGGTTTAACGTTTACCATCCATAGTTTCTGTAAATTTATTAAATTATGTTTTTAAAAATAAAACATATTTGAATATAATCAAATTTTAATAATATATACTTTTGTTTTAAATAAGTGTTTCGCACATAATTTGTAAAAATAATATAAATATTTTAAATAACTTATAACTATTAACAATAGATAAGTGTGTATAATTCTCCATGCAACTTCTGTTTGAAGTTTGTTTTAGCTGTAGACATTTGTTCTCTTCAGAATTTATTTGAATCAATAAAATTTGCGTCATCAAAATAAACATTAGTAAGCAGAATAGCATTACATTAAGCACAAGAAAGTGGGAAAAAGCTAAAGCCAAGCAGGAACATCTCTAAACAAAAACTACTGAGTGAGTAATTAATAGTTAAAAAAAAAAACAATTATAAATATATATATATACGAAATTCATTTATGGACATAAGAAATGAGAAATACTTCAAGGTAAGTATTAACAATTATATATTTTATTCATAATATAGGTTATACAGAAATATCTTGATAAATTTTATTTCAAATGTATTATTCAAAAAATAAAAGAACTTATATTTAAAACAGAAAAAAAAAATTAACAGTTATGAAAACAATTACTTATATATTACTCTGATCCTATCGATATAAAAAAAAATTTAATTTCCTAAACATTATTAAATATACTTTCACAAAATATAATTTTTAACTTTACCAATTTCATATTCATTAATTTATATAGTGATCAAATATTCTTACAAATATTTAGTTAAAGAAGAGACTATAAATAAATCTGAATATCGTAATATGAAGTTTGGTAATGACAAAGGAGTTAATGAATCCTTAGGGATAGAGTTAATTTCTTTAGATGAAAAATGTCCAGAAATATTTGAGAATCAATTACCAAAACTTACTGACAATACTAGCAACAATTTTAAAAATAAAATACAAGATATAGTTCAGAAATGTATCATTAATTATGGAAATATTTATCCAAAAATCAGTATTTATAAAGAAATACTATTTAAAGGAATTAAGAATTTGATACCTAATGTAAAATTTATGAAAGGAGAAATTGACCAGAATGGAGATTTAGGCAAAGCCAAAGTAAAGCTTAAATCTAAGAGTGAAGAGAAAATTAAAGTAGATTTTCTTAAAGAAATACCTAATTGTAAGAAAAATATGAAAAAGTTAAAGTGAAATTTAAATGGTGAGTTAACAGAGGAATAAGATAATTTTTTTTAGAGAAAGTATGGATCTGATATAAGATGTTGGTAAAGCAAAAGTAAAAACAAAGAAAATGGGTGGAAAGGTAGTTAATTTAAATCTTGGTAGAAAGATGATTGGTAAGGAGAAAGATGTTGGAAAAGTTAAGATTAAACTTAAAATGAAAGAAGATGATATAGTTATTATAGATTTTCTTTGAGAAAATGTTTATAAGGAGCGACACTTTGATAAAGCTAAAGTCAAACTTAAAGAAATAAATAAAGAACTAGTTGATGTAGAAGTTCTTAAAGAAATGATTGATGACGAGATTAATGGTGGAAAAGCTAATGTTAAGCTTAAGTTGTTAGAGGAAAAGATACTTGATGTGAATTTTCTTAGAGTATGTCTTGGTAAATAAAGAGATAAAGAGAGAAAAAAGGTGAAACTCAAATTTCAAAATCAAAAGAAAGTTAAAATAAATTTTCTTAAAGATTACATTGCTAAAGAAAGAGATATAGGAAAGGCTAAAATAAAACTTAAAAGGATAAATTAAAAGAGAATTAAAATAATTTTCTTAGAAAGAAAAAATTACTAAAGATAAAGACAAATAAATAACCCAGAATAAGACACCATTTACAGATGGTAAAATCTTAGTAAAAACAATGTTTTTTTTTTTTTAAAAAGGACAAGTCTTAAAAATTTTTGATATTTTGTTTTCATACCTATAAAATAAGAATATGTATGGTGGATGAAAAGGGACTTATAATGCAAGAAGTGTAAAATCCCTTACCCTTTTGATAAATAAAAGTTAATAGAGTTATTGATGGCACTCTGAAGTGTATATTGTAGTTTAAAGAGATGAACTGGAGTAGAATATTATCATTTGTTTTCGTTAAAATGGTTAGTTCTTCGGATGATTTATTTTCTCCTACATCATACATTAGTTAATTCAAAACTCTTTGGGTTCTTTTAAAATTTTACCACATAATTCACTACTTTTATCAACTACTTCAACAGACTCTTTATTCTCATTTAAATCTTTCTTAGTCAATTCAATAGATTCTTAATATTTTTCCAATTCTTTATCAAATAATTCAACACATTTACTACATTTTTCAACAGACTCTTGATTTTTTCAATTCTTCATTAACTAGCTCAACATCCATCCTTCTTGATTAATTCAATAATTTGCAAATTTTTCTCATTTGCTAAATCAATTGTTTATCTTCTTCAATATACTTATTTATTAACTCAACAGATGTATTCACTTCCAATTCTTTAATGATTAATTCAACAGACTTTTTATGAATTTCTACTTCTTAAAGGCTCATTTTTTCTTAAATCATCATCTGCTAACTTAAGAATGATTTGTTATCCCTTACATCTTTATCAATTAATTTAACAGAATCTTTATTTTCTTCTTCCAAATTACTACATAAGTCAATATTTTAACTATCACAATGATTTGTGGATTTTTCTTGCTTATTAATTCAACAAGCTGTTTATTTTCTACATCTTCATTAACTAAGTCAATGGATTCTTTAATTACTTTCAAATCTGTACTGATCACTTCAAAAGATTGTTTAACTTTTTTACTTTCCAATTCCACAAACTATTTCTCTTCCTTTTCATTGTTATTAACTATGGATGGCTTACTTCCCTTTAATTTATTTACTTTTTGCCTTTCATTTTCCAACATAAGGCAAAATAGATCCATCATCTCATTCAATTGTTTATTCCTACCTAACTAAACTGCCTCATTACTTCTTGTATATTCTCAATTGTATGATTTACAGATTTAAATGCACAACCTAAAATTCTATCACTTTGCATTCCATTTCCCTTTTGAGGAATATCAACAACTACTTCAGAGGTTAGCATTTTCTTATTGTAATTTCCCCATCAGTATTTTCCAATCTACACTTAACCACTTCCTACAACAATCTCCAGAATACAACAAATAGCACTAAATTATTTTCATATACCACATTAAAATTATAATTCTGTAATATCTAAACTTAAACTTACATAAACTATATATTATGATTTTAGAGTTTCATTTACTTACACCAATACAGAATCATAATAAAATCAATTGCACATAAGAAATGAACTTTAACAATTATGATATTATTTTGGAATAATTGACATAGTTATATATTTAAAATAATTATAGCCAAATTTACATAATTCAATTATTTATTTACTTATTAATTTACAATCTACATAATAACTTTATGTCGAAAATAACTTAATTGTACATACCACATTAAAATGACACTTTATATAACAAAATAATCAAATTAACATTATAAAATAGATTATAAATTATATATAAAATAATGCATAGAATCATAACTTGCTACCACAAAACATACAAATTATACTTCCCCTTCCAAAGCTCTCCCACTGTATATATCATGCCCCAATTTTGATCACCATTTTACCTACCATGTGCCCTTACCAAAGGAGAAATCCTCTGAACAAAAGAATCCAGTTAACTAGGATATAACAATATTAAACTGCAATTGAACTACATAAACAATGACTATTAAAAAAATACTGTTCTGACTAGTTGAAGATACATTACTAAGATACAATATCTAATAAATGAATATCTTTCAATAATTAAATATAAGAAATTTAATAGATTAAATATAATACAACTTATATTTACAATAAATAATACTCAATCCATTCATTTTACTAATAAATTCAATTTATAAAACTTATTCAATATTATAAATAACGTGTTTCTATCAAAATAACAAATATAATTATGAAACTCTTAACATGAGACATTCAGTAAGATAGACTGGCTGAAACATTGAGAATAAATCCATAAAAATACATTCTCCATAATATAAGAATATTACTCCACCAAATTCACATAACAGAACTACCATGTAATATTCTCATGTTTTAAAACACACATCTAATAATCCTATAATATATTTTAGAAATTTATTATAGAAATAAAAATAAATTACTTAATATTCCTTTAATAAAAATACTAATTGGACATTTAACATTAAATAATAATTTCTTACTTATCATCTTTCAATAGAAAATTTTACAGTTTTCCAAAATAATCATCTCTAGTTTATTTCTAACAAACTAATAATAAAAATAAATAAATAAATTAAGATCCTGTAAATAAATATGATGAGAGATTTTGCATGATATGTAACTACTCTTACAAAATAATAACAATAAGCAACTAAAATAACTTAATGACTCTCAACATTAAATCTATTTAATAATTAAAGTTTAGCAATAAAACAAATAATATAATAAAATTTAAAATAAATATTGTACAATCTCTCTTTGGTATTCATAAAATATAATGTATTTTATTATTGTGGCAATATCAAATATATCTTTTACTGGTGTTGTATCTTTTAAAATAATCACCAATGATCATATCTCCTACAATAATAATACACTTTATTCAATCAAATATAATAAAATAATATCAAAGTAATCTTTATGGATCATGTTTACCAAACTAATACTATGTCAAATTATTAATTTCTGAGGATCATACATGTAGAATGAAAAAACCAAATAAACAACACATAGATAAATCACAATTCAACTAGATTATAAGTTTTAAAAAAAAAGTTTACAAATTTATTTACAAATTAACAATATTATACTCTTACAATAAATTTATAACATAATATAAAAGAATATTTACAAAAGTAAAATAAGAATTGACATTATTTAACATTAAAAAATATTTACAGTAAATCTTACCAATAAATGACAAAAAAAACGAAGATAGCCTTCACTCCAGCCATTTCAATTAAAATAAAAACTTACAACAGTAATGACAATATGTCATCCTCATTCAGTAAATATAATATTCTCCTATTTTGTATTAGGAACAGTTACAATAAATTTCCCAATTTCTAAAAAAACTTTATATTACACTTATACTGTTATAAAATATATTACTTATGATATAAACGCATCAATATAAGTTTATATTTAAAATATACTTCTTAAAATTCAACACGTAAAATACGTTAAAAAAAATTATTAAAGAACTTTCTTTGAGTTTAGCAAAGGATTGTCGTGATATTAGAATATCAGAAAATTTTTAATAAAAATATAAATATCTCCTGCTATAAAAAAATTACTATTTATGCAAAATACTTAAGAGATAATTTCATGAATTTTTGTAACTTAAATGGATTTAAATTATTTATAATAAAATTTAAATAACAATCCATAAATTATATTGCTTGACATTTGTATTTCTCTTTTGTTATTATACTCTTACATTCATCATACCATTCAAAATCATTTTCACTATTTTCTCTTTCATTCCACATTAAATATGCATCTGTTTAAAACAAGTGATCTTTACTATTTGCAAAAATATCCATCATTCCTCTCTTATATACTTTGACAATCATCAATCATCTCAACATCACTAGTGAAAGAAATTTCTATATACTTCATCTTGCCCTTTCACAAAATTATCAACTTCAAATGGTTTAGCCATTTTTTAACCAACTTATAAAACCATCCTCTATGATGATTCCTGTGGTGATAAATAGCGATTAAAGTGTAGGATAAGGAATAGTAACAAAAATAACTCCAACAAGTAAGACAATATCATCATGGATACAGTGCAAATCATAATAATAGATCCATATTCATCGGGCACTTAAGATTCAAATCATGGTTTCTATTATAGCACTTATTGATGATAAGGAAATACAGATGTCCAAGGAAAAAGACATACAGCCCTATTTTACTGAATATTTTAATAACTTTAAAGTATGGAAATGTAATTCACATAGAACATTTTTTCAACATATACCTAATATCTTCCACACTGAATAACTCACATAACATTGTAAAATATACAAATCACATTCTAAAATAATTTCCAAAACAACAATATAAAAAACAACAACAAAGATCTCAATTCATTTAAAAATGTTTTTTTTTTTAAGTTTTTAAACACAAATGATCTTGATTAAAAAAAAAAACATTCGTACTATACATTTATTTATTTGTTACTATATAATTTAGAGATCAGTATTATGTCTTTCTCTGTACTTCAACAGATACCATTCACAATGATATAACATTAATAAATTAAAAATGTTATCTAATGTACACATATTCAAGCATTCACACTGAATAAATATTTTAAATATCCTTGAAAGTTTTCAAAACATTCATCCACATTCATTAATTCTTTTATAAAAATACACACAATGATAATTTCTATCAACTGTTCATTCCATTGTTTAATATTAAATTCAAGCAATATGAAATACTAATTAAAAATACTAATTAGGATATATCATTTTAAAAAACAAAATTAAGAATTACCAATGATCTCAACCATTATTAAGATCATTTACGCGATCTGCTTATTGGACAACACATTAAAAAAAAAAAACAATTATGATTGTAATTTACCTTGTTCAGAAAATGACTTTCTGAATACCCATTTTTTTTTATTTCACATAATAATAAAGTTAATCTACTTTAAGATTAAATTTAAAATATAATAACAGCAGGTTAGTTTTTTTAAAAAAATTGAAATATTCTAAATATTAATAGTAGACTTAATAAAAAAAAATGATAAAGTTTTAAAGAAAAATTTTTTCTTTCTCTCCTTCTGCTCATAAGTTGAACACATGTCAGGAATCTTGCCCCATTGCCTAGTTATGGATGGAAAGCTTTGTATACAATCATACTCCAGTCTCAGCACCATTAAAAAATAAAATGTAGAAGTAATAATATAAATTCCACTAAAATCCGAGAAGAATATTAATCATCCTGAAAAATAAAATGTTTATTCCATTCCTTTGTGAAAATTTTATCCAGGCATGTAATATTTTCATAAAATAATAATTCAAGGATCCATTTTGTGAAAATATTTGTTTTTCCTCCATACATACTCTCCATTAATTTCAGCCATTGTTTATAACAGATATATTACAGAAAATGTAGCATAAATGATATTTGAATCTCCATCAGTCACAAACATTAGTGAAAACACTATATAATATAATGTTCTTTATTTAATACATGTATCAACAGAGATGTAGTTTATAAATTAAGATAAATATTTATTTCATTAAAAGATTTACAATTTTTATTTTTTTAAACATGTGCCATTTCATTAGATATTTTTTTCTTTTCCAGGTAAAATAATAGCTATATCATTCAAAACATTTATTATCTGATATAATTTCAATCATTTAAAAAGACATATTGGAGCAAATTTATTCCAAATAAAATTGTTTTAAGGGATATAATTTATTTGATTTAATCAATAGCAAATCCTCTTAAAAGCATAAAAGAAGTTCAAAAGTCATCTTCAATTTGTCTCAAAATACACTGTTCTTAAATGTAAGTCAATTTAGATTACTTTGAAGACAAACTAAATGTAAATTATTACTATCAATTATATAACAAAGAATCATACTATCATACCACAAAACATTTTAAATTCAGTTTTTAAACATAGATGCAGAATCTTAACTTTCTTTTTTTCTTTCAAATTTAATGCTATGATAATGATTTTTACTAAATATCCAATTCATCTTAATTAACTTTAATAAATTAGCTTCAGTATAATAAGATAGTTATTTCAAATAAATGTTCACTCATTCAGACATACTATTTATAAAAAATTCAAAGTTCTTATATAAATCTCCTCTGGTCTCATTGCAGTATATTCCTTGACCTTTGGTGTTCATTGTCCCAATATTTAAGTAGCTACTATCATGTTATATAGAATTATTGAGGTCCTAATCTAAGTTTCAAGAAGTATAGTCTGACAGAGGAATTTGGTATTTTAGTGAACCATTATTTAAATAGTTAGTCCAATTATATATTTCAAAACACTTTTAAGTAAAATAATAATAATTTAAAAAAATTACTAGTCATCATATTAAAAATATATAATTATAAATTTCAAACTAAATCTGTAAATCACTAAGAATCTGTAAAAAAATCTGTCTAGACTGGCCTCAATCTGCTTTTATACTAGTCTTAATTCAATGATTTCATTGGTCAATATGGCTTGTAAAAATCTGCTCATTCACATAACCATATCAATATCATTTTAAATTTTGTTTTAAAACTATAAGTCATCAATTATTAAATATTAACAAAAATATTTAATATCTTAAATATTAAATATTTTTAAACTAAAAAATTAAATATCCTTGTTAAAATTTTTTTTTATTATTTTAATAAGCTAAAATTGATTTAAAATAAAATATATTTAAATAAAATAAGAATTTTAAGTTATTACTTTTCTAATTTTATCTCTAGACTTAATATTTGTTATAATTCATTATGTATCAAATTTTTGCTAACAATTTAAAGTTTTATTTCCCTAACATTTGAAAGCTCGTGTATTCATACAATCACCTCTAACCATGTGATACTTTCTGCACATTTTAAACTAATATAAAATTAATTTATTTAAATAATATTTTTAACAAAATAATTACTTTAAACATATAATATTTATTGCTATAATTAATCTGTTCTATCATTATAGTATCTTTTAAATATAATAAATTAAAATTAATACTATCTTTTAAACAACTTATTGTGTCATTTTATATTTAATTCATCTCAAAATGAGTTAAAATTATCTAATATAGCTTTATAAGCTACTATCTACTGAGTTTGAATCCCTATTACCTATAATATCAAAATTATATGTTAAAAAATAAACTAATTTGATTTTTTTTAATATAGCTACTTATCCAACCCTATCTGAACTGCTTATATCAGTTGTAAAGAATACAATATATAAAAAGAGATTCCACATTTATTGTTAAAAGGTTGCCTTGACAAAAGTTTAAAATTGTTGATTGTTATTGATATTGGGTAAGTTGATGATTTTTAATGATATATATCAATATATGTTTGGCATGAGTATAAATGCATGCACAAATCCAGGTACCAATGTATGCTAGCATTTCCAAATTATACTTTATTTGTTACAATTAAATTAGCATAGTTTGGAAACACAAAATAAAGCATTTTAACACCTGTATCAATTTCTTATTCACCACAAATCTGAAAAAAGGCATTTTTTTGAAAAAAATAAAAAAGTCATCCAGTTAGAGATTAAAAAAATATGACTGATAGACAAGTTAGGTCATACAATGTTTAATTAAAATTTTTCCATAACCATTTTACTGCATCATGCAAACATTTCAGAACTTGTCGATAAAACATTTGACCATTACCAACAAATTTTCAGGGGCAAATGCCATTTGTATAAAAAAAAACCACAACATCGTCTTAATATTGAACTTCACTCGCCATTTTTGTACCCCTTGTCAGAAGTTTAGATTTTAAACTGAGCTTGCATGAAATCAGTACATCTTACAATTATGGGTCTCAGATCATTCAATGCGCCATCTTGTTACATTTAAAATGATGTTTTTTTTCTACAATGAAATTTAGTTTCACAATTTTTTTCTGAAATGCAATTTTTAATTTTTTCTCTCTCCTTTTTTTAGATTTAGCATTCATAAAATGTTTTTTCCCATTGAAATGGACTCTCTCATAGCTTGCTTTGATTATTCAATTGCCGATGTATGTAAGCCTGCTCTTTGTTCAAAAAGACATGGTTTTTGACAATAAAATTTAGATTTTTTATGATTTTTTTTTATGAAATGCAATTTTTAATTTGGTTTTTCTCTTTTATTTTAAGTTTAGCATTCATAAAATGTATGGAGTCTCACACAGCTTGCTCTGATTATTCAATTACCAATGTATGTATTTGTGAACTAATTTTAGTGGTAATTCAGAAAGTTGGTGAAGCCATTTTATTTGCAAGGACAAGCATGGGAATTGCATCTAGAGCTTCTTCACGATTAAAATTCAAACTTAGATTCACAACATTTGTGTCATACTGGCCAGGAATCAATTTTCTCTATAGTGAGTATTATTTTTATTACCCATTTTTTATTACTTATATTTTTATATAATGAAATATGTGTAAAAAAGCAATAAATATGCTGCAGAATTTTAGGCAATTTACATTTCAATGAGAATAAAAACATGCACATCCACACTTAAAGAATAATATACCTACATGGTTAGAGCAATAGGCAAGATATATTATAATTTTATTTACATGATCATTCATTTATTGCATGATTACAACATTGTACTTATTTGTTACAATTTTGTAATAATCTCTTGAATAAAGACTTTCAACCCTTCTCAATCATCATTATCTCTTTATATATATATATATATAACAAATTTAACGGTTTACAAACTATTACAAACAATCCTTAAATCTGCATAAGTACTTTTGATTAATTTTATAAACCTGCCTCAACTGCCATTAAATTAAAAAAAAAAAAGCGGAAGCAAATGTCATCAATTCAATGCCACAAATCTCATATTTTAATGTTAGCTGCTTGTCGATTTATTAAATGCATTTTATTCCTGTTTATAAAAATTGCCTTTTTAATTTTTCTTTTACTATGGTTTCTCTCTTCATAAAGAATTTTCACATTTTCAAAATCAAATTTAAATTTACATGTTTTTTCATGATAAAAGAAAACTGAATGAAACATTAAATCACCATTATTTTTACTTTTTACATGCTTATATAACAATTCATGCTCCCTCAATCTCTTCTCAATACTGCACAGCATGAATTGTTATATAAGCTTCAGTTTTTTTTGATCATGAAAAAAACATGTAAATATAAATTTAAATTTGATTTTGAAAATTCTTCATGAAGAGAGAAACCATAGTAAAAGAAAAATTAAAGAGGTAATTTTTATAAACAGGAATAAAATGCATATAATAAATCAACAAGCTGCTAACATCAAAATACAAGATTTGTGGGATTTGAATTGATGACGTTTGCTTCTGCTTTTTTTTAAAAATTTAATGGCAGTTGAGGCAGATTTATAAAATTAACCGAAAGTACTCCTGTGGATTTAAGGATTGTTTGTAATAATTTGTAAACCGTTAAATTTATTATTTCAATTATAATTACAATTTTTTTTTAATTAAGACATTTTATTTATTATATATATATAATCAGTGCTCATAATAAATGCATTTATTTTGATGTTTATTGATTTACTAATTTTTATTCATTTTATCTTAGATAAATTTTTGTTTAACTTTTTTTTAGCACTTTTTACTTGAAAAGAATACATATTTTAGGCCATGCCCTACTGTTCAATAATATAATAATTAATATATAATACATTGCCATTTACTAAAGTTCTCTTTGCATAATATCTCATCAACTTTTTTTTCCTGTTTGATATTTATTATTTGAGTACACTTTTTACTTAAAATAAATACATATTTTAGGTCACAATCCATGTTTCAATAATATAATAATTAATATATAATAATACATTATAATTTAGTAAAGTTCTCTTTGCATAATATCACACAAACTGTTCTTACTGGTATTCTCCCCTCCCCCACTAAAAATAACCATATTTCTAACAGATACCCTACACCAGGGGTCCCCAACCCTATGCCTGTCCCCAACCCTATGCCTGCGGGCACCATGATGCCCGCAGAGCATTTTATGTGTGCCCGCCACTATCCAAACACGATAAAAAATTATTTATCTGATACAACTAAATTTACTTTTTAAAATTTCTTATAAATTATTGTATTATATTGTAATCAAATTGTAGGGCATACTATACTTTTACAGCATAAAAATATAAATGTCAATTATATATTAAAATTTTATTTTTGAAATAAATATTTTTTGTACATTATGTGTATTATTAACAATATCCAATTATAAATTTACATTGAAAAAATAAATGGTGCTCGCCACCTGGTTGAAAAAATAAATGGTGCCCACCACCTGGCGGGTATTATAGAATGTGCTCTTAATTGCAAAAAGGTTGGGGACCCCTGCCCTACACAGAAGGACAAACAAACATTTCTAGAAAATACCCTGATATGGAAGGATGGGATCTGGGTCAGCTAGTAAAAATGAAAGTCACCAATCACATTGATTTTGTAATTTTTACACTGAAAAATTACCTCAGATAAATCATGTTATATTTTTTTTTTTCAGCATTTTATGACAAATGTGATGAAGCTGCCTATGAAATTGTCATTTTAACATTTAACTGTCAAAATTTAGAATTTGTGAACCAATGTAAAAATAAGCATGTTTAAAAATGTTAAAAATCTTTTTTTTTTTTCATAATTTTTTTTAGGTAATGACTATTTTACCAGCTTTATTACATACTTTTATATTTGCTCTTTCTAACAATGTACATATTTTTATATTTCTTGCATTCAAATAGAAGATATGTTATAAATTATATTTGTTATAATTTTTTTTTAGAAATTCAAGATGGTGACTTGAGTACCTAAGTGTTAACAATTTCAATAAACTATTCATAAACTTATTTTCCCAGAACAACTTCCTTGTAATATGCTTCAAGCATTATAACTATTTTCCCTGCCTTTTTCTCTAAAAAAAAAAATAGAATTTCACATTATTCCAACTTTTCAGCCATTACAAAAAATTGACAAATATGAGAAATGCACTTTACTAAAAAAATGTGCTATGTCATAGTAATATCATTTGGTAGATTTATGTAGAAGAGTCCCTGAAAAAAGTAGGTAACAAGAAGAAACATATGCAACAATATGTGCATTTATCAGAAAGATTCCAGTTAGTTTGGATCCCGACTCGTATGTTTCCAAAAAATACTTAAAAATATGTGAAAAATAAACAAAACACATAATCAGACCAATAACTTTTTTCTTATTGGATGATAACATCATTGATAAAAATATTAAATAAATAAAATAAAGTTTTAACACAAAGGAATTAATATTGAGATTACATAAAGCTAATGAAATGCAATTTAAAATTCTCCTAATTATTTAAAAAATTCAAATATGCTATGGTCAACATGAATATATTCATTATTCATCCAATTAAAAAATACATATATTCATTTCTTTTGACTTGTTTTTTTTAATAAAATCTAAACGTAATCATGCTATTCTTCTAAAAAATTAATATTACACAGTCATTTTTTTAAAAAAAATCATAAACATGTAAATAATCTATGACAAATGTGTTTTAATTTTTGAAATTTAACAAAAGCGTAATAAAAGTTTGTGAAAGTGTTTTCATGCAAAGAGAACAAGAAACTACCAAACATTGGACTTAATGGCTCATTTGTAGTAGGTTTCTGTATAATAATGAGTAACTTACAACTTTAAATTAATAAATCAATATTACTTTTGTTTCACTTTTTGTTAACAAATAAACATAGCCGTAAAACAATTGTAAATGATAGTTGCAAGAGAGTGAGGAGTTAAACAACCTGCAGTGATATCACATTGTTTAATCAACCATATGTTTGCCAATAATAAGATTAACCTTTTAACCACTAATTATATTATTGGTCGTGTGAGGTAAAAATCAAAGCTTTTAATTGGCCAACTCACAAACTGAAGACAAAGTCAATTGTCAAAATATATTCACCTTTAATATCATATTTACTTTAGATTTGTTTATAAAAAGTATATTAATAATTTGTCAGGTTATGAAAGTTAACGAAAGTTCTTTCAAAAATAAAATTCTATTTATTTATTATAAAATATTCAATTTCGGCAAATTTAAAAGTGAACATAGTAACGAATTAAAAAAGAGTTGCTGACATAAAATTTTTTTTTCAGTTTTACGTTACGGAAAAGTAAATATTTTTTTTGCTAAAATCTTAAATATTTTTACTAAAATCTTCAATATTTTTCTAAAATAATTTTGTTTTTTAGCATATTTTATGAAAATGATTTGTAATTTCTCAAAAAATACTTTTATAATAGTTTAAACCATTTGTTTATCATATTCGAAATGAAAATCTCAGCATTTTTCTTTATTTTCTTTGATTAGGTGGTTTCTTTGTTCTTTCCAGCCAATCAGAATGTCTTTATGGCTGAGAGCTAATCACCGACAAGCTTTATTCTTTGTTTAGCTTTACATGCCATTTTATTGATTTTTTACTTGTAAAATAATTCAAGAGAGGGCAGCATCTTAAAGAACTTTTAAAAATCTAACTAATGACTATAAAACGGCTATCCTAGCATTAAAAATAACGGAATTAGAGTGACGTCAATCATCAACGAAAGGTCTCATAAGCTTCAGAGGTATACTTTTTAAAAAGAGAATTCTCTTTAAATCTTTTTTTTATCTAGATTTTTTTAAAAAAAGATAATGTTAGCATTTTCAAATAAAATTTTACGATTATATTCCTCTCATAAACATATACTACTGAATTAATTTTTTTTAATTTAATCTACTTTTGTGTTCTTTAATTCTTTCATTAAAAAACAAACTACAATGGTAAATGTATCAAATATCTCTTTAATATTATTTGATAAATAATACAGAATTACATTTTTCTTTCCATTCATTTCTTGTGTTGAAATTAGAGAAATTCAAACAATAACTGAATTATGCAATAAAAAAACACCTGAAAACTAACATAATTTTTTTTTTACTTGTTTCCAAAATATAATGATGTTTTATTTTTGAATTTACATAATTCAAGTTTAAATAATTTATAACAGTGCATTAGCATGTTATATTAATTGCAAGTTCAACATTAATGATGTAATATAAATAAAAGGTAGTGAATAAATCTAGGTATGAAAGATTGAAATGATTATTTGGGTATAGTAATATGGTTAATTGTAATAAAAAAAGATACTAATAAGCAAATAATGCTGTAATTACTCCTGATGAAGTTGGTTTAAAAATTCATAGTAAGAACCCTAATTGTTTATCATTTAATGGGATGAACATGTACAGATATTATTGTGGTTATTGAAAATAATGATGCTGAATATGAAATGAAAATTGTTTTTGGAGTGATTTTAAACAAAAGTTCAAATAGTAAAAAAAAAAAAAAAAAATGAAATTAAACATATCATGATTAAAAACCTTAGGCTAAATTAGCAGCTAATAATCTATTTTAAATAAAAGCAGCAATTGTCATTATTAAAGAAGAAAAAAAATTAAAGGGAAAAGGTAAAAAAAATGGTAAATATTTGTTTAGATAGTGATCCAAAAATAACACTAAAAACATTATAAATGATTGTAATAGAGATTTATTTTTGATTTTATTGATTTTTAAAAGATGTTGTTAATTTTGCAAATTATTCTTCTTTATCTTCTTTTGAAGCTGTTGATACACGACTAATAAATTTAAGATTAAAAATAATGAGATGTATGATAATTTAGATATTGAAAATATTTCAGTAATTAGAGATTAAGTACTATTGATGTGTTTACTTTAGTGTTGTCGAACAATAAATCTCTATCTATTGGAATAATGAGGATAATAAAAGTATGCCTTGGTTATTTACAAGATTCTACAAATTTTAATTATAATAATTTTTACAAGGTAAAGGAAGGAGGTATTTTGGGTTGTATTATTTCTTTTTTAATTTGTTCAGTCTATTATTAATTATTTAGAGAAATATTGATTATAAAGATCATTGTTTAAAATTCTTTTTCAAGTATATGGATGATTGTCTTTTATAAATGATAGGAAAACATTTGAAGAATTGTTTAATAAATGTAATAATTTTGATTCGTCTAAAAATATATTTTGGGGGGGAAAAAAGGTGAAATTGCTAAAGTAAAATTTTTAAATATATTAGTAGTAAGAGATTTAATCTTGCAGAAATCATACAATCTCTTTTCTTAAATATTATTGTATATATTAGATATGTAAGTTCACTATCATGGATAGCCATGCATTTCTATGCGGCAAATATTAAGATATAATGTTTAAACCCTTCAGTTCGGTTATAAAGTATGTTTCATAAAGGTATGTGATATTAGTAAATAATAATTGAGAGATACCAACAATTCCAAAGTCAGTATTGATATAGTTATAATAAGTGTTTGCACAGCAATATTATTTAATATAGTTGTTATATATGTTATGAAAAATCAATTATTGAAGATTGTGATTAAATAAGGTTGAAGACATATTTGTATTCTTTAGCAATATCCAGGTTTCCCTTATTAAAAAAAAAAAGTTTTTTATATCTTTATATTTCTTTTAATAATAAATCAAGATTGTAACTGAAAATAAACATTAAAAAATTGTCTATTTTATTATATAAATATAATATACGCAAATTTGAGTCATTTATTATTTTCTTTTCACATTTCAACACAATAGTAACGAACGAACACATCTCTCAAATACACATAACCTATGTTGCAATTTTTTTGAAAATAACATTTGCAGAGTTAATAAAAGTTATTTTATTGTATAATTATTATTCAGTTAAAAATAAAAATTTGATGACTATCATAAAACCTGTTAATTATCAATTATTGTTCAAACAGCTTTAAATAGTTTATTACTATAAGAATAAAAAATAATAATAATTTAAAATGAATATCATAATATCAAAAAAAAAAAAAAAACTTTTATAAAGATTTTCTAATAGGATCGGTTATTTAGATAAGTTAATTAAATGTTTTACTTAAATAATATATAATGCTTGTATTGAAAGACAATAATAAAAACGAATATAAAGATTTTAGTCTTTTAAATACATGTGGAAATGATCTCATCATTTTCCATTATTACTGTCATTCACTGTTTAATAGTAAACAAAAACAGGGGTGTAATGTAGAATCGACGTTTAATTTTTGGAGACAGTTTAGTAAATCGACAAAAATAAAATTACTTAAACATAATAAAAGAAAAGAAATTATATTTAGGAAATAATCGATTCATAACATTATAGGTAAGCATATAATGCATGCTTATATTATATGCAATGGTATGTGCATATGTGTGTATAATTATTTATACATTATAAAAAACATTTCAATGATTATTTAAAATATATTGTTAATTAATTTATATTATTTAAAATAATTTAAATTATTGACAAATGTAATAATAACGTTAGCTAATATTTGAATTTAATCAAACACTGTCTAAAAGTTTGTTAAATTGATAAGCACACTATTATTTTTTTAAAATAAATAACTTAGAAAACTGTGCTTGGGAATTGTATAGCCTGCTTATTTTAAATTTGATAAAATATCATTTGCAATTTCGGAAATAACAAAATGGCTAAAACAAAAATCTTTAAGGTAAATTTTACATCAATGGCAGATTAAAACATCAGGATTTCTGCCTAGATATGTAAATAAATCTTATTTGGATGGTTCCAAGATAAAATAAAAATAAATCTCACTCTCTATAGTTAATATATATGTTAATAGTATTGCTTGCAAAGCGATAGGCAGCGGTTATTGTTTTAAATTTAGTTCAAATATTTTGATCAGGATTAAAAAGATTCATAATCAACAATCAGGAAATATTAGAGCTCTAAAGGAAATAATACAGGAACACTTCTACTAATAATTACAAGGGTTATTTAAATTAACATTAAACTAAAAGTTGATTTTGCAGCAGTGAAATGTACCTTTTATATTTATTTGGCCCTTTAAAGGCCTTATTTTGCTGCTAATGTACACTTTCATTCACTAAATCCCAGTATTAATACATTTTTAACACAATTTCCCTGTCTACATTGTGCTTATCAGCATCAACTACCTCATCCCTCCCCCCTATTTTGGTGGGTGATTGAACTGTTTCATGGACCATAAATGGTTTTATTCCCTCTTAGACTCTTAAATATTTCTCCTACTCCAATTTTCCTGTCACTCAGAATTTGTTTATATAGTTTTTTGTGTTGTTCCAGTTATTTAGGCCACTTTAACGATCTTGACCCCCCCCCTCTCTGGGGTAATTTACTGGCTAAAATTTCATTCAATTTTCATGTTACTCAACTAAAATTATTAATAACAAGTTTTCCAGTGTTTTTTTTTTTTTTGCTTTTACATCAATATATTTAATTTTTCCATTTCAAAATTGTTTTATTCATATTACTTTTCATTCTTTCAAACGGTTTAAAGATGGCCGCTGCCCCTAGTGGAAAAAATGTGCAGAGTCCTAAACTAAATGAACTAAAACCTTCAAAATTACCCAAATTTTATCCAAATCATATTTCAAACAAAACTTAACTAAAAACATCATTACCAAAAAACTTATTTAAAAGTCTCCATCTCCTTGCCCCCTGGATTTTCTTCCCCTTCAGGCTATGGTTTGCTCTATCAATGATAAAAAGCAAGTCAAAAAGAACAACATGACCAATCATAATGTCAATCCAAGAACAATGGGGAAAACTAAAATTACTCACCTACAAAGGACAAAAATCAGCCTATTGCATCTAAGTATAACTCAGAAATGTCATTCATCCCTGAAACCTCTAAAGACTTAACATATAGCAATTCCTCCACAATTAATGTCACATATGCATCCTCCTATCAATTCACTAGGCCAACCAAGCCTATCAACATTGCTCCTTACCAAAATCTTTTTTTGCCTGAATTATATACCCTTTCCATACCCCCTTCCCATTTCATATGTTTCCCTTTCCCCTTCACCATATTGTACTTGAATTTTATTTTTCCATGTAATCACCTCTTTGTAAATCTTTTTTAACTGTTGTGTATTTTGTCTTTTTGATGAATAAAAGCTTTCATCACTGAGAAAAAACTTTCTGTTAAAGACATCTCTATTGTGTGCAAGTTCTAATAATTTAATCTGTGTAAAGTCTAATATAAATTGCCTTAAACTTAATAACTTTAGGGACATGAAAATATAGTATCTGAGTTATTTATTATTTTTTATGTATTTTAACATGTTCAGGGTTAAATCACAGTATCTATATTCAGAGTATGACATGTTAGGCATTTTGATAGCATTGTAACACTACTTTTCTATGTTGTTTAAAAAATACCTATAACTTATATTGGGGTGTATCATGGTTTGTAGCTGTTCTTTTCTCAGCTGCTACAATTTTAACATATTAATTTTTATTTTAAAATCTGAAGATAGCAGCATTGATAGTATCCTATTCTTACGCAAAACTGTGAAGGAGGTGGTTTAGAAATGAGAATTAGTGTTTGAATGAGTATTTTATATTGTTTAGCCTGAGGATAAATGAATAATGCAGATTTGTAAAGAAGAAATGTGATTTTCAAAAATTAGTTTATAAATTAATGATTATGATGCAATCTTTTTGTAAAAGACTTATTATGAAACTAAAAACTACAATACTAATAAGGGGATTGTCTTTAAAACATTTTATTTTTAAAAAGATAACCCTTAGAAAGTTTGTTACAGCAACTGGAAGCAGCTTCTACTGGATAACAAAAAAATCATTTTTGTGAAAATGGTAAATCAAATATTCTTTAAAATTTTAATAACATTAAATAAATTATTAACTTATAGAATTTTTTTCTTTCTTTGATAATTAATCCTAAATATATTCTTTTAATAATACAAAATTCTAATATCTAATATTTTATTTTTCTAACTTTTTAAATAGGTAAATTATGTCCAATGGTTGCATGCTCCATTGTTATAGGTAAGAACTTCCTTTATATATTTATTTTTGTATTTTTTAAAAGTCAAACGTTAACTACAATCACTTGAAAACTTAAATATACAAAATATAATTTTTTTTTTATGTAAAACATAGAAAAAAATGTTTAATTGTAAAAATTAAATATTGCAATATGGAGGACCATTTGATGGAATATTCACTAGATTCTATTCAAAGGGTGATAGGCAAAGAGTTCCACCGAACTAGTATAAAATGTGAATTTTAGTTATTATTATGATTTATAATATATTAAGTTTGCAGACAGTTTAAATTTTGCTTTGATGATAATATACAATTTTCATGTGGGTTTATTTATCATTGATAATTAGATGAATAAATTGTTTATATTCAAACATATAAATTAATAGAGTTTTAAAGAAATATATACAAGCAATTTTGTATAAATGTTACAGATTAGAATTCACATAGATGAACTTAAGGCAATATTGTATAAATTATTTGAGATCATTAGACAATGTGAATTAAATATCATAGTATTCCAATTCAAACCATAATAGTCCAGAATATTTTATGAAGAAATAGCATTAATGTTTCAAGATCACAAATTAATAAACAATTCTTCAATATCTGAAGTAATGAATAGAACACTGACATAATTCAATGCAATACAAAGCACATTATTTTTTTTACATCACAAGGCAAATGAAATTTATTTTTGCAATAAGTCATACTTCAATGAATATATTTTATCTTAAAGCCAATGCAAAATAAAAGATTAATCTTTCACAATCTCCTTGAAAACAAAATACAATTTCTTGATATGCAGTAAATTTAACTTTTCAATTATACAAACATTTAAATGAGCATTTTTAAAAAAAATTATGAAACGGTATATTATCCCAACATCAAATAGAAAGTATGAATTATAAAAGTATATAGGTGGCAAAATAATTTGTTCTAAAGATAAGGTAAATATATTTTAGATATCTATAATTAGTAGAGTTTACAGCTACTTTAATTATCTTTTTCTACCCAATCAGCATATAGGTTTTTTTTTTAATATTAACAAAATTTAGCAGGACAAAGAATATAACTTATTAATATCATGATGGGAGATTACTATAAAATTTATAATTAGTTTTAGGACAAAAACTTAATATGTTACTCCTGGAATCAAGCATTATTATTATGTTGATAATATCAGCACAATAATTTTCATTTTAAATAAAGCATTAGCACACAATAAATTGATAGTTGATAATAGCTCAAAATAATATAATTTTACATATATGGTATTTACAATGTTAGCAAATCCATATTACAAGTTTTGTCTTTCCTTCTTCCAACATAATTAGTTGTTGAAATATCGTAATTGTGTATATTTAATGGATACATTGCAGCAAGAAGAACAGGCCAATTTGAAAGAAGGTCTCAGCTATAATCAACAGATTGATTAATGGAATAATAAGTGGTAAGTCAGTTAGTTAATTAATTACTAATACATGGTAAGCTATTTTTATAGAATAAATCATATGATCTCAATGATCAACAGATTTAGGGCATTACTAATTGGTAATTAACATGATATTAATTATTTGTCAAGGTATATGTTCTAATAATAGATTTTTTAAAAAAGCTGTCTGGATTTCTAGACATAATAAATTAATACTACTTTTAAAATATACAATTTATTAATAAATTAAAAGATTACAATAGTGATATATTAATCAAACATTTTTTAAAAAAAGTTCTCAAAATTTAAATATATTTTAGAGTACAATAATTTTTTAGCAATAATATTACAGCTTAGATAGTCTTAAATACAAACTCCTTTAAACAATGAACTTTAATTGTAATCAGCTTCTTTCAAATATTTCTCTTGACCAAAATAACTATTATACATGTATGCACATCTTTGAAAAATTTTAAATGCTAATCAGAAATGTCTAAACAAATTGTAATTAAATATTTGTATGATAAAATAGTATAGAAATATTACAAAATTAACTTAACTGATATTTTTTAAATTAATTAAGCTTCCTTTTATTTAGACCTATTCAAAAAAATAGCCTATAACAACAGCACTATAGCTAAATTTTGACTTCTTATTATTCATCATGTTTGACTTATAAATTGACTTGTTGCAACAAAAATAAAATATAACAAATCTCTAAAAAAATATATTTTTATATGTCCACATTATACACTTATACAGTTCCCTAAACAAACATGAAGGTTACTATATGTGTGTGCGAATAATTTCAGAATTAAAACAAATTTAAATAGCTTTTCTGAAAATGCATGGTGGTAAGAAAGGTCTGTCATCTTTTTTATTGATTCCTAGCTTAAGAGAATAAGTAGTTCAAATCATGAACAGTATGGCTTAATTTCAGTGATCATATATTATAAGTTGAAATTGGGAACTAAGACAATAAAAATAAAAAGATTATTTAAGTCATCTTCATTTTTCAGATTGCAACTAATGTTTCACAACTTCAGCAAAAGTTTCAAGAATAATCAAATTAAAGTAAAAAGTTGGCTAAAAATAAAAGGATAAAAAAAATTTTCAATGGATTTTATCAGAAAAAATATAAATTGATAGACATAGATGAAAAGAAATTAACAACTACAAATACCTAACTCGGATTATTAATATAAATGGAAATATAATGGATGAAGTTAATTATAGAATTAAATACTTAAATGGAGTGTTTGCAGAAATAACTTAATATTAAAAAAAATATGTCTGTGATTAAAAAGGAAGATTTTAATAGATGAGCTTTACTAATTCTTATTTATGAATCTGCAACTTTGGCATTTAATAAAAGAGCCACAGAGACATCACATCAGTCAAAGAGATATGGAAGAATGTACATAAGGAGTAATAAAAAGGGGATCAAAAGCAAACTATTCGGATGAGAAAACTGGCAGATATCATTGTAAGAATTAGGAGACTAAAATAAAGTTGCGTAGGATATATAAAAGTGATATTAGATTGACAGCAATTGTAAAAGATCTAAAAAAAGACCAAAATGTGAGATAGATGAATAAAAAAAAAATATTAGTTGGTGTAATGTAGGAAAGAGAGCCTATGAATCAGAAAAAATGATATAAAATTGGAGATATTTTTGTCCTGTGGTGGATTAATAATGGGTAAAAATGATTCTAAGATATGTGGTTTCCAGTGAAGTGTGTGTGTTTTTAAAAGTAAAACAAATTTTAAATGCCTATTGCAGGGCAAAAGTTTATTTGGTCTCCTTCACAGAGGAACAATGAAGAAAACAAATTCTGGCTGGCAAAGATTTCTCTTTCTTGTTTTACACTCTAGTTAAGAAGAGCTAAAAAGTATTATACCCAATTATTAATAGATTATTAGCCTATTTGAATATCTTCAAGGTGAAGAGTTGATAAATATTTGTATTGATATCAGTATCATGTGAAGAGAAATAATAGATTTTTAAGCAGCTTCTTATATATATTTTTATGAAATCAAAGTCCATTAATTCAAATTTTTCAATCAGAATCTCAATTTAAGCTGACCATGAAAGTAATAAACTCCAATTATCTTAAGAGTTTTTACAAAAATTTTGAACTACTCAGTAGATTTCAAATTTAGTTTCTTTCTTTTATTATTCTTTCAAGATAGAACTACAAATGCTAGTATGCATCTTATAATAATTTGACTGCTTTAGAGAAAAAAATCAGAAAGGCAACACCAGAATATAAATTACAAATAAATGATATAAGTTTTACAAATAAATATTGAATCCTCCTCACACAATCTATGTTGGTTTGTTTTTAAATATTATAATTTTTACATTATTATAATAAAATAATAAATATATAAATCAAGAATATCATGTTGTAGATGAAGTGATCTATCTACTATTAACATGAACAGGGTTCATATCTAATTTAAAAAAAATTGAAACTTTTCAATCAGATTATATAATTTTTTTTTCAAAAATTATCTAACACATAGATAGATCAACTAACCACATATTATGGTTTAGAAAATGAATGACTGGCTATTCTTAAGTAAAAGGTAAAACATAAATAGGAAAATACTAGAAAAGTCACTACTTGGCAATTACATAAAAATGGTAAGTCATATTTTCATCATTCTTTTTTTTTTCTCAAAGCAACTTTATTAAGTCACTAAAGTATGATCCACCTGTGCAGGGACCACATTCTGTCACCTGCAGTAGTGGGTCATAGAGGCTACACTGATATTCTACAATTGGACAGTGGCTCAAAACAATACAACTGCCTTATCAAATAGATTAGGTATTACAGGTATCTAAAAAAATAGTTCTGAATATAAACATCTAGAAAAACAGCAAACTAAGGACATGTATAGGAAAAACCCTAAAGGGGGGGAAAAACAACGAATAGACATATGGTACCATTAAATCCTCAGACTTCACGATCCAGTTCATCACTCTTTTATGGAAATCATTGGACAGGTTTTTGCTCTAAAGTAAGTAATTTAAATATTGTTTTTTACATTATATTTTACATAAAATGTTAAAATATTTTTTTTAATTGCATCAGATATAAAATATAACCGACCTAGGTTGATTTATGAATAATTACTACTACTATTATATATAGCTTTACTTCTCACTATATGTAAAATATATAATTGTTATGTAAATGTTTTGACTAGATTAAAATTGTTAGCGGAAGATCAGAGAAGCGTACTACATCAATAACAATAACAACTCTATCAATAGACGCGACACCTGCTTCGACATCTCTAAACGCTGGACTATTTAGCCCATTTGCATATGCTTTGCATACCACTTCTCCCACTCCATTTTTACATTTTGCAGCTCACAGCATCGCTATGAATATGAGGTAAAGCACCTCGAAAGCGCTTAGCGTATATTAATTCCTGTATATTATTATAGCTTCACATTCAAGCATTACATTCGCTTAATTGGTTTATAAATTAATATCTGGTAAGGAATTTTATTACATTAAAAATGTTATAAAGAACAGCAAGCAATACATGGATCAAAATTTAAAAATGATACAATAATTTTTATTTTTAAAATGAAGGTGAGGAGGGGGTAAAGTAGTGAATAAACTGTTATAAAAATGGTGTTAAAAAAACTTTTCCAAGTGGTAAGTAACTTAGATGTACCATCATTTTTGTTGAATAAGTCTGGTCTCTTAAGAACTTGATGACCTCTCTGACTTTTCTTTACTAATGGTGCTCACAGCGAATAGGCTCATGATATTTCAACAATATATATTGTAATAAATCCCTAATAAGAAAAGGAGTTTTGAAGATGGATGCTCCTTTTCTACATTAGCATGTTCATATCTATTAATACTGATGCTATAATAGCTCAACATAATAAGAGGTTACAAACCACATATAGATTTTTATAAACTCCCTAGACATAAAGAGATATTTAGCTCACAGATTTCAATAGAATGTTACTAATTTTTAGGTACTTTGGTTTTATATTTTGGTGAAATTTGCATCTGGTAATATTTATTCAAAGTTTCCATTTATGATGTCATGGCAACTAAGAATCCTAGCATGACTAATCTATGTCAAAAAATTAACCCTTTCCTTTCTATTTTAAAGGATATTAAATAGTTCACCCCCCTCACAATATATATATCTCTTGCATTATTTATAATAATACGGTTTTATATTTAAAAATTTACTTACAGCTAAAAGTTATATATTCATGTTTTATTTTTGTTTTTTTGCTATAATTTTATGTTTTTTTTTTTTAAATATATATTTAAAATATAACATTTTATAGTTGGTCATTTTGAAGTAAAACTAAAAAATTATGTTATGGTGAATTTTTCTACCACAACAATATAATACATCTCTCACATGACTTGTAAATAATACGATTTCATATTTAAAAATACATTTATAGCTAAAACTTTATACATTTGTTTTCATGTGTCATAGCATTGGCCGGGTAGCGAACCCCGCAACGCAGGACAACTGCTTGCAAGGCAGCTATGCTGACTTCTCAACCACCAATGCAATTGTCCCGGGTTAGTGGGTTCACTTCCCGGCCGATGCTATGACACATGAAATTTTTTTCTTTATATATTTGTGTTTTGTTTTTTTGCTAAAACTTTGTTGTTGTTTTTTTAAAATACTTAAAATATAGAGTTAAACCTAAAGCTAAAACTTTATCAATGTTTCAGGTTTCTTTTTCGTATTTCTCTTTTTTCTATAATGAAAATATCCATCCATCATTGGAAATAAGATGTTTTTATTTTTAGATATGAAGTTTGGTATTACACCTGCTGGGTCTTTATGAAGCATAAAGTGCCATAATATACTGATAGGGGAAAGGATGACTTTGACAACATGAAGTGTTGTATTAAAAAGGCAGAACTCACAAGTACCTATTCATATAATATTGTATCGTCTTTTTTCATTTTTTTTTAGATTTAAACTTTCATAATACACATGGCAGACATATTACTCCTGGTGAGGTATTATTCTAAATTGATGATATGCTTAAAATAATGCGTCCACAAAATCTTCAGACAAATTTTATCGATTAAGTTTGTCTGCACATTCTTTGGAAGAGTTATTTTAAATACATTGCAAATTTAGAATAATACGTAACTGGAATAATATGCATAATAGGAATAATACACCATGGCAAGAATAATACCAAAGTACCATTTTTGATTAATTATATATGTAGTTTTTATATTATAGCATTTCAGAATTCTTCCAATACTGCCTATAATATCTTATATATATATATATATATATATATATATTGTATGGTTTATTTATATCTGGTACAAATATATTGACATTTGAGAATATTTAAAAGCTTAAAAAAAAAGTAAATTTAAAGATCTTTTAAATTAACACATTAAATTTTTTTTAGTATAATTTTTTTTTTTTTTAACGCACAATGAGAGTTGATTTTTTTGTTTCGATTTCTTACTTTGATTAAAAATAAGAGTTAAAATTGGAAAGAATAAATGACATGCAGATTACTAATCCAGACAAATAAAATAAAAAATTCTGAAGTAAAAGATTACAATCATTAAAACTGTTTTTTTTTTTTTGGAAGCTAATTAAAGATGGCAGAATTATGCTGAAAAAAAAAGACTGTAACTTAAATTTAAAAAAGAATGTACTGGATTATTATCTGGTATTCTGATAAAAGAAAAAAAGAAAATAGATGCGCAGAGAAGTCTAAAAACTGATCGTGATTATAAAAGGTCAAAAAAATTTCAAACAAGGTCTTCACTGAAATAATTCTTCATGCTGGAGTGGACCAAAGCTTTTGACATTGTTCATCATGAAGACCGTCAAACCCAAAAAAGCTTTCGTGACTAGCCTTTAGGATGGACCAAAAAAACAAGTTTAAAGCCAATTGGCCACAAGCTCATTCTATATCTCATGAAAAACCATGCATGTAAATCAACAACCTATAAAAATGTTGATGGAGTGAAACTAGTTAACTTCAATGAGCTCTTCAAAATGCATACATCAAAACTTACCAGTAAGATTATTCATATTCCGATTGTGCCTAAATTAAGCTTATAATAAAATCTTATAGAGACATTAATTTTCTTATTAAAAAGACTTTCATTTAAAGAACTTTCTAGAAGAAACTTGGAAGTGAACTTTAATGGTGAAACTTTTAATTAATTGATTCATGTCTGGATTAGCGTGCACGTAGACTTTCCAATTTTGGTAGTAATTTGTGTTTTTAATATTTTAATTTGTTCAAATAAAATATTTATTTCTAATATCAACTATGCATTGTGTATTATTAATGAAAAATATTAAATTTATTAATGTTAGTTTATTAGGATTTGAGTATAATTTACCTTTGCCAATAGTTATTAACTAAGCCCCAGGTGCAATATTCTCTGAAATATAATGAAGTTATGGGAATGATCTTTAAAATTATTTTCTTCTAAATTTACAATGTGTGACACAATGGATTTCAGCGGATTCTTGTATGAATCCTGGCACCCTTGTTAAAACAAATAAAAAAGCTGATTCCTCCAGCAGCATAAGTCGCAATAATTAGGCCAGTTAATCAAGAAATATAGCTATGTTTTTAGAAATAAGAACAAAATATTTATACTTTCTGTCTTCATAGCTTGATTAACTTTCACTTCATAGTGTGTAAAAAAAAAGCCTACCAGAATGTACTAAAATGTGGAGAATGTTACAATATATATATATAAACTGTAACAATTATTGTTTTTCTTCCCTAGTTTTTTTATCATTGTTTTGGGGCTAAATTAAGACTTTACTTATGATTCCTTTATTGTAATCATTAGTTATAAAATATTTATTTCTCACTAATAGACTTTTTTTCACAGAAAATGTCTTAGCTCACTAATGACAAGATGAGAATTTTAATATGTTTTTTTCCTCTGCAAATAAAAAATGATATTTATTTATTTATTTTTTTTGGTGATAAATACATTAAGGCAGAAAAGATTGATGGAAATTTTCTCTTTCTAGATATATTCACCCCCCAAAAACAGAATGATGTTTCATCATTTTCTCTTTTCAAAAAAAAAAACAACAACCCCAAAATATTGTGCTGTTAGGGCATGTCTCACCACATTACATCATAGATATATACTATAATTTTTTTTATATAGAATTCTTAATTATTGACATACCTAGTTGATGTCTTCCTTAATCTTCATCTCACTATATGATGACAATATATATATATATATTATAGTTGTAAATACAAATGTAGAAAATAATCACGATTTAGTATGATTTTTATACCATCTTAAAGTAACATATGCTATTTATTAAATATTTTATTTTTCAAAATATCACATGATTTTAAAAGGAAATATGTTTCACTGCAATAGAAATTAAAATGACATTTCATTTTCAAGAATGGTCATAATTCAAATCTATTTCATAAAATCATTTTTATACATACATATTTCGATAGGATCTAATAAATAAATAATACATTACATTTAAATGTGTATAAATTTTGCTTGAATATGTATATATTTGTAAATGATATTAAAAGTAATTTAAGTGTAACAATAATTCTTTAGTAATCTTTATAACGCAACACATTGAGCGAATCATATATATAACAGCAGTGAATGTTATGGTATACAAAACAAAAGAGACAACATGAAGGTCATTAAAAAAGAAAGGCCTTGTTTCTCATTTTTTTAAAAGTGTGTTCTTTTCATATAGAGATATTACAAATTGCTAAAAGAAAAAAGTTTTGTAACAATAAAGATTTTTCTTGTTATAAAGAACAAGGAGAGATGTATTTATGAGAAATCTAACATAAATATCGAAAGAGAAAGTTAACGGCTACTTTGAAAGGCAAGTCTACATTTGAATCAAGGCGCAATAACAATCAAATTACAAATAATATCAATCTATATAAACTTTACTCGCTTTTAATGAAAATTATGATTTTACACATTTAGATTTGAATAATACATACCCACATGATCAGAAATAGATACAAAAGCTCATGAAAAATGGTGAAATAGATACAAAAGCCCATGAAAAATGATGATACTGCCATCAAGAAAAGTAAAATAATACTAGCAGTTAAAATTGGAAATAATTTTCTATCATAGAAAATTAAACTCTGATTTGTCATACTTCTGTTATTACACCTAAAGGATATATATATATTCTTACTCATATTATCAAAATCTGTAATAAACTGGTGTAATGATTATGCATGTTCCAATACTCAAGAATCATATCGCATTGTAGAGGACTGTATTGTTATTATTATTTTAGAAATCTTGAAACAAATAATTAGTAGCTCCAGATATTATATGTTGCTAAGGATCCAAGTAATACAACACTGTTATGAGAACCAGCTAAATAGGATTAAAACAATAAATACTGGTGATCAAAAATATATTACTGACTTATTACAAGCAATTTTAAGCAGTGCAGAGATCATTAACCTTCCACAGATGTGTGATAACCCAGCAGACATTGGATTTAAAATACAGAAGTGAATAATGCATATTACATGTCCCATCATTTCTTCAACTTTTCAATTTCATTTCAAGTTTCAATACTTGTTTATTTAAAAAAAATGTTCAAAGAATATATCTATGAGTATAGTTATACATAAGTATTTAAATTCTATATACGACCAAAGGAAAATTTGAACAATAATTCAAAATTGTAATTAACCAATAACTTAATGTTTTGGATAACTCATTATATTATAATAATTTCAAATCATAATAAGTCCTCAAGTTTTATTAATTTTATGCATTTGATAGATGAATATAAATATATATTTTCTTCTGATTATCAATGTATATAACATCATAGTGAGTTTTAACCATTAAATAATTATTGCATATTGAGCTTACTCACTGGTGTTTTATCAACTTCATTTATGAGTTATTTATTACTATTTGATGTAAATAAATTATTATTCTAACTAAAGTTAAAGTTAAAAATCTTACTTATTTTAGGTAATTAAGGAATATAAATAAATAAGAATCAACTGACATATAGTTTGAATCGTATTACTTTATATACATTTTAGCTGATTAATAATCAAACTATTATTTTTTAAAACTTTATCACATCCACCAAAACTAGCATTCCACTTATTTTATGTTCATTTTAGGATTGTAGTGGTATAGATTAGACATTTAATGAATCAAATGATAAAAATTTTCATTAACGTTATTTTAATTTTTTTAAATCTGGATTTAATTTCTACTTATTAAGATCTCTGTCTTTTGGACATCATACCCTATAACCTATCCCATTTACATCATTACAATACATAAATAAATAATTAAGATTTTTACCTTATTATCACCCAGAAAAGATCTTTTACGTGGAAAAATTCTTTTTAGTAATATGGTTAACATTTTAAATGAATTCTATCCAAAAAAAAGTTAAGTAAGCAATACCTTGATAGTAATTGATACAATAAAAAATCATACATAAGATCTTAACCAAAGCTCAAAACAATATTAATAAAAAAACAATAGATGTAAAAGAATTTATAGGCAGTGTTGGATATATTCCGAAATCTATAATATAAAATTACATATATTATTAATTAAAAAATTACTAATATTCTATTTAAATCTAAAAATACAGGCTCATATGAGATCAAGAAGTTGTGGGGTATCTTGTGAGTGTATGAATAATGGCCACCTCAATGCTAGGAAATTAAATCAGCATTCAGAAGCAGTGCAGTGTACTTCCATGTTACAAATATTGGTTACAAAATAGATTGCTTATAACAGCAGTTGCCTATTTAGAAATGACACTCACCCACAAAGAGAAATTAGACAACCCATCAAGATTCTTAATAGTTCAGAATGCATCAACAAATTTGACAATACAACTAAATTATCTTCTATTGAAAATTTTTTTTGAAGCCCATTAATGAAAACAATTGTTAATGTTACAACTATTTTTTAAAAAATTCTTGGATGGACATTTAATTTTGTTTTACATGGTTCTTGCAGAGTTTTTGCCTTTTTGTTTTTAAAAAAAAAACTTTTCTCTACCCAAATGTTGGCAGATTTGATCCAAGTGAAGAAATAGTACAGTATTGTTTTCATATGGATGAACTGGGGATGATTTTTCATATATATATATATTGAAAATGTGGGTTTCATGGCATACAACAACATAGTAGTGTGTGCCCATGTATATAAAGTTAAAAGGAAAAATAGAAATAAACACAGACAAATTTTTTGTAGATATTTTCTACATTACACTGGAATGACAGTAAAGAGTAAATAAATTTGAATTTAAATTTTTTATTATAAATTAAACATTTAAAAAGATCTAACTAATATTTTATTAATTCTGATTTTGAAATTAAAACAAGCATGTTATAGATATATTGATAATTATAAAATTCCACTATCTATCTTAGAAATCTTTTTTAAGTACAGCTTATATAACATATTTTGATAAAATTCTACAAAGTTGTTTTCTAAGGAACAAAGTGAATTGAAAAAAGTCATTAGCTTTTTCCAATCAAGATAGGAAAAACATTTTTAACTAATACATTTTCCCCACACCCTGACTATAAAAAGTTTAAAATTAGGGGATGGTTCTTGATAGTTCTTATGAATCCTAAGAGTTGGACAGATTATGACAGAACTACCATAAAAATATAACAGAAGACAAGCCCCGCAGCAACTGTACCACAGCTCACTACTATAAAGTTTGAATTCACATGGAAGAAAAGGGTTAGCTTTCAGTGTTTCATAGCCCTAATGAGGATAAAAACAGCTAACTTGCCTGAAGACTATCCAATCCTAGACAAAGGGAGCTGATTGGGTGCAATAAGTTATCAGATTATATCTTTCCTGATGATAAAAAGCTAGTCTACTGTTTAGAAGGGACCAGCTTATCAGAGAGGATATATGTATACTGATTTATCTATATGTAGAGAACTACCGAAAAATGTGCAACATCATATATATATAAAATGCAGCTGGTGAATTGTTTTAAATAATTTATTTAAAATGACATGTAAAAGTGAAACAAGCAAAATAATTTTTACTTGAGTTAAAGGTATATAAATAAAAAATTAATTCATAGACGATTTTATATTTTATAAAAAAACATAGACTCCTAAAGCATTTTTAGATTGGAAAACAAAGGAATTGCTGGGGTATTTTTATGGATGTTTATAATTAATCAACAGTAAAATGTCAAAAATTAATATTACTTTAAAAAAAAAAAACTTTTATAAATTTCATGTATATTTCAACATGGAATTAATTGAGATAAATATATTTTTAATAGCCAAAATACATAAGTAAAAACTATATTTTAAAACAAAATAAAAGATTAATTTCCAAACTATAAATAAATTTTGCATACGTTAATGGAAGTATAAAAACAAAAACAATATTGACTATATCAAGCAATTTTATAAGTTGATATTAATAAACCAGAATAAACCATTATGGAATTTCATAGAAGGAACAGATGGGAAAAATAAAATAAATATATCATTATTTAAAGCATTGCAACTTTCAATGTAACTTCACATTAGAAAATAATTTGAAATCTGACAAACCTGCCTTAAAATAAGGAGAGATAGACTACTGTAATACAAAGAATCTATAAAATAATGATGAGTATAAGAATGTATCTACCATTTTGAAGCAAATTAAATAAGTAAATGATAAATAGTTTTCTATATCTGTTCCAACTTTTTAAATAATTACATCTATATTTACCTAATTAATATCCATATAATTAAAATATCTCTATAGTCATATGAATTCACAATATTAAAAGTAGATATAATAAGATTTTGTTTTATGTATATATAAAATAATTTTCACAAACTTTTATCTTAAAAAAAAATTGCATAAGAATAGTATAATGTTATTAAATTCATGTCTAAATATGTGTGTGCTTAGTTTAAAGAAAATAAATTATTAGATGCTAATCTTTAAAAAAAAATCAATTATGGATATGTAAAATTCTTAGTGATGAATATTTCTGCTCATCATGCATTCCTAATTAGCACTAAGTATGCACAGCATTATATTAGTAAAACTAGTGTCAAATATTTCCCTAATGATACAATAATGAATGTTTCATTTTTGTTTTATGATCTTAACTGTCACCCTTCATTACATAGCAATAATCTCTTGATTTCTGTCTCAATAGGTTTGTAGTGGTTAGATGCTGACATTTTATAAATGGGTTCCACCAGATTGTGGTAAAGAAGAGGCTATCATGTGGCCAATTTACACATCACAAAGGCATAATTCTGTAAAAAAAAAAATAATCACAAAACATGATGAATAGATCTGAATTAGTAATTGTCAGTTTCAAACTATAATTTATGATTCCAAATTAGGATATAAAATATTAAAATGTTCTCATATAAAAATGGTAAAACTGAAAAAAATTCTGTCAGCAATATATCATCAGAAGACTAATTTTAAAATATGGGAGGAAAAAAATAATTTATGAATATAAATTTAAGTAATAAAATATGCTTCAGTTAATAGCTTCGAAACAAAAAAAAAGCACCTATACAAATCTACTAAAATGTTGTAAAACTTATAAATAACATATACAAACAGACAAAAAAAGGCAGATATAAATATACATAAAGTATATATATATATATATATATGTGTAATACAAGTAGTTGAAGAAAATGTTATAACAGTAGTTATACAATTGATACAAGTAAGAAAAATCACAATATAAAAAATAAAATAAAGACAAAATATATTAAAATGTAATGTGCTCAGATAAAGGTTATAGTATATTGTCAAAGAAGCAATAATAAATTTTAGAAACCATATAACTTGCCAATTAGAGGATTAAATAAGAGATAAACAACTATAAATAGGGGGGGGGGGGTCAGAAGCTTGTTATTAACTTTGAAATATGATCCAAAGTTTCAAAAATGAAATATGGTAAAACTAAAATTGCAATATTGACATATACATAATATTTAATCATGCATATGCATATATAAAAAAGATAAATATATGTGAATATGGCTATATATAAAATCCATGTGAATGTTTGTCTGTAAGACTGCCATGTCATCCATATGTTTGTCCATAAGGCTGTCACATGTCAATTAAAAAACTTACTATGTGAAAAATATTTTATGTGAAGAAAGTAATTCTGCCATTTAATGGTTGTTCAGAATGCTATCAAATTCACATATCAAATATAACAAGTATATTTAAAAATTTTAATTTAGATATAATACTAAAATGACAGCCTTTTAAGCAGGATAAAATTATTTATATAATATTAAAATCTTTTCTTTAATTTACATTAAATCATAAAAAAAATTATTAAAGCAACCACTGAGAATGATGACCGTTCAGTCCAGCTAGGAAGTAATTCTGCAATTAATAAACAATAATACAAAAATGACAGTCTTCATTCATTTATATAATATTAAAATGTTTTGTTTAATTTACATTAAATCTTTAAAAAAAAATGTTAAAGCAACCAATTAAAAAAATATATTACATTTAATAATACATCATTTTTATTATAAAGAATTTAATGTGAAGGAAGTAACACTTTCAAATTCACATATCAAAATTATGTCCTTTCAAAAGGGCGGATACATCTCATATATAAATAAATATTAAATTATTTGAACAGTTAATTCAGAAATTCTAGTTTATTTGGAAACTTTTAAGCATTTAAATAAAATTGGTTTCAATAAATAGACTGAATGTGAAGATGATTAAAATATTAAGATATAATAACAATTACATTCAATATTTATTGTGCTACATAACTAATTCTAGGAGTCACAAAATACTTAAAATGAAAAGCAAGTTTTTAATGAATAATAATCTGTATTGTTTATGCCCAATTTATTATAATTAAATATTAATAAAATTAATGGATAAATAAAAATTGGATTCTATCAAATGATTTTGCATTTTGTTTTGTTTGTAAAGTAAAGAATTCATTGTGTTTAGTTAACAAGTAATTTATACAAAGATTAAATACTTTGATATTTTAAGCTTCAGTTTTATAAACTCAAATAGTATTAAGATAAATGTTAAAAATTTACAATTAGAAAAAAAAAAGTCAATTTAAATGAGATAAAAGATTAATTGAAACTAAATGCATTATCAGAAAAGAAATCTATATGTTTTTGAAAAACCTGTAGGACTAATTATAATCCCAGTCAATAAAGCTAACTGTGTAGTAGGTATTTATTATAAATACAAATTACAAAGTTTGATTGTTTGTTTGTTATTTAATAACTCAACAAATATTGTACCAATCTTGATGAATTTCGCACAATTTTCTTCTTTTTTTTTGGGTGAAGGCAATTATATACGTTATGGATTTGTGCTTTATAATTCATAAATGTTTGAAAAATATTTTCACTACTATCCTGAGCAAAGCCTCAGATACTAGTAGTGATATCTAGGGAATTTTCATCATTAAAAATGGATATTTTCAATCATTGAAAAAAAAAAAGTCTGTACTAAGAAAATCGGTACAGTATTTGAGGTTATGAAGTAACAAACAAATAAATAAATAAATATAAATACAAATCTCCATAAATAAAGCTAATAAAAATATATTTGAAAATTATTTAAACATTCTAGTGGAATGATTGTTAATTTATTACACACACTGCTATTATTTTTAAAAATAATAATTTAGAAAAAACATGTCCAGGAGATTTACTGTCTGTGTTCACTGAGCTTCATCAATAGATCTCATAGAATAACTCAAATATTTAATTAAGAACTTATAATCAACAGCCAGGGTAAAATTCTAGAGCTTTAAATAAATAAATAATTGAGGAATATTTAAATTAAGGACAGCTCTATTTTGTGCAAGTTACTCATAATTCATTACCCTTTATCTTTTATTCTTTCCTTTAATCATATCCTTATATATATAAATTTGAAAAATCTGTTTGCTAGATTGTACTTTTTTTTTTATGTTACTCAACTGATTTTTTTAAAATTTTGTAATATTCTACTCTTGGGAACAAAGCCATGGAAGCAGTTAATAGGTATATATAAAACTGTTGAATATAGAACTTCCAAGAAAATAATAGAATTAACTGTCATAATGAAGCTAATATTATGTCTGAAAATAATGACAGAGAGGCCAGCATTAACAAGTTTATTCTCATTTTTTCAATTGGCACTATAATTGTCATTCAGTCAAGCGTTGGTGGCCGAGTGGTCAGCACAGCTGCCTTACAAGCACTTGTCCCGGGTTCGCTTCCCGGCCGATGCATTGACACATGGAAAAAAAAAATTAAGTCATTCACTATATATATATCATAAAGATATGCTACATCAAACATTAGTTAAGCAGTTGATTACTATCTTTAAAAGTAATTGCTGATGAAATATTAAGCATGATTGCTAGGAAAATATTAAGCATACAGCCAAAACATGTCATAACTTGCCTATAATCAGTCTTATGAGATGTAATGCATCAATAATTTTTGTACCAATGAAAGAAATGTGGATAAATTCAAATTCGGCAAAAATAATTAATAGGAAACTAATGTTGCAATGAAAATTAAACCCGCAAAAAACAAATATTCAGCAAAGTTATCCATGTAGGAGTAAAACTATAGAAAAAAACAAATTCTTGAAAGAACCTACAAAATTAAAAAGTTTGACCTTGCAAAAAAAAGATTATATTAAAAACTGTCAATAATATAATTCTCCTATTTAGATAGTGCAAGGAGAAAATAAAAAAGGTAACATTAAAATAATACCAATAGATGCTACTAAAAAGTTAACTTATTAGTTAGAGCTCAATTTAACACATACTTTAAAAATCTTCAATAATTGTAGTTAATTAAATATTTCAATACATTAGATTTAAATTGATAAAAATATAATTTTATAAACTATTCGACAATACTTTCTTCTTCAATTTTAAGATTTTATATTGGATTTAGTCCCCTTCCCCTTTTATATGAGATACTAAACAATATAAACTTTTAATTTAAGAGAATACCTCATTAATTTAATGTATAGTTATTTTTGTACATTATCAGCACATATCTTTGAGAAGACTAAGAAATAATCTAATGAACCCAGTGAGAAACATGCATAGATATGCTAGCTATGTAGAATTGATATATTTGCAGATATCCATGTTATATAAGAATAACACATATGTGCAGATATTCTGTCATGTGGTTTATGTATTTGTATATAAAAACAATGTGATGTTTCCACTTCAAATTTCTTTGTCATTTTTCTAATTTATTTCATTAAAAATTTATTTCAAAATGTAATAACAGTAATTATATTCATTGGTTACATAGAAAATATTATACCTATGCACTGAACTAGAGTAAGAGTAAATTAATGAATGAGAACAAATACATCAAGGGTATTGATAGACAAATTCATTCACCTGAAGCTGGTATTAACTAAATAAATCTGTAATGTTAGGTGATTCTACCATTGATCCAATTACTGACTCATATTAAGCTTGGTTAATTAAATTTTTATCTGTATGCTTAAGTAGAAAAATGTCACTGTAGATTATCATTTTCCATCAAATATATAATAATATAGTAAAATATTCATTGACAATGATTGTATAAATTTTGTTATATTGTACAAAATGAGGATTGTCTAATTTTTAATATCCTACAGAATATATATATTTCACTTGATGGTATTTTTTCTAAAAACCATTATGTTGTTCTTAAATACTTTCTCCTGAACTGAATATGAAACATAATCAATTTAATAGACAACTGAATATCTAAATTCTCAATTTAAATATACAGTTGTCTATTAAATTGATTAAATTCCATATTCAGTTCAGGAGAATATACATATATGTAATCTTATAATCGAATATTTATAAATACAGTAAATAGAAATATGTAAAGTAATAACTTTAAAAATTTTTATTCACTTAGGAGCGCTTTGGACTATTCTTGTAGTCTTTGCCAACTAACACTTTTACAGACAGGCAGCAAATTTTAAGATCACGGATTGTGGGAAGGGTAGCCTTTCAAAGTGCTAGTTGACAAAGATTATGAGGATAGTTCAAAGCGCTCCTAAATGGATAAAAAAATTTATAGTTATTACTTTACATATTTCTAATTACTGTATTTATAAATATTCAATAAGATTAGTATATTGATTTGAAGAAATACAGACATGGAATTATAATATTATTATATATATATATATCTTGAGATTAAAACTTTTGAAGTAACTTACTGCCTTCTAGGTACAAGTTTGTTTACAAAAAAGAATTTTATGTTAATTATATATTTTGGAAAACAATTCAAAATAATGAATAAATAATAATTAACAATAATGTAGCAAATATTTATTTACAATATTAAATACATACGTTTCAGAAATATAGAAAATTAGTTTAAACTAGAGGTACCAAACTAATTTACCTAACACACTCTTTAATATTTGAATATAATTATAGTGTATACATCTTCTAGATGCTTTCAAGCTCCATTCAGTCACCCACTCCATCTTCTATAACTGATACACATGACCACATACATGTGAAAAAGATAAATGATCTGAACCAGCAGTTGGTCCGATCATTATCTTCCACAGATATATATATATAATCAGTGCTTGGTTTGAATTAATATAACAAATCTTCAAACTTTAATGGACAGGTTTCAATTGTCTCCACTGTCCAACTCTTCAATAATCTTTATCACAGAAAATATGATGAAAGAATACTCAAAGCCCTTGTCAATGCCAATATTATTGTTATACTCATATTGACCTTAATATGTCCATTTAAATATACAGAAATGGGAAGGGCAGAATTCAGGCTGAATCTGTAATATTGGAATACAAGTATAGTGTATATACTAAGCTAGATGTAATTAGAGATTTGAATATACTTTCAAGCTGCTTTCAGTCATCCACTTCATCTTATATAATCGATACAAATGATTTCATACGTGTGAAAAAGATAATCTCCAATATACGTATTTCATGCTGAGCCAGCACTCATCAGTTGGTCCAAATCATCATTCCCCCCCCCCCACACATATATAATCAGTGCTCAGTTTTTATGAAGATAGCAAATCTTTTATGGATGAACTTCAATGCTCTCCACTCTTCAACCATCCATATCATTGAAAATCTGATAAAAAATTGGAGGGTGGAGAAAACTGAAGCCTGTCTCTTAAAGTTTGAAGATTTGCTATCTTAATATAAACCTAGCATTGATTATATATGTGTGTGAGAAATGATGATCCAAACCAACTAATAAATGCTGGGTCAGCAAAAATACTGGATATCATTTATCTTTTTCACATGTATGTGGTCATGTGTATCAATTGTATAAGATAAAGTGGATGATTAAAGAGAGCTTGAAAGTCTGTGTTCAAATCCTGCCTAATTGCATCTAATTTAATTATATACACTATGCTTGTATAACAAAATTACAAGCATGTTGAGGTGCTGGCAGGAGAACCTATATAAGGTGCTCATAAATCAATAAATGAATAAGTAAAGCTGAGCACTTTCAAGGCATGCTGCTTCAAATTCATAGCTACAAAAATAAATAATGTGGAGTAGGGTGTAGATGATAATATGCAAATTATATGTAAATTGTTTAATTTGTCCAATTCTTAGAAATATCAAAGCAAGTGTCATATCTGTTAATGGAGTTATTGCTGTTAGTGATAAAATATGCTTCCTTGTATTCAAATATTACAGATTAAGCCCGAATTCTGCCCATCCCTCTTCTGGGTACTTAAATGGATATACTAAGATGCTACAGATGAGGAGTCAGAGTGACTTAAGGTCAACATGGGTACGATAATAATGTTGGCATCAACAAGGGCTTTGAGCATTCCATCAATTTAAATTATATGGATGGCTGAAGAGTTAGAAAGTGGAAGGATTGAAGCTTGTCCATTAAAGATTTGCTATCTTAATATAAATCAAGCACTAATTATATATGTGTGGGAAATGATGATCCAGACAAATATGTACAAAAGAGATCATTAATCTTTTTCACACATATATGGTCATGTGTGGAATGCTTGACTGAAGGAAACTTGAAAGTTTATGTTCAAATCCCCTCTAACACTCATAGAAAAAAAAAATGCTCAGCATCTCTCTGGTAATTACCTCCTTTACAAGAACAAACAATAAAATGCTGTTAAAAATGTGCATTCTTTTATGTATCCATATTTCTACCTATGTTCTACAATGCAGTTAAAAAAAATGAAGAATTAAGATACAACTTGAAATTATAAAAAAAATTTTTTTAATGAGCCATAATAATATTCGCATATCACATAGAAAATTAGGATAATGATAATATTAAAACAAAAATCAAGAATAACAATAAATATAATCCTAATAAAAAGGATGAACCTAGTGTACTGCTGTCAATTTATTAATGTTCAGTTCAATTTTTATCAGCAGCCCTCATAAATCCCCATGATTAGTTAGTTATTAATAGTCAAATTTTTTTTTTAAATATAACCCCTGAATAACTGCTTGTAAGACAGCTGTGCTAACTACTCGGCCACCAACGCGTGACAATAGTCAATTTTTTTTTTAGTCAAAAAGTTTATTTTTATAGGATAGCTCATAATCCAGGAAAAAGTGTAAGAATATGCTTTTGCAATCACAACTGTTGGTGGATATCCTTGATTTTAAATATAAATTCATCAATTTGTCATACAAAATTTTGAGATTCTTGTGTATTTGTATTTGAAAAAGAGTCCCAAACCCAATTGAATATGTTTATTTTATGAATATATTCAAATACTGATTGATAATTTTGGAAACAACATGAATTTTCCTTGTTCTAAATTTTAATTACAAAGATTCGCTACGAAAGTAAAAATAATAGTCTTGATTATGATTAAATTCAGTTGTCATTTTAAAGCTATAGATTTAATTCATTAAATTTATTAAACAAGTCTTTCAAATAATATATATTATTATTAGAATCAATCAAGTTGTCTTATAAAGCCTTATTTTTGTTTTCTAGGACTTCTAGCATTGAACCAAAGAATTTATAAAATCAATCCATACACTTTTTAATAATCTTTAAAATAATCAATTTAAAACAAAATTGAAAGAGACAACCCTCTATAAATAAATAATAAAAAAATAATACACCACACCAGCTTTCATTCATTAACGGAATATTATCAAGATGTTTCTTTTTACAAAATCACATGACAAAGCTATTCTACTGCAACTCCACAATATGAACATTATTTGCATTACATTCCAATAAATATAATTATTAAAATACATATATGTACATTAAAATTATTAAACATTAAGTTTGATCATTTAAAATTCCTTTTAATAACCAACAAACTTTTGTATGAAGCATCAAGTGGTTCAATTATTTATGTTTTCAATAAAAAAGTGTTCAAACAATAAATTGTTTGTGCATTTATTGCCTGCATTAATGACATTATATAAATACTTACGTTGATGTTCAATAAAACTTTTGGCAATGAAATATTGATGATGAATGACATAATATACAGTGAATTCATTTGAAAATGACCTTTTAAAATATGCAAGATAATTCCTATAATGCTAGCAACTAATAATATTTTACTAAGGGGGAATTTTCTTTAAAACACTCTTCCAATGCATCAAATATTATTAATTCTTTTGTAGTATCAATTTGCAAAGTTTTAGTAAATAATAATTATAAGATTTTTTTTTCTTAAGGAGAATTAATTTTCTGACAAATGTGACTCATCAACCTGTATAGAACTAGCAAATAATAATCTTTGGCAATTTGTTTATCTTTTGTAAATGATATAACAAACTAAATCCATTTTCTGATAAATTTGACTCATAAATACTGTATAGAGAATTAAAATGTTTTTAAGTATTCATATAATGAGTGTAGTATAATATGTATTACCCCGTTTATAGCTGACAGAATCATTTCTTCTTCAACCAAATGCTTCACGAAGCAAACAATCCATCAGCATCTTGTCTGAATGCTACTGAAAAAGTTTGTCAATGTCACCTATCTCAAAACTTTTCTTTGTCAAATGTTTTTGTAGTCTTGACGGTCTAATAATTTTATTTAATAAATTTTTTTGACAAATCAGGCACACTGGTTATGTTTATAGGCAACTAAATAAAACTATAGTTAAATATTCTATACTGCATTATCCACATTCTTTTTTAGGTTCAACCATAATATTATCTTTAAAAAAAATATTTACGAGTTTATATATCAAAATTGGGATATAAAATTATCAAGAAACATAATTATCATAATTGAAAAAAATAATTTCTTTGACCAGAACCAAAATTTTTTGTAATGGATGTTATTAGAAAAGCACAATCACATGAATATAGTGACTTCTGCATTAGACACCAAAAGACAAACAAATTAAAATCCTAATGAAACTAATAAACTGAGTTTTGTTCTTTGCTCAGCATTAGATATATACTTGATATTAAATTATCAAATATCAAACTTAATTTATCAAGAAATAATTTAAAAATACATCAATATGCAATTAAAAATCAGTTAATAGTTTTAATTTATTACGCCCTTTTTAAAATAATTTTTCCTTATTAACATATGCTTTATTTACGCATCAACACAGTTAATTTTATAGATATAAATAAATATTAATCATTAACAATTTTTTAATGATTTGAGTCACCTGTTTTTATTAATATTGCAATAAAAATATGACAACCAAATTAAGTATATACTTCTAGTAGTATTAAAATGGCACACACCTGATGCAATGTTGTTACAGTAAACACAAGATGAACATAATCACACAGTTAATATGTAAAAGAAAAGTGTATAAAACCATTCATGTTATAAATTGTTTTATTGAAACAACAATAATGCAATTTGCTTGTCACATGATTCATATATAATCTAAATTAGATTTTGAAGTGGTGTATGCTGGATTTCTCAATAATTCATAACATGTTCACCTTGAAACATTTGCATGTTAAGACTTGATAAATAATCTTGACTAGTGCTCAGTTATAACCTGCATTTTGTATGTCTATTTGAAAAAGAAAGTAATCATTATAACTTTAAATCTATATTAAAATAACAGATGAAACATAGGTAAATAGTTTTTTAAAATTTACTTCTCTTCTTTATGCTTCCACTGCAGTCTTATTTGTTATTGAATGATTCTCAATTTGAACCTAAATCTGCTATTCACAATCCTGGATCATTCCAGTATTCTAAGATAGTCTTACATATTTTTAAAAAAATCACTAGTTCAGATTATCACTTTTAACAAGTAATCTCAACAGGATCATCAATTAATTGGTCTAATACAAATGGCATTATCATATTATTATGATAATTAATTAAATCTATAGTAGCAGTGTTTTGGTCTAAATAATTTTTTAAGCTTGGAAGAATGCTTTTAATTCATTAAAGTTATTGATAATCATGACTGAGGAATGGAAAAAACAGAATGTCAAAAAATGTTCTAGTTTATGAAATAAAAACTTCATCATAATCTAGTGACAAAATAAGAGTATTTAATAAAGCTCACAAACCATGTTTCAGTTATTTTCTATAATTATCATATGCCATCAATACTTTGTGAACCTAAATTTGAGGCTATTAACTTTCCAAGAAAGCAAAGGGTAAAAGTTGGTTCTTAAGTGCACAATTGCACTGGTTCCTGCTTTGAAATTCTTATTGATAAAAACAAAATCAGAAAACAATTTGAGAATGTAAACTAAATTACATTGCCATCTAGTAATCATTGATTAATTATACTTACAAAAAATGCTACTAGAATAAATAAAAAAAGTTATTGTTTACTGCAATAAGATGAATAAGTGATATTATGTTTGTATTAATATTCCTAGTCAAGACATCATTAGAATAGATCAGAAATTACAGAATATTCAATTATTGATGTAATGTCAAATGTACATAACAATGCAAAGAATTTACACTTGGATTTAGAAAGTTAAATGTTTTTTTTCTACTTACAAGTATAACTTTGATAGCAAAAAAAAAGGAGTTAAATTTAGTCACTAAATGCATAATTTCATCATGTCCAGTTTTGATTCCCAAATTTTCATTGAAAAAGATAAAAGCCATAAACCAGCAATGAGAATGGGGATTAAATTTCTCTTATCATCTAATAACAATTGATTATACAAGTTAACAATAGGTAGTGCTGCAGGGAAAAAGGAAAAATGCTCTTACATAATGTTGTAAGTAGTAAAAATCAAATCTTGTGTTGGCTATTAAAAAAAGACAATATTTATAATTAAATATAAAATAGGAAGTAATCAAAAGCAAATGAATTGTAGATATTGCCTTTCAATTGAAAATATAATACTGAATTTGAGGCTATGGCTTATCTAAGAAATAGGTAAAGATCAACTGAAATTAAAAACTAATTTTCAAAATATGATTTAAAAAATACAAGGTATAGCAATTATAAATTTCAATAAAGTTTAACCAGGTACAAAATACTTCTGATTTATAAGAGTGATTATGCATCAAAACAAATTTTAATTTCCATAAGATAAGATGAAAACGGACCTAAACTTTATTTACGTAGAAATTTATGTGCTTTAAGTTTTTTTTAAAAAAAAGGAAGTCGGTAGAAGAGAAGAATCTTGTATATTAAAAACAATAATAAAAAAAATAAATAAAAAGAAGCTATTATTAGTTGGTGAAAGTTAAAATACTTGATTACTGAAAAAGACTGCTAAATCTTTATTGTTAGTTATTTAAAAGTCTCATAAAAAAACATCCTTAGGGATATTAAAGACCATTATACACTTTCTAAGCTTGCATTAAAATACAAATTTGAAACTGATACGAGCAAGTATTACCTCAATAAAAATAGATGATTTTATTTATATATATGAACACAAAATAAACACTAAAATTGATGCTTATTTATGTAAAATATTAACCTTTGTGTAATTTAACCCATATATTTATGTTTTAAATAAATATATGTACAATACAATGTTACATGCCAACACACAAAACTACATGCATCTGTTTAATTGTGATGCACGTGGACCCAAGGTGAAAGTATCCTGGGTTCAGCATTTATATCACATAAAATCTTCTCCAATAGTAGAGATGGATGCATCACATTACTACTGCAATTTTTTTTTTCTTTTATAGTCAGTGGATTAAACTTATCTGACCAAATCAGAATGATTGAAATCTTTACTTTCTAGCTAACAACAGCAAGATAACAATTTACTAACCACAGATAAACTCCTAGCTGGATTAGCTATTAAGAATATTCTTATGAAAACTTAATCCCCAATCATTACATATTTGCTAAATATTCTATTTCAAATAAGACCACTTAATCATTATAAAAAAGAACAAATTTTAAATCTTTATAGCATTTTTATTATGAATTGATTATGAATATACACATTAAATGAATTCCATAAATTGCAATTTATTTTAACTTTTAGTTGCAACTCATCCATTTTGTCAAGCATTATTGCCATGCTGTTTTTCACTTCATATATTTATTAACATTTCGCCATGTCATTTAAAATACTTTGAAATGCAAAATATATTGCAATTGTAAGTATCATTTTATTTTTTTATTATTCTTCATAACTATGATGGTGTCTACTTTTTGATAATAGTACCCTAAAATTTTGACAGTGCTAGGACGACTTTTATTCAAAATACTATTTTAAATTTTTGAGATATTTCTTATTTATAGTTTACTTTATTACTTCACAGTTATATTTTCTTATGACATTATTCACTCTTCTTTAGAACAATTTCCCAAAATTCCATATTTTCAATTCTTATAAATACATAAATGTTAAATATTTCATTTTTTTCTTTATCATCATATATCATGGTTGTTTTAAATAAAATTTTATTGAATTTCCCCTTTTTTGAATGATCTATTTGTGCAGCAATTCTTACTAAAATATCCTATTTTGGAATTTTCTAAAAAATGAAATTCATAATAAATAGTTTTTCTTTTTATGTAAATCGCACAAGTCTATGTTCTCACTTATTTCTATCATCACAATCACATTTTTCTATAGCACTTTTATCTTTTTAATCATTAATCAATTCTAGCAATAAAACATACATAAGTAGCAAATCTATTTTTCTTATTACAGTTGTATAAGCTGGGTGATAAATCTTTTGCTGATTTAATAAAATATATCTTGTCAATTTTTAAATGTTGTGTGCTTTGATTAAAATCATTGGTTACATTTATATAAAAATCTTCTATTTCTTCAACACAATTTATTAAGACATAAACCTTCCTGAATTATCTGTACTTTCTATTAATATGAGTAACTAAGATTGTCACTTTGTCTCTATATCAAAAATCTACAATGATGTTGCTTTTTATTTTATTTATAAAAAAATCACTTCCAATGTTCTGCCATGATATAAAATTTTGATGTCCTAAATATATGGTTTGAATTAAAAAATTTCCAGTAAGAAAATAATTTAAGAAAGATTTGTTGATATTTGGAAAATAATAATTTAACAAAAATTTGTTGATGTTTGATTTTTATCAATACATTGATTGAAAATGTAATATAAAATCGGTATACATTTTATACTATGAATAAAAAACTATAAAAAAATTTCTTTGTATGTACAATATATATATATTTTAGTTTGTTCACTTTTTTTTCTGTCTCCTTTTGATGTATTCTCTCCTTTTCTGTATATGAAACACAAAATATTCCATTTTAATCAACTCTTGATAATCTTTAATATTTCTTAATGTATATCTATTCTATTAATAAATATTTGAAAGATCATTCCCACCAAATGACTTTTCATATATTATTATCTTTATTAATGAATATTTATCTTTCATGAATATAAATTTCTTCAGTTGATGCTAAAGAATTGATTGTTTAAATATGTATAGTTTAAAAATAAATTCCACTTCTCCAATTAATTTATTATGATTGATCTTGACTCAATGGACTTTGATTCTCTTTTTACTATCTTTCTCATGGATCACTTTGAATCATGAGGATGTGTAACTCAGATGAATGGAACTGTAGTAATAGTATTGATAAGTTAATAAAATGAAGATTTAAGAAATTAGATATAATAGTTTTTTTTTTACTTCTATATATAATATTTACAGATCATTTTTAGTAAATTGATCTCAAGCCAGAAATAAATAGGCTTGATTTAGAGGTATTTATAATTTTTTTTAAAAAAGAAGAACATTTTAATACTAATGAAGTTATAAAAAAAAAAAGAAAGGAATATAACTTGACATTCTGGATCAGAAGTGAAAAATTAGGAAAAAACACTTGCCTGTATAAGCATTTAAACTGTGATTAAAACTTTGGAACATAATCACAAATATTCAAAATATTTCCACATTTTGAAGACTATTTATTGAATCGTAAAGTGGGATATTAGAATATAAGATATTTACTAACATGGGTTTGGTGTTTAATAGAATGATTTATTTTGCTTCTCCAAACGTATTTACAGAAGTCCTTGTGGTTAGCATTTTGTGGATTACAAAGTCAAATAAAGAAAATAAAAATAAGCATAAATGATAGAAATTATTTAAATTTTACAAATGATGCATACGTTTATCTCTTCAAATTTTGAAATTCAGAACTTCAGGTAATACTATATTAGAGATGATAGTGGAAATAAAAAAAATAAGGCAAAAAAAAATTACTAAGACAAATATTATTTGATAGTTTTTTTAGAAATTAATAAAAAAGAAAGATTGATAATAAAGAATTGACAATTACAAGTACCTTGGTCAAATTATTACTGACAGATATTAAATATAATGATTAAATTTAGAATTATTTCTATAAAAAAATATTAAAAGAAAATATGTTGTATAAACTTGAAAAAGATGTTTAATAATTGTGTTAAATGCTTACTTTTGTGTATAAATTAGTCATTTAATAAAAGAGCAATACAGGAGCTAGAAACTAGACTGTGAAGTAGAAAACAAACAAATATCAATATTATAGAATACTTATTTAAAAAAATGAAGGTGGGCATATAAGCATAATGTTTTCCTGAAGGTTTGTGATGATGGTATTCTCGTTGTATTTTTATATTGGACTATTGAATGTACATCAAAAATACCAATTATGCATAAGATGGCAAGTTTTAGATCTTTTTTATTTCATGATGAAAAATTAGGTTATTACCAATGTGATAAATTAAAAAATATGGAGATATTTGCCAAGGAATTGCTTGAAATTGGTTATAAGAGTGAACAGATTAACAATACTTTATGTCAATTTCAAGACTTATAATGATTTAAAGGAGTTGAAGATTGATAATAAAAAATGGATATCTATTCCATACATTTCAAATGCACAAGTGAAATTTTTTAGGAATATACAAAAGGATGTGATTAATGTTTTATTTTGTGTTACAAATAACATTAATAAGTTAATAAATAATTCTCAAAATGTTATACCTGCCAAGCAGAAAAATAATGTTGTTTACCAAATTTTTTGTGGACATCATGTTATCATATACAGGTGAATCAAGGTGCAGTATTGAAAAAAGATTAAAGGAGCATTAATTGTTATACAAGAATGTGAAAAGTAAAAATAATTGTGATTTAATAATTGCTTCACTTTTCTTGGATCATAAAAGGGCATGGATATATAAAGTTTGATATTGAAAGTATTAAGATCCTTCATGAAGAGAGAAACCATAATAAAAGAAAAATTAAGGAGGCAATTTTAATAAATGGAAATAAAATGAATATAATTAATAGACAAGTTGCTAAAGTTAAAATTCAGATTTATGGGATTTGAGTTGATGATGTTTGCTCACATTATGTTTTTTTTTTAATTTAACAGCAGTTGAGGAGGGTTAAGGAATTAACCGAAAATACTTCTGTGGATCGAAAGACTGTATTGTTAATTACCATTATATTTCTTATTTTTATTGTTTTATATATATATATATGTGTGTGTGTGTGAATTCCTAGCAAATTCAATTTCATAAAACTATACAATTGAAACATTTTATTAATATTACCTTATTAAGAAAATTTATCTTCTTAGTCACATTTTCATGTTGTTCCTTCACTGAAAAATATGCAATTTGCAAATCTTGAAAATCCTGCTGCAATTTTTCAAGTTCAGCTATATAAAACAAATTTAAAATATTAATTAAAATTTTACACTATAATCAATAATAAACTTATAGTAAAACATAATGACACTGGTATGAAATACTTTTAAGCAGTGCAGGGTGTAGTATAATTTATAAACAAAAAAATTAAATTTTGACTAATATTATATGCGATGTAATCACTTCTGCTCATATTTATTCATTAATTTCAAGAAAAATTATTTCAATTTGTATAGCAGATGGACTACATTTTGTTTTTGGATATCTAAAATTTAACAAAACTTCCATTAAACTTATATAAAAAGAACTATTCACGAAACGATTTATACAAATTTTTCACGGGCAGAAATAATAACTTGTTACTAGAGAGTTTGTATGACTAATAATAGTATGGATTTAAACAGAAATCAAAGAAAAAATCTCCTTAGCATAGCATATTTCTAACAAAAATTATAATATATATGTGCATACATTGTGATAGATATATCCCTGTCAAATGGATTATATATATATATATACCTTAATTGATAAGAAAAAATGTCCAAGGATAGCATAAAAAAGTGTTCGTTATTAACTGAAAGAAGATCGTATGATTCAAATTTGAATACTAATAAAACAATGCAGAGCAAATTCCTACTCCAAATGTTCTTGTTGTTGCAACTGTTATTACTATATAACTAATAATGAAAAAAATAAAAAAGAACAAGTTGAATCACAAACATCCACCAGCCAGCATAGTGAGTTTATTAGCATTTTACCTCTGACTTGATGATCAAGGAACAACATGTACTTTCTTCTCAATTGTCTGATAGTTCTTAAGAGATATATAATCAGGATAGACAAAAATAAATTATGACCCTTAATCCCAAGAGCGTGTAAAGTTGCTACCAAAGCAGTGCTTAGCAAACCAAATGTAGACAGTGGTGAGTATCGCCTAATTGCAGACCCAGATTGCTATTTGAGGACCTTTTATTTGAGTAATTACAATCTCAGATTATTTCCAAGTGAAGAAAAATTGAAAGAAATAAAAGAATTATCTGATATTAAATGGGACATTATCCGATTGTATAAAGTAGGAAGAAAAGATGAAGAGACAATTAATTCAAAAAGTCGACAGGATACTTTCTAAAAAGCATAATTGAAATGGGAATAATTATGAATAAAAAGTAGAACAATAATACTGTAAAGATAAATTGTATATCAGACATAATAATAAGATTAGTTATTTAAATTAATAAAAAAATACCAAATACAGATATTTCAGATTTATGTCCCAACAAGTTCTCATTGTGATGAAGAAATAGAGGATTTTTATATGGATGTACAAAATGCTTTTGATCAGATCAAATGACATTTTAAAATTATCGTATGATAATTTAATGCTAAAATCGGTAAGCAATTGAAAAATGGAAGTATTGTGGGTAAATTTGATTATAGTGGTAGAAACGAGAGAGCCCATAGAGTTGTGGAGCTCACAATAAAAGAAAAACTTTATATTATGAATTTTTTCTTTCAATAAATGGTAATCATTTTTATTTTTTCAAAATTTTTATCTTGTGGCTGAAATGAGAGTATACTCATATTTAACTGATTTAATATTACATATGATGCTTGTGAGGAAGGTTTATTATTTTCTAAATGGTATTACAATCTGACATTGTGCTAGTAAAATTCATTGATTATTACATAATTAGCATTTTCTTACATTAGCATGAGAAAATGGATATGGGAGCAATCAATTGAGGAAATTTGACTTTAAAAAATCTGTATTTCAAGATTGTAATAATGTTCTTAATACATTCAACACAGAAAGTGATAATTGATTAGTGAGATGTAAGATATCTGCTAATGCAAACTAGAGAGACGGTTAATAATTAAGAAAAACAATTTTCATAGTTGAAATTTGTAAACTTCAGAAACCAATTAATTTACATTAGAACTTGAAAATTATTTTAAAATATTAATAAATTTTAAAGATGATTCAGACTTGAATGAAATCAGTAAGAAATTATATACTATTAAGACTTGCAATAGAGAAACAGATACAAAAAAAAAAAGACAGAAATTTAGCAGTAAATTTTCTACTGAGAAGAAAAAAAGAAATATGATAATTTGAAAAAGTAATCATTACAGAGAATTGAATGTCTAGAAATTTATAAAATAGTATGCAAAAGAATTAATAATGATATAAGAAAATATAATTGTGAATTTGGAAAAAAGTTATAGAAGAGAAGAAAAATCTCAAAAGTGTAAAACAACATCTTGGTATCAGAAGAAAAATTATTTCAGAAATAACAATAAATAAGTGGAACTATTACTAAAATGAAAGCTGATATGCAATGCAATGTGATAAAGAGTTATGTAATAATAAGAATTAAAAAAAACACATATCCTCTACAGTTAATACATCTTAGGAATTGCCAACTGTTTTAAATAAAGAGGTGAAACATACAATTAAATCTAAGAAGAGAAGAAAATTTTCTGGAAATGGTATAATTATAATTAATATTTAAAAAGAAACAGGTATACAAATACAAAAATTGTTGCCAAAATTATATGCCAAATAACTAAATGATAAAAGATGTACCAGACAATTTAAAGAGGATATTAGAAATTATCAACCTATCAGTCTTCCATCAGTTCTTTACAAAACTTTTACTAAGACAATAAAAATTAATCCACAGTGGACTTTGAATTATAAACAATCAAAAGATCAAACTTGATTTTAAAATGATTTTAGCACAGTGGATGACGTGAGTATTGAAAAAAGTTTTAGAAAAAATCAATGAATATGAACTGCCATTATGCTTTGGATTTATAGATTATAAAAAAGCATTTGATTCCATAAACTTTTTTAACAATGATTAAGTATTGAATCATCAAGATATAGACCTGGAAATTGTCGTGTTTAGACTATAAAATGAGACAAACTAGATTAACATTTGAAAAAGGTGTATAACAGGGTGAATCCATATCTCCAAAAAATTTTATAGTAGTTTTATAAGAAATATTTTGTGGATTAAAATGGAATGCTAAGAAAGTAAAAATAAATCAAGATTATTTAAGTTATGTGGGTTTTCCAAATGATGTGGTTGTTTCGGCAAATCATGCTTCAAACTTTAGGAAATATTGCAAAATTTATAAGATAAAAGAAAGAAATAATAAGTAAAGATTAATGTAATATGCACTGGATCTTCACAGGAAAAAAAAGATAAAAATTAAAAATCAAAAATTAGATGACAAACTACAATTATCTTGGTCAGATTATTAAAATAGATGAAAATATAATGGATAAAATTAATCAAGATTAATAATCATGAATAAAAAGAAATTAACAATTACATGTGTTGATTATATTATTAATATAGATAAAGACTAAATGTTATTTATTTTGATTTGTCAAAAGCCTTTGATAAAGTTGATCATAGTGTCTTACTTCATAAATTACAGGTTTCTCTAATAAACTTGTATATTGGTTTCAATCATTTCTGTGTAGTCGTACAGTATATATTAAATTCAATAATAGTTTCATTTAATTTTGAATGCAATTTAGGTGTTCCGCAAAGAAGTATTTTAGCACCCATGCTGTTTAATGTTTATGTTAATGATCTTAAGGATTGCTTGAGATATTCTTTTCTGTTAAGCTATGCTGATGACTGTAAGATTTTTAGAAGAATTATATCAGTGAACGATTGTGTTCTCCTTCAGAAGGATATTGATAACTTTAGTGCTTGGTGTGAGTCAAATAATATGACAGTTAATTTTGATAAATGTTCCTTTATTTCTTATTCCAAAAAATCTGAAGTTTTACAATTTTGTTATTATATCAATTCTCATAAAATTATTTCAGTTAAATGCCAAAAAAGATCTTGGAATTATGTTTTCTTGTAATGGATCTTTTATTCTTCATCTTGAAATGATTTTTGGTAAGGCTTTTAAGGTTATGGGTGCCATTCTTAGACATGGTTATCAGTTCAGTAATGATACTAAATGGAAATTGTTTTTTTCATTGGTTCTTCCTATTATTGAATGTGGTTCAATAATTTGGAACCCTAGTTCTTTGCAAGGATGTAACTTGTTGCAGTCTATTTCAAAGAAGTTTTTCAAATATGTTTCTTGGGAGGGTAAAATGATTAATCTTTCTTCTAGACGAAAGTATAGGGATTTGAAATATTTTTATAATTGTTAATAAACAGGTTATTTTATCAGATATAGTTTCAACTATCTCAATTAGGTCTTTCAGTTATGATACTAGTTCTACTTGTGTATATCGGATTCAAACATGTCGTTCTAATATTCTTAAATTTTCTCCTTTATTTAGGTTATCTTCTTTATATAATCAAATTGGGAGTAACCTTAATCTGTGTGACATTGATTATAAGAAATTTTGTAATCTTGTTAAACTGAAATGTTATGTTTGATTTTGTCTTTTAAATTTTATTTTATTATGTATACATTTATATTTTCATTTTATGTTATGTTTTATTTTCACTTTTATTGTATGTGCAAACTGTAATTGGCTTTATGCTGTTGTTTAGCACTTAAATAAATGAATTGAATAATCACAATGGATAAAATTTGTTATAATTAAATTTGAATAGAGCTCTTTTGGTAGAAATAACTTATTATTAAAAAGAAATATGTTTACATGTCCGAATAGATAGATTTCCAGGTCACATAAAAAATATGGAGAGGTATATGTTAGAAGAAAAAAAAAGATATTTAAAAGAAAAAAAACATGGGTGAAAGAACAAACATGTATCACTGACATCATTGAAAGAATTAAGAAATGGAAATGGAGCTGAGCTGAAATATTTCTAGAAAAGATGATAAGAGATGGGAGAGAGGCTATGAATTGGAGAAGGTGGATTAAACTTGGGGAAACTTAAATCCTACATTGCATAGTAATAATAATTAAATAGCAAAAAAAATAATAATGATTATTCGTTTGATTTTCCAACCTATAGCTCATACTTGTTAAGTTCTCTACCTGGCAATATGGATATCGTTTCTTTATCTGTAGGCATGAACAATTAAATAATATTTGTAAATATATATAAGAATAATTTTGAGGTTAATTATCTTATAAATCTTCAATTATTTTGTAAAACAAACAAAAAATAAATACTAACATTATCATTTGTTTGGTCAATAATCTTGTTAAATCAGATTTTTTTTTTTTATTGAACAGTAATATACGTTTTTGTTAAAAAACAATGTGGATATGATTTGTAGTCTCCTAGAATAAAATCAATTTATATATTTTAAAAATGATAGAAAATTTGCTATAGATTTCAAAATAGTGTGTTATTTTTATAATCATTATATTTAACCACAAATTACACTATTTTATTAATAGTATTAATGATACATTGTTAAGTTCAAGATGGATCCTGAAAGAAATCTACTCTCATGGAAAGAAAGAGATTGCTATTATTATTTTTTTCTAGAACAATATGCCTATAAAATCATCATATGTCAAATGAATTCTTCTCTTAAAAGCAGATCTATATATAAAAAGTAGATAATAAAAAGCAGAGAAATATACAATTAGATAATGAACCCTACTATAAGCATTTAAAAAAAAAAAGAAAAATACCTGTAAAATTTATTTAAGTCATTATGGATTTATTTAAAGGAAAATATGACAATAAAATATTTAAACTAATTATACAAGAGTCTTTATTAAAAGAAGAATTATATATTACAAAAAAATTTATATTAGGTGTGTGTGTATATATATATATATATATATGTGTGTGTGTGTGTACAGTGATAGTTCAATCATTGCCAACAATGAAAATCTGTCATTTTAAAAACAGCATTAACTAAATAAACAAATATTCCAGGACTTACACAATATCATCTTTAAATAAAAAATAAAGTTTAACCTATATTCCTGATACATAGATTTAATTTAATTCTGTAATCTAATGAATAATTATATTTATGTTTGTGTTGTTATTGAATTCAAAGAAGAATCCCGGAATGTACATGAATGCATAAAAAATTTGAATATTAAGTTTAATTCATCTACAAATAACAATTTATGTGTATGTATGCAAAGTGCAAGTTTATTTATTTATTAGGTCCAAAGAAGGAATGAAAAAAAAATTCTACCAAATTTTAGCTATTACTGACATTATTTATTTAATGTTCAAATATTATCTAAACTCTATATCTAGAAATTAATATTTTTCAATTGAATTAATTGACCATTATATTATTATACAATTAAGAATAGATTATGCCTTTGTAATTCAAATACTTAACTTTACACTAACTGTATGTCACTCATAATATTAAATGATACCGTTAACTAATTGAGTGTATCTAGAATAAATTACCACAAGATGTAGGATTATCATAATTTCTTCAATTTTAATTGTTGGCACCCAGACAAAAATGATATAATTATTATCATTTATGTATTTTAGAATTAAATAATTTTTGAAAATGGTAATTCATGCTATCTGATTACTTGATATGATTCACAAAATATTGCTGATCTTATTCAGTAGGGAGAAAATAGTTTTAATATTGAGAGTAAGGGAATGAATTATTTTGGGAATATAACATTATCTAATATTCTTCCAATAATACATGGATCCATGATCAATAAACCTGGATAACTTCCTTTAAAAACAAAAGATTTAATGAAATAATAATCAACCCATGTAAGCATTCAATTGCAATACATACATATATTGAAGAATAACATTTTCTCAAAAAATGTATTATAACAAGTTTTTACCAGACCTATAGAAAAGCTGTCATTTTTGTAATATTTTTTTTTAATTGGTTGCTTTAACAATTTTGTTTTAAGATTTAATGTAAACAAATTTTATTTGTATTATATGAGTAGCCATCACTTTTATATTTTTTTTAACTTGTTGCCAATATACCTGGTCTATGGAAAGGTTGTCAATTTTTTTTTTTTTGCTTTACAAAATTATTTGTTTTGATTAAAGTGCTCATAATCATATTAAGCCTCTTAAATATAAGGAAGGAATTACTTCCTTTACATAAAATGCTTCATAAAAAATTACATTTTATTAAATATGCTTCCTAATATAAAAATACACATTATTAAATATAAAAGGTGGAATTACTTCCTTTGCATAAAATTCTTGTAGTATAAATTACAGTTTAGATAGGTAGTATTATTTATTTATAAAAACAAATTTAAAAGTTTTATTTTAATTTTCAATTGTGAACTTGACAGCATTATGGACATAGATAAGTTTTTTTTTATAATCAGTTGTGAATTTTGACACGAGTGCTATGGACAAACATACATTCCCATGGATTTTATATATAGGATAAACAGAGTTTACAGTAGAGAGTAATCTGTTTTTATTATAAATATTATCTCTGATACACTCTAATAAAAATAAAATATGACTACTTTTATCAGAAAGACATAACTGAAGATAGAATGCAATACTCAAGATGTTTAAAGTTTTCAAAATGACAGTTTACTGCAGAAAAAGTCTAAGACAATAACACAAATGTGGACATGTTTGTTCTGTTTCTCTTTTTTAATTTTAAAATTACAATGCCCATACTAATTTTTAATTTGTTTCTGATAATAGAAATTATGATAAATTAATGGCAAAATAGTTTTTAATTAAAGCAATTGCTTCTCCAGTGATTTACAGTTTCCTTCATTGTCTTAATCTTTGGGTAAAATGGATAATTATTCATTTAACAATTAATAATAGGATGTCTAGATAGGTTGGCTTCTTGAAAAAAATAATCCTAAACTTATACAAATCCTGAAAAGAAATTCCAAGTCTCATTGAGTTTTAAAGACAAGTTACAAGCATAACAGACTGTTGTATCATTAACCTAATCTTTTCAAAATGTATATAACATTACTAAATGAAATGTTTTGCTACATTATATGTGTAATTACTAGCTTGACAACTTAAAAGAACACTGTTAAATAACTTTTCATCACAATGAATTCTACTATAATATCATGCAAATGCAAATATGTGGCCTAAGATGTATATTAAGGTAGAATATTTAAAGCAACATTTAAACAATGCTAAAATCAACTGGAGCCTAGATGCAAAAAGTAATCTCTACATATATAACTTTAAGATTGTATTCATTTAAAAAAATTCATTTCCAATCATTTTTAAACTCACAAGTGGATAATTGCAAGTCAAGTATATATAATACAATTAAATTTAGCACTTTTCAATGTTACATATAAAATTTCAGTTTGATAATACTGTTTAATTAGTTTTCAGTATCTCCATGTGAGAAAAATCTTAAAACAATATAAAAAAAGAATATGTTTACATCTGATATGTAGTTGATTTCATCTTTATTTCCAAACGAATAGATAAAATTCAGCAGCAAAAACAAACACAAAGTCTGCATAAAAAAAACATTGGTAAAGATAATCTCTTATCTAATTGCTGAAAAAATGATACTCTATTAAAATTCAGCAAAATTTATCCAGAAAACTTGAAATTAAATTACCTAAGATCTTAATAAAAAAACATATTTCATAATAAGTAGACAAAAGTAGATTAATCAATAATCATTTTACACTTTGAAAATTTCCCAAACACAACTATATAAGAAATAAATCAATTGTATAATGCTAGCTGGAAATTCAAATTTAGTAAAACCACTATTTCCAAACATTAGATAAAATTCACCAATGCTACCTGTGTATAAACAGCAAGTCTGAATAAAATAGGTAAGTAAAAGATAACTTCTTATCTATTGACAGAAAATGTCAGCTTTTAACTATGCTGATTTATTTAGATTTTTCACAGGTAGCGCTGCTGAATTTTTATCTATTCAATAGGAAGTACTTACTTTAATAAATATATATTTATGGCTGAAAATGTAAATGGTGATTTTGTGTTTGCATGGCATTCTAACAATGACAGGAACAGTGAAAACTGATTTGTATTCTGTTAAATGGATAAAACTGAAAATAGGTTATAAATGAAATAGAGATGAACTTGCTCATATGAGTATCATCTTAAAGCCATATAAAAAAAAGCTAAATTTATATCTAATATGAAGTTGATTTCATCAATATTTAAATATTTATCACATTTTATACTTATATATTTGCATTTGCATGGTATTGTAACAAAAAAAGGAATCTGAAAAGCAATTTAAGTTGTTAAAACAGACAATTACACAGGCACCTATTCTTAAACAGACACTAGTGCATGTATACCTATATTTATATACACTGACAATAAATACCTTTCTAATAGATTTTATTACATGTATAGAAATATAGCATTGGTATTGTTATGTAGAAGAAAAAAATTAATCAAGCAAAGATCAATGCTGTCTGATATCCATCCATCACACAGTTGATGATAAATATATATAATAAAACAAAAAAATTTATGGCTAAAAATATATATATTGTAATAGCAAAAAAAAAAAAAAAATAGACCTTGGTTATATCAATATATAGTTGCACATTAATGCACCATTTGCAATGGTCTGGAGTTAATGTGGGTAAAGAGAAACTAATTTTTAAATGCTTATAATATCTTATTACCACTTCACAATAGATCAGGTCACATAATGGTACATCATTTGTAACTAAGAAAATCATCAGATTGCAAATATAAGTAATAAGCATAGTATCAATAGCAAAAAATCAACAGTCATAATTTGCAACTGAATTTTAAAAAGGCATACCATAAATAATCAAACTATTCATCATCAAACCAATCATAACAAATAATAATAGAAAAAAGTAAGTATCAATATTTCTTGCTATATGCATTTATCTAAGTACTAATAATTCAAACTAAGCATATATTTAGTGCTATAAAACATGAGCAGGGAACAATAAATGTAGCAGTCCATTAAATGGTGATCATCTTCAATTCTCAGTACTATTTGGTATTATGAATATAAAGGTAGTCATAAATTAGTAATCATCATTATAAAATATATAATCAAGTGTCAAGATATTAAAGTTGATCTTTTGTCTCTTAGTGCACACAAACATAACATTACTAAATGAGCAAAAGTATAGATTCAAATATCTGACCTAGAATTAAATAAAATTCACAATTTAAACAATGACTAATAAATTTCTTAATTAATTAGTAACAGTATTAATAAAGCGCTAATAAATATTCTCCAATGACATAAATAAATTATCACCAACTTTCACTTAACACATAAATTAAATATTTTCACAATTACTAATTTCAAAACAAAACATATTTAAATTGAGATAATTCCAATTCATAATGCTAGACTAAAATAAATATCCAAATATTAAATCACACCACACGGCTAAGAAATTCAGCATTGTCCTCTGTGAAATAAATATATTAAGAGTCCATATTTCAAAATAACCAACCTCAAAATTATACTCTAATATATTTATATATTTATTTCACAGTGGGTAGTGCTGAATTTTTTAGTCATGTGGGATGATTTAATATTTAAATTGAGATATATACACCTACACATGTGTGGAGATAAATAAATAGTCTTAAATAAAAACACATAACTTCGTCAATTAAATGTTGGATTACTTCCATCATGTAGTATTAATTATTAGAAACATTCAAATTTTATTTAAACTTTGTCAAATACATTGAAGTGTTAGAAAAAGCACACAAGTTAGTATATAACAATATTACAAATATTTTATTCTCCTCTTCATCAGTGGTTGTTGGCAAGACTAGTTGCATAGCATGGGAATTGAGCCAATTATCTTTAGATTTGTGAAATCTGAATTTCACAAGACATTAGGCTATTGTGCCAAAGGCAACTATCACTATAAATTGCATATATACCTATCTATAAGGGTCCTTCTGATTTCTCCATTTTTTCTTAAGACCAAAGTTAATGAATATTTCCAAACATAATTACCACTCTACATAGACTTATAGAATTATTTACCATGTGAACCCCTTCTTTAAGTTTTCTTGTTACATTTTTCTCTCTATCAAATATTTTTGTAGAAATAATTTCAGACAAACACACTAAGATATGTGCACATACATACAATACAAATTAAACATTTAAACTATTCAATTATTAATTTTGCTTTGACAAGATATCTAGCTGTGATGTACATTTAAAACACATTTCAACTATTAATTTTAATTATTCAATTACTAATTTTAATTACTTTCACAATGTAATTTCAAATTAATACACAATTCATGATCTGGTTGTTCATCTCCCATTAAAAAGTTTGACAATTCTATTTTCTAACAGAAAAATGTAAACAATAAAATTTAAAAAAGTTTTTAAAAAGTTTTACATAATTTGCCCTTTTTTCCTCTTCCCAATTAAAACTTATTAATTTCTTTGTTGTAATTATAAATCTCTTGCATTTATTTCCCTTGACCATCTGATAATTTAGTCATAAATTCAAACTTTTTTTAAAGGAAATGAAAGTTTAAAAAATATAATCCTCTTTTATACTATTATCAAATATATTTTTCTTGCATTTTCTTTAATACTAGACTTTGAAATGTTTTCCTGAAGGTTTGTTGTGATGAGGGTGTTTTAGTTGTATTTTTATATTGGACTATTTCCATCATCTAATATGAGTATTGAATGTCTTAAGAAAAATTTAACTTTATTTAAATATTCCAAATACATTCAAATGTTAATAATAGCACACAGGTTAGTATATGCACAACATTTTGATAGGTATTATTCTCCCCTCTTCTTCGGGTGTTGCTAGCCTTACCAGTGACAGTACTAGCATGGGATTTAAACCTGGACTCTTAGATTCTTGAGTATTGAATTTTAAGGTAATGCTCTAACGAACTGAACCATCCTATGTTACCTAAAAATTCAATACTCAAGAATCTAAGGGTCCAGGTTCGAACCACATGCTGGTATTGTTACTGGTCAGGCCAACAACACCTGAAGAAGAGGAGAGAACAATACCTCTCACAATGTGCATATACTAACCTGTGTGCTATTACTAACAGTTAAATGTATTTAGAATATTTAAATAAAATTAAATTTTTCTGAAGACATTCAACCTTCATATTAAATGATGGAAATAATCCAATATAAAAAAATACAGCTAGACTTTGAAATATCTCACTATATACATAAATGCTGGATATTTCTTTATCAATAGATTTTGTCAGTATTTCCATATAAAAATAATATGTACACTTATTGAATTATTCTAACAACTTCAGCCATTTGTGCCTTTATATATATATATATAGGTATGTGTAATATATATATACTTCATGTGCCTGCCTTATAAAAATATTTGGCTGCCTTAAAAATATGTCCGTTATACAGAACTAACAATTTAATTGTTTGTGATATGAAATTCATATTAAGGTTTTAAAATATCTAAATTTCAAGTACAACAAGTGCTGACATATACATATTAGATATTGGTTACCCCCCCCCCCACTTTTCCGAAAGCAATTTCCCTGTTTCTTGATTCGTCTATCTTTGTAATTAAACTGACCCAATTCTTACAAAAGTGATACCTATAAAGAGAAAGGTGTTACACTAAATATTTTTCCTCCTTAATAAATAAAAAAATATGACTATAAATATAGTACAATGTTTTTGTTTATCTTACATCTTAAAACAAAAATAAGTTCAAAAATACTTTCTTAATTTCTTAATGTTTAGCAGTTGAAGTTAAGAGATAAAAGTTCTGAAGAAGATTGCCCCAATCAAAACTGTAAACTGTAAAAGAAGGTGGTAAATAAAGCATTGTATGACAGTAGTTGAGTGCATGGATGATTTAGTATTATATGACATAAAAAAAATCAATGTTCATAGTTATATCTATTTAAAAACAATCTATTATGCAAAAATAGTTTTCTTTTTGTTACATTACAAATGTTTCTCAAAATTCGATATAAACCAAATAAAATATTTGCACCAAACAAAAATCTTATATAATTCTTAATAAGTTATTTTAAAATGTCACAAATATTATTTCAATTAATTAATAATTAAGTCATTCTAAGCTTTATATTAAATACTAATATAAAAAACTCTTTTCTGCATTCACTGCTTTTCTAATAAACTTTAAATACATTACATATATACACAATATCAAGGTTATGCATATAGTATATGTATGCAATAAGAAAGTCAAGCTCAATATATTGTAACTAACTGTTGGTGAATAAGCTATATTCAATTAAATATATTTAAAATTTTGTTTACCTTATTTAGAAATTAATATGTTGACACAAATTCTTATCTTATAAAATAATTTATTATAGAAGTTTCATTATAAATATAAGCTAAGTATGCATTGTAAGTAATTTTATATTTAAAATATTGTAGCAATATTTACTTTTCTTGATGCTAAAATTAATAGTTTTCAATATTTTTTCTTGATAATTTTATTTATTTAAAGATATTCTAAAACATACACATATGTATAAGAACATAATTTATATAAATAGTCATAATTTAACAAACATATATATTTTAAAATAGGATTTAAAAAATTTACACTACCGATAATGAATTAGTTATAGTGAAATAATAATGACAAATGGGATGTGCATGGATGTTAATTTTAGTTCACTTTCTTAACATTTTTAATTTTTTTTAAAAATAGATTGTTTTTTGTTTTAGCAGCAACAGTAGCAAATAGCAGCAATAATAATGATAATAATGATGATGATGATGATGATATTTAATGGGAGAAGAGAAAATGTAAATATTATTTTATTTGCTTGTAAAATAATATAATTTATTTTAAAAGAAAATTATTTATTTTTAGAATTTTAAAACATGAACTCACAAACATATATCTCTCAATTCTTCAATAAAAAATCTGTAAGTCTTTGTGTTGCTTTTATTTTAAGTATCCAATTCTCAGATCCATAAATAAAAATAGGTACATCCTATCTATTAAAAATAGACATAGCTATATTTTCTTTTAGTATTAAATTATTTCTACCAAAAGCATTTCTTTCAAGTTTGATTTCTTCTATTATGTTTCCATTTATATAAATAATGTGACTACAATATCTGTAGTTATTTAAAAAAAAATATTTATATACACCTGGGTCTCTTTTTACACGGACTTATTTAACACGATTTTGAAGTTACGCGATTCATGTTTCACTAGAAGTCTAACTCCGATAATGCGCTATTACTTTAAATAATAAATTTTGCGCACTTAACGTTATATTGAAAGTAATAGCACATTATTGGAATTCGACTTTCACCTTAGTAATTTCAATATTTTCAGTGCTTTATAATAGTAAGATTTTATGCAATAATGAAATTAAAATGATGATTACCACATTTTATGTATACACACATTAAATTTTACAAAATTATAATGTAAATTTGTTCAAACATTGTGCGTGTTAATTTTGAATTTTAAATCACATTCTGTTTTTGCTTTTTAAAAAAGAATGTAATCAATTATTAATCATTTAGTGTCTGCAAGTTTATTTTTAAAAGGTGAGTAATAGCAGTGGGCACAATTAAAAATTAAAATCTGATTTTTAATTGTAATTAACAATTTCAAAATTACTTATGACAACTTGAAATTAATGTGATGTAAAGCGAAATATGATTTTTAAACAAAATTGAAAATTAAAAAATTAAAGACAAAAATAAGAATTTAATTTTAGTTGTTAGTTTTAATTAAATTTTTCCCAGCAGTGGTGAATAAATGTCTTTTTATTATCATAAGTCTAAGTTCATAAACAATTAATAAAATCATCGTCTCAAAGATTAATTACTAATTACGTTGTCAACAGAAAACCATTAACACAATATGTATGAGTGAACTTGGTGCTAGTTGTATTTTTTCTTGTGAAGAATCTATTTTTTACCAGTTTACAAACGAAACTGTTTATCAGCAAATAGTGATAATAATTAAAACATGTATAAAAAAATGTAAATTACCGTACTGTAAATTATGCATAAATATATATTATTTTGAATAAAATTAAATATTATAGTTAAAAAAAGTTTGTCTTGTATCAATTTTTTTCAAATTTGAAATTTTTTATTAGTCATATTTTATTTCCTTATTTTTTTTTGCGCGAATTTTGAAAAATCACAGACCGCATCCCCCCCTTTTCAATGTAAGTTACGTCTATTTTTGCATGATTTCGTTTGCGCGTGTTTTCTGAGGAACCTATCTATCGCGTAAAACGAGACCCAGGTGTAATTCATTTACTATTAATTTAAAATTACTCTGTATACAAAAATAGAGAATGATAAATATGCAGTACGTTCAGTGATAATGAGCAAAACGTTTGCAAAAATATTTACATTAACATTACGATACAAAGTTTAATATGTATGAAAATTAGTTCAGTTTTATATAGCATTTAATATCAACACGCTGTCTAAAAAAAAGATATAAATGAAATATTATTTGGGTACATCGATGTACAATTTATTGAAAAAATATGTATATAAAGCAAGATTCCAACCAGATCATAATGATCATCAACTGGGTAACAAATAGTATAAAATAATTGTAGATGTGCTATAAACACTTATGTATAACAATAATGAACATTCTACTTTTAAAATTAAATTTATTCATGATAACATTTTGATTCCAATGAACAAGTTTACATTATAGAAGAACAAGAAAAAAGTCAGTAATTTATTACAAAAAAAAGAAGCATTGTGAGAATGTTGATTCCGAGATGATGCACAACGTAGACTATGTCTCCTGATGTAACCATTCAGGAGTAAGCAATCTGTCCCTGTTTTTAATGTTGGTAATATTTGAAGTGAAGATTACTCTATGGTAATAATAATGATGATGATGATGTTTGTGATATGAAATTCATATTTATTTTCTATTAATAGAAAACAAAAACAATAATTATGAGAAATTATTTAGCTTATTGAGTTTTTTTAAAAATTTCCAAGTAGAAGGAAATTTGTATGTACCATTATGTTTCTTGATACAATCTGGCTTTTTAAAGATCTCAATAACTTCTCTGATCAGATAATGTTGTAAGAGTGTTACATTGTCATCAGCATTAGCTCTCCATGCAATAGTAACACTAATTTTTCTAATATGAGAATACTATTCAGATGTGACACTCTCCTACAATGCTAGATCAGAGAAGCCATTGAGATCTTTAAAAGTCCAGATTGTATCAACAAATGTAATAATACATGCAAATTACCTTCTATTTGGGAAAGAAAAAAATTAAAAATCTAAATAATTTCTCATAATTATTATTGCTATTAATAAAATTTCATTATTGTTACACATTAGTGTTCACAGCATTTCTACAATTATTTTATAATATTTGTCACCCAGTTGATGATCAGTGTGATCTAGTTGAAACAATTTATATATATTTTTTCAATAAATTATATACGAATGTAGCTGGATATTTCATTTATATATATATATATGTAAATCTGCTATTATTAAGCACTGAAAGATCTTGAATCTGCATCGATTAAACCTCCATCCTAATTATAAATACTAAAACCTAGAACTAGTAGTAAATCACACACACCCATATATTTGCGTACGTACAGCAGAAATATATTTGATATGTGTATAGTGGTATGCAAATACATCTACAATACAATTTACTCAAATGTTGTATACCTTAAACCATTAGTAAAAATAAAAACTCTCTTATTATACTGATAATTGTGTATATGAAGAAAGATTCAATCTGTTAACCAAAACTATTGATAGATCACACATGACTTTAAGTCAAACTCTTATTCAACATTGAATATGTTGTTTGTTTGTTTTTTATTAAAAAAAGTGTGTTACTTATTACGTTACTCCAACAACATAACAAGATACTTGAATGTTTATTTATTATATTTAAATCCATGTGAAACCTTGTCAAAATTTATATAATGCATGTCAGTATGCCATCTTACTTCTACCTCCGTTTTGCATGCCATTTTTCTCATTACAAGATATGCAATCTCTTAAATGTCATACTATATGAATTTTAAAAAATAGACTAAAATCTATCAGTTTCATAATAAGTGAGAGCATAACCTTTTTTTTTTTTTTTTACAATAGTTAATGAAAAATAGGGTTCTTTCATAAGTAAATGATTTTGACAATTAAAAAAAAAAAAAAAAAAATTAAGAGTGACTGTTTGGAATTTTACGTATAATTCAGAATTACATTATTCTACTATAAATTATTTGAAATGTTTTTTCCATACAACAATCAATGTGTATAAAAGCAACAAGCAGATCGATTTTGGTAATTATTACTTCTCTGAAAATGTACTACTTCTTAACTAAAATAATAAATGTGTTTGGTAATGGAGAATGTATAAAAGAATCCTTTATCAAACTATAAAATATTTTTTCTGACTTCCAAAAATAATACAAAATTGTTTCATTTAATAAAAACTTTCAACTTTCAAAAAAAGTCATGAAAACATTTAAGTAAAAAATTCAAGAAAAAACATATAAGTCAACCATATGTCCATGTTTAGAATTTTGGGGTAGTATTTGACAATGATTAGCAGGACAAAAGCAAAATATATTTAGTATATCAAATATGTGATCTTGTTGTTGATTGAAAAATTTGTGTAGGATATTAAATTTATTTTTTAAAATAGTTTGTTATAATAAAAAAAAATTGTAATTAAAAATAGCTTAAAATTTTTTGTTATGTTTGCAAAAACAATGACAAATTTTAAAATGTAGCATTGCATTAATTAACAACAATTGATATGCAGTTTGAAGTTTAATAAATTGTAAATTTTCTTTAAAAAAACACTTCAGAGATATGCATTTAAAAATATTATTATATTCACTACTTCCTTTATTTGCTGTAACATCTTACATAAATACAATTTATCCACTACTTTAAACACTTTTTAGTAAAAACCTTTTATTGACCTATATTCATGCATAATCTTACTTTTCGACTGTCCTGCAGTCTTCTTCAGAGCCACTTTTATTTTAATTTTTTTAAAAGTAAATACAATTTATCCACTACTTTCAACACTTATTGGCAAAAACCTTTTGACTTATGTTCATGCTCAATTTTATGACTTTTTCAGACCCATTTTTATTTAAATTTTTTTTAAAGTAAAACAATTTTTTTTTACTTTAAAAAAAATTAAAATAAGTGCCTCTAAAGAAGACTGCAGGACAGTCAAAAAGTAAGATTGTGTGCATGAATATAGTTAATAAAAATTATTTGCCAAAAAGTGTGAAAAGTAGTGGATAAATTGTATTTATGTAGATATGTATTTAAATTATAGAATAAAAAAAACATAGCAAGAATATCCATTGTCCTATAAAGATAAGCTTTTTAAAAGGTTTCTAATATTAATTAATGATAACTCTATAAATACAAGTACCCCTTTTTCTATAACATGTAAAAAAGGCTTTTCTAAATATTTTTAAACTAGATTAGCTCTTTCAATACTTCCAGTATCATAACCATAACTTTATGAATTAATTTAGCTAAAATCTAATATTACCTGTATTTCTTTTATTAAAAAAAAAAAGCAACAAATTCAATTTTATGCAAATCTGACAAACAATAAACAAATACAGATAATATTAGATTTTAGCTAAATTAATTCATAAAACTATGATTATGATACTGGAAGTATTGAAAACACTAATCTAGAATAAAGACATTTAAACCATTATAAGCCTTTTCTAGATGTGATATGCTGGAGTATTTCCATTATCTATGAGTGAATGTTGAATGTATAGAAAATTTTAAACTTTATTTAAATTTTCCAAATACAAACAACTTGTTAGTAATAACACACAAATAGACAACACAGATTAGTAATTACACAATGTTTCAAGTAGTATTACTCCCCACTCTTCTTCAGGTGTTGCTGGCCTGATATGCACTGTGACAGTATTCACATAGAAGTTGAACTAACACTTTTATATTCTGTCAAAGGCAACAAATAGTAAAAATTTGATATATTTATATATGAGAGTTGGTTCAAATCCTCCTGAGTCTTTCAAATTTTTTTTTAAGAGCAAGACTAATTAGTTTTTTTAAATTATTATTATTGTTTCATATTTTTCATAAGAGCAAGAATTAATTAGAGGTTTCCATGCACTGTGTATTGCCACACTGGGTTGACTTATAGGATTATTTACCTTTGTTATATGAGCAGCTTCCTTGAATTTTCTTTTATGCATTTTTTCCTCTTTATCCAATATCTTTGTATTTTCCCAATTAAACATATGGTCATTACTACATATATGATCTGCTATGGTAGACATCTGTTTTTTCTTCTTTTAACCATCAGTTTGTGTTCTTTCAATCGCTGTTCAACAGGGCAACAGGTTTCACCAATATATTTCTTTCTACATTCACATGGTATTTCAAAGATGCAGTTTTTGTTCTTCAGCATTTCCAGTTTAGGCTTAGTAGAAGTAAGAATTCCTTGAAGTGTGGTATGGCTTTGTGCTAGGTTTTCTTGATGACTGCTAATGGATAACCATTTTTCATAAGCGTTTGTTCTATGTGAATCTTTTGTTTTTCCAAATCACTAGCTTCTGAACAAACTTTCTTTGCTCTGTTCAATGTTTAGTGCTTCTTGTATGATTGGATGTATATGTTAAGTACTTGTCAGTGTGTGTTGGTTTCCTATACACTGTTGTTTTTACTTTGCCAAGAGGGAGTCCTGTCACAAGAACATCCAAGAATGCCAGTTTTTGTTCTTGTTCTGATTCCATTGTGAATTTAATTATAGGACATATGTTAAAAAATAAAAAAGAACTAATTAGTCTTGCTCTTAAAAAAAAATTGAAGGACTCGGGAGGATTTGAACCAACACTCATATATAAATATATCAAATTTGTACTATATGTTGCCTTTGACAGAATCTAAAGAGACAAGTTCTATGTAAATACTATCACTGTGCCTATTAGGCCAGCAACACCTGAAGAAGAGTGGAGAATAATACTACTCGAAACATTGTCTAATTACTAACCTGTGTTGTCTATTTGTGGGTTATTACTAACAAGTTGTTTGTATTTGGAAAATTTAAATAAAGTTTAAAATTTTCTATACATTCAACATTCACTCATAGATGATGGAAATAGTCCAATAGATCACATCTAATAATATACCAACATCACAAACCTTTAGACAAATAAGCCTTTTCTGTTTTTAAATGTTTGAACATTTACAATTTATTATAATTACCGATAATTAATATCTTTTTAAAATAAAAGAGGTCATTTTTATCCAAAATTAGATAACCAAAAATTATTATTAATTTTATCACTCATATTAGATTTTATTTTAAAATGAAGAAATAAAATTAAGTTCAATAAATCTTTTGAACACTATTTTTAAATATTAAAGAGATCAAATTTAAATGATAGTTTATAATAACTTTCCCCCCAAATATATTAGTTTTTCTTTTTTTTTTTTTAGAAATACCTGATGTAGTTAATTGAAAAAATTTAAAAAAATAGAATGCTGATTAAACTACCAATTAACTAAAGATTTATTTTTTCTCTCCATAATCAATTACAACTTAATTTAAATGTTATGAATATTCAATAAATCATATTGAACTTCTATAGAATATATTTCAAGCTAATATAAATACCATAAATAAATATTAAAATTCGGAAAACAACATTTGGAAGTTCAAATAATGTTGTTTTAAAAATTATATATGCGCTCTGACTCTATAAACTAATTAGAATATGCATGGAGGGTGTGCAATTATTAAATCAAAATGGAGAAATAAAATAAATAATTAATATTTGGACTAATGACAATAGTTATCTATATTTTAACACCTATTGAATCTTGAAAACATTTCCAAATTTGAATATCACATTCCACGAAATGGGTGTTGAAAATATCTGTTTTTAAATTTTAGATATCTATTTTATAAATAATTAAATTCACTTGTTTTTGAATATCATATTTTTTAGTACAGGTGTTTGAGGATAATACACTTCAGAGTATGTTGATACTAACAAAAAGTTCAGAGTTCAAACATGTTCCAAATATTTTGTCCAATATCTATACGGTATAAGCTGTTATAGTGAAAGAAAAAGGTTTGATCTAGATAAGCGAAAAATAGTTATTGGTCTCACATTATTAATATTACTTTTATTGACATTTATTTGTAAACATACTATATATATGTAATAGAAAACTAAAAACTATAGGTATGTTTGAATTATATTTTTTCTAATTTAATTTATATATTTATTTGAAATATAAACCATCAATTTTATTTTATTAGCTTGTTTTTTTTTTTTTTTTTTACAAATTTTCTTATAAATATTGATTTATTTATTTTATTTGTTTACACTACTGCGAATAATAAATAACAACCAGAGAGCTTTACTTTCAATTTTCTTAGTAATCTGTCGTTTGCAAACAAATCCTTCATTATTTTATAGCTGTTTTGAGAGCGATGTAAAAACAAGTCTTACAAAGAAAATAAGTGCACATATACAAGAAAAACTATCCCTCTTTTTATGTCTTTGGTAAGTTGATTGGCAACGGCCATCAAGTAAATGGAACAAATAATGAATTTACTAGCATTGGTTATAATCCCATACAATCAAAACAAGGGTCCTGTTGGCTACTTTAGATGATCAAACTCAAGGATAACGATGCTCAGATAGACTAAAACAGGATGAAATTGTTACTGACTAAATCTGCAATGATTGCCACTTCATTATCGGTACCAATCCCCTCATCTGAGTTTAGAAAATCATAAACTGTTCAAAAGGCCCCATATTTTATGAAATTTCAATTTTGTTGAAACACTTTAATCAAAGTAATCAATTCTGTGTTCACTAGGGAAATCTATATTGAGTTGAGCAAACAGAATTAATCTGACATGGCATTGCTCTCCCTCCTCCATCAGATTCCATTCTTCACCTTTCTATTCCTCCCTAACAGTCTGCTGTTGAGTATTTTAATTTTGCTGGTAGATAATCAGACATTTAGAGAGTGCAGCACATTATTGAGATTGCTCATTGCCAGCCTAAATAGATAATATGAAGCAACAAGACAATATTACCTCCCAATTTAAAACAAGTGCAAATGAGAACCACATGCATGCTTTCTTTCTTTCTTTTTTTTTCTATAATAAAAAAAACTTTTTTAAAACTAAAATAAAACAAAATTACTTTTGACTACAAAAAGAAATATACACATTCGTATGTACTCAAGTAAAATATTTATAATAAATAATTTAAAAAAAACTATCTACATACGGGGTAAGATGAATATGTTTCATAAACACAGAATAAATAAACATAAGTTTAATTGCTCGAGAGATCATGCGACATTAAAGCAGTCTATGACAAATTGAGCATTAAATAGTTCCATTTAATTAATATGATCCGCTTATTTATTTATAAAGGTTAGTATTAGGAATCGATCTTGGAGATCTTTAGCTTTAACTCGCCATTCTACTATTGTGCTAAATTACGCAGGGCACTAAAATCGTTCTATGCACAATCGTAATCATAAACGATTCAACGCTTATATTTTTTTTCCCATTTCTCAGCCTAGGTATAGTGATTCAACATTTGGAGAAAAGTATTTACATTAGCATTTCATCAATATCATGTCTTTTATTTTACAGTAGAATATGACATGAACCCAAATTAATTAAACCTCTTCTAAATCAGATGTTTCCATTTCACTAACGTTTTTCTAATTTTCTAAACAGCTAATTTCTTATCCTAACCAAAACTCCTATTGGGAACTACTGAAAAATAATAATATTTTAACAATTTTCAAATTCTATTAATAATTTAAATTTAGAACAGCAATATTAATAGTAGCAGATTCAGGAGCTATAAGTTCCCATCAAAAAAAAAAAAAAAACTTTCAGAGTACTAAATGGAACTTTATACTCAATCTGCTATTGGAGAAGCAAAATGTCACATGATTTCTTGAACAACAAACAATGAAGTTATTAATTTAATGTTTTATATTTCCCTGGCAGAGTATTACTATTTCAGTCAATGATTCTTCAAAATCATTTAGAAATAGTAAATATACAAAAGATTAAAAGTAGTAACTAAATTAGTAATTTTGATAACTTACATGCACACACCATTTACATATATGGGTAAAAAATGTAAATATAGTCTAATGCAAGACAAAAACCTCTCTTTAACTTCTCTATATAAAGAAATAGTGAAGAGAAAAATAAATTCGCCAAGCTAGGCAAATGCTTGACAATAAAAATAAAGTATTTTCTATTTAGTTAAGATAAGCCAGATATCCATTTACTAACAAATAGTTGGATGACTAAGTTAGCCATGACCCACTTGAATGTCAAAAAAAAAAAACAAAGTTTGCATGAAATACATAAAAAAATTAAATTTCATTATGTGAATTTTTAAACTTAAATGTTGATAATAGGGAATAAGCATATCATATGACCCTATCTCTTAAGCTTGTAAGTTATAAACAATGATGATTGCCAATCCTCATTGTTTATAACTTACAAGCTTAAGAAATAGGGTCATGTGATATAGAGGAATTGGCAATCCTCATTGTTTATAACTTACAAGCTTAAGAGATAGGGCCATGTGATATATGACTCTTATTTTGACTACTGATAAAAGGAAATTTCAATAAAAAATGAAATATAAAATCAAACTTAGTAAGTTGATTAATAATGTATATATAATACCATATCTAAAAAAAAATTGGATAAATTATAGTTAAGTTTAAATGTTTTGCGTGTCACTGTAGAGAGCTTGAGCATATTCAACTCAAGAGATCATCCTAGTGAGGTATACCAATGAAGAAAGTGTTTTATTTTTTTAATTACATTTTCTGTAAAATGACATATATGAGTAAAACAAATTCAATATATAGAGGTATAATAAGTAAGCCTTGATACTAAATTCATCCATTTTATTATAATTTTAACTTCTGAAGATTGGAGACTATTGTAAATGAAAAGATAAACCTAAAAAAGTATAAATAAAATGTAAAATGATGAAAAACACAAGCAACATTAGAAAGATCTAAATTTTTCTTAATGAATTTATAAAAGAATGGTAACTTTTTTATGGGTTTACTTTTTATGTATAATTAAAATAAAAACTAATAAATCCAATTTGAAAACAATTAATTAGCCCTAATGGATGTTAGCAGGATAATTAAAATTAGTATATGAAGAAAGAAATTAATAATAAAATATTCAGTCATTAGTATGCCATTAAAAATGACTGGGCAAAAAACATATCTATAAACTTAGGAGTTTTGGAAAACATTTCTGTTGTGCATAAATGAGAAAAATATATAAATAATTAAGTATCTTGACATATTTTTAAAAAAGTGGAAGACAGAAAAAAATAAAACTGAATCCAACAACTTTGAGCAGAAGAAAGATGAGTTATATGTCAATCCAAATATTTTCATCACAGCAGTTTTATGTTTAAAAAACTTTGAAACCAAATGGAAAACTATAAAATACTGTTTTATGCTATCACTACAACTTCAATTATTGTAAAACCATCAGTATGGTATAGTAATTAAATGCTAATTGTGTATAGACTATCTCTTTCATAATGTAGCTTCACAGAAATAGAGTAATGCCTTGTTTCAAAGACTTAGAAATGATGTTAGTTTCATACCCCATCTCTTTCATTTCATTAAGTATGTTGCCTGGACTTGTTGGGGACATGGTTTACAAACTATCAGCATCAACAATTTGAAGATACTATATTTGGAAAATAAACATACATGAACTAGTGTAAAGATATTAGTATCTGGAAAATGCTAGTTATGGTTAAGTTGTAGAACAAGTATATGAAATCATAAGCTTAAGCTATCAAAAACTCAGCAATAAAAATAATTTTTTGTAAATAATTCAATTCTCAGAAAGTCAAATACATATTTTTTAATATTCTTATTTATCACAGATATGTGTAAGACAGTTCATATATCAGATATGTAGAAATGTGTGAATAATTGTTCATTTAGAGACTGCTATATAAGCATATTTCCATTTCTTATGCTTGCTCATAACTTTACTGTATGGAGAGTTTTGCCTGTTCTAATATTCTAAATAAACATTACATTTGTAAGCATAATGAGGTTTAAAGCCAATTTTAATAAGTAATAAAAAAAAGAATAAGGATATTGATTGTAATTGAAACCAAACTCCAAGTTACATTCATTGAAGGAAATTGAATAAAAGGTAATAAGTACTACCTGCTTATATGTATAAATGTGTGTTTTATGTTTTATAGTATTTAACTAGTTGGGTAACGAAAGTATGTATGCATAAATTATCAATTTTATTTAAAAAAATTATGAAATAGAGAAAAGTCCATAATATCGTAATTATTTTTCATTTACAAGAGTAAAAAGAATAAAATAATTATAAGGTTTGGTGGACTGATTGAGGCCTCTGAAATGTTGATTTATATTTATTATGAGCATAATTTTGAATTGCTTTTACAATGTCTAGGAGGGAAATTCCTGCTTATAAATTTGGAGGTAGGTGAAAGTAGTATTGATTGTTTTCTTGTTTTGATGTATTATTGTTTGTATGTTTATTAGATTTTCATTTTCATTCTTAAAAAAATATATTAGGTCTATTCCTGTTAAAAAAACCATTTATTCTTGAGATAATGGATCATATGGTATTTAGCTTTGTCCAGTATACTGTTTCACTTTTAGTAAAAATAATTATCTATTAATGAATATATATATATTGTGATAATGCACAATGAATACACCTGGATCTCTTTTTACGCGAACTTATTTAACACGATTTTGAAGTTACGCGATTCATGTTTCACTGGAAGTCGAACTCCGATAAAGCGCTATTACTTTAAATAATAAATTTTGCACACTTACGTTATATTGAAAATAATAGCACATTACTGGAATTCGACTTTCATCTTAGTAATTTCAATATTTTCAGTGCTTTATAATAGTAAGATTTTATGCAATAATGAAATTAAAATCATGATTTCCACACTTTATGTATACACACATTAAATTTTACAAGATTTTAATGTAAATTTGTTCAAACATTGTGCGTGTTAATTTTGCATTTTAAATCACTTTCTGTTTTTGCTTTTTAAAAAAAAACGTAATCCAATTATTAATCATTTAGTGTCCGCAAGTTTATTTTTAAAAGGTGAGTAATAGCAGTGGGCACAATGAAAATTGAAAATTAAAAAATTAAAGACAAAAATAAGGATTTAATTTTTAGTTGTTAGATTAATTACTAATTACGTTGTCACCAAAAAAACCATTAACACAACGTGATAGTGATGTTGACGCTAGTTGTATTTCCTCTTGTGAAGAATCTAGTTTGCAAACGAACCTGTTTATCGGCAAATAGTGATAATAATTAAAACGTGTATAAAAAAATGTAAATTATGCATAAAAATATATTGTTTTGAATAAAATTAAATATTATAGTTAAAAAAAGTTTGTCTTGTATCAATTTTTTTCAAATTTGAAATTTTTTATTAGTCATATTTTATTTCCTTATTTTTTTTGCGCGAATTTTAAAGTAATTTTACGTTGGTGCTTTGCTTTTGAAAAATCACAGACCACATCCCCCCCCTTTTCAATGTAAGTTACTTCTATTTTTGTGCGATTTCGTTTGCGCGTGTTTTCTGAGGAACCTATTTATCGCGTAAAACGAGACCCAGGTTTATATATATTGTACCCTAACCAAACAAAAAATCCTGAATGAAGAATCCAGCTAACTAGGATATAACAATAGTATACTACAACTAAGTTGCATAAACAATAACTATCAAGACAATTAACATTAAGACTACATTAAGATACATTGCTAACATACAATATATAATATTTTCAATAATTAAATACAAGAAAGCTTATTAAATTAAAATATCATAGGACTTAGGTTGATAATAAATATTTAGGGTTCCAATAAGAATACTTAACTCATTCATTTTACTAATAAATTTGATTTATAACTAGCTCAATATTATAAATAAAATATGCTTCTATAAAAATGTATGAAACTCTTAACATGAGATGTTCAGTAAGATACACTGGCTTGAACATTGAGGATACATATCAAAAGATGCATTCCCAATGGCATAAAAATATTACCCCACCAAATTCACATAGCAAAACTACCATGTAATACTCTCATATCTTTAGACACACATATGATTTATAAATTTATTAAAGAAATAACAATTAACTACTTAAAATTCCTTTAATAAAAATACTAATTGGACAGTTAACATTAACTGATAATTTCTTACTTATCATCTTTCAATAAAAAAATTTTCATCATCATCATCATCATTATTATTATTATGATGATGATGAAACAAACAATAAATGTATAATACAGTGAGATAAATTTCATATAAAAAAAATCTTGAGTGAGAAATTTAAATGTAACAACTAAAACCACTAATAAAATAAAATAAAAAATAATGAATTATTATTATTATTATAATAATAATAATAATAATAATAATAATAATAATAATAATAATAATAATAATATAGCGCCACCTGGATACAAACCTAGTAGCAGATAAGCATAGAAACTCTTAGCTTTTGGTTATTAAAAGGCAGATTTACTTGCTAATAGATAATAAAAATGTCCAATAAAACAGATTAAAACACTCAAATAATTTTTTTTATTGAAAAAGAGTAAAAAAGAACAGAGAAATTCAAAGGGTTTCTTTATTGAAAGTCCGTACCTAACGCATAGTTAAAAGCTAGCAGATCTAATACCTAACGCCAAAATCTCAGGCAAATTAAATTTATTAATAAAAGTAGAATAGCAATCAAACCTACAAAACTCAATAAATTTGTGGATAACTGAATTGTATTGATTATATATATTGTAACATAATAAAAGAGTTCAAAAGATATTACCATACCTGAGTAGTCCATAGAATGATCATAAGTAAAGGTTCAAAATATAACACTATCAAGAATTATAAGCAAATTGTTAATAACCATTGTATTTTGACTCAGGTATATGGAAATCACGTGAAGTGAGTACACTCGTAATTCAATAAAATATAACTCAGGTATACAGACAGGAGATCTTATCCCCTTTCATTTCTTGGTTTTATGTTAAGTGCATGTTTAAACAAATACTAAGTGAATATGGTCTAGCAGGGCGCCACTAGATTATCTGAATCTAGACACGGTTATATCTGATAACCTTTCACATGTACCGGGTTTGAATCCCTTCTTGGTACTTTATTTATAATAAAATGGAAGATTTTGCTTTTTGAGCCATATCACTATAAGCACTAATATTTAGGTAAAAGTAAAACATCTTTAAACCAAAGTGGAGTATATTAGACATAAATCATTTCTCAGATCTTAGCATAACAAATGTGTTTCAATAGTTTTGTAAGTTTACTAGCTCAGATTATATATAACTAATTTAGGATGGCAATTCACTCATCCTTGCATGAAATAGATGATGGGATGTGGTTATAATAATACTAAGAAATCACTAAATATTATAAAATCAATATTTATTTATGGCCTTTAAACAGTTAAACAGCTCATTAATTAAAATGTTGATGACGATGATGATGATGATAATAATAACAATAATGACAATGGTTTCAACTACAGCTCTAGGACTAAGCCTAAACATAAAACTAATTTTTATAAAGAAATTCATAATTATTGCTTAATTTTAGCATATTTACTTATATCTTAAATAACTAATATTCAACCATGGATGATGATGAATAATCACACTTAACAAAGACTATACTTAATGAAATATATACGCCTCGTTTAATAAAACAAACTAATATTTATTACTACATTTCTAACATATACATAAAAATTTCTAGATAAATATGAAAATTGACATGAATAATAATAATAATAATTGATTATATAATAATCCTCAGATTAATTTTAAGTTCTTCCCCCTTTCCCTTCAAATGTATTTTGTATTAAGTTGGACGTCACATTGACCATGAAAAGTATTTCAAGACAAAAAAATATTATCTGCTCATTAGCACACATACTTTAAAAATCCAACATGTAGATAGAATGTAAAAAAAAAATGTTAGTAGAATTGAAAGAGCAAGTTTTAGAAACAAGTTTTAAATTATTTTTTTCCCCCTCTCTTCTACCTCTGAAATGCTATACTTAATGAAACAAACTAATCTAATATTCTAACACTACTTGTTACTCCACATTCAATCGCAATTATACACATATAAAATATCATTATGTATGTGCGTGTTTTATCCCATAATAACAAAATATTATTCAAAACCAAAATAATAATAATATATTAGTTAAAACTAAAATCATAATACCATAAAAAAAAATGTTTTACACATTAATATTGTAAAATTAATAAACAAATAATTTTCATACATTCAAGATCATTTATGAAGCTCAAAGTTATTATTAGTAAGACATTCTTGTTTTTAATCGATCTGAATAGTCTTTAAAGGTTCTTTAAATAAAATATACCACTTTATTGCTAAAATGTTTCTTAAGACTGATATCATAAAGAAAATAGATATAAAAAGTCATATTACCGATCTTTTGTTTGTGGCGAATTTCCAAGGGTTCAAACTTGTCTTGTATAAGGTTTATATTTCTGCAGCTACCATTTCCGTTTTACTGGGAACAATCTCTTTCTTGAGGTGTATAACTATTTGATGATGGTGACTCTATTGAGGTTATTTGCTTTAGTGGATAATTTGGAAATTATATTAATTTTTCTTCTCTTCCTGTCAAGCATGTGGATGAAACACAGCAGTTGTTTTCATATTTGTAAATTTTCTTGAGTTTAAAATCAGTTGTGGTAACAATTAATTGGACTTGATGATTAATATTTATCAGTAGATTAATTCATCTTCTTTGAATGCAGGTGAATGCTTTCTTCCTTCTATTAAAAACATCTTATTTCTCTGGTCAGTTGAAAGGTGTAGAATATTATTTTAGACATCTTTTCTTTCCTATGTGATGTGCAGCTTCCCCAGATGGTCCGGAACCAATGGGACATACATATAATTTTTCTAGCCAGCCATTTCTTATATTTTCAGCATTCAATTGGATAGTTTAATAATCTGAATCATAAACAATCCTAATAATAATTCAAGACAGCTTTTTATATCCAATTTTTAGCTACCTTAACCAATCAGAGATAGCATCACTTGCTATTTTTGGACAAATTTGTTTTAATTAGATCTCTAATTTATTTTCAACTAAATTATTTTTCAACTGAAAAGTTTAATCCTTTTTTCCAGACACTTTTGTTTAAAAAAAAAAATAGACTCAATCCTTATTTCCTTTCTTTTCTTTTTTTTTTTCTTTTAACATCCAGGTAACACTTCAAATCTTTGAGCTTCCTTCTTTAGATCTTGAGATAAGACAATTAGAGCTCTGACCCATTATAAGCTTCCAAAGTGAAACAATCACTTACAAAAAAAAATTGCTACAAAGATCGATATCTGATTAAACAGATTTCCTCTTTTAACAAAAAATTGTACAAAAAAAAAATAATTTGACAGATTTAATACTTCCTTTTCTTTCAATATTTAGGAAATGTAAATTTTTGTATGTAATGTACACACATCCTTCATTCTTTCAAATCATTCATAAACTAACCTTAAATAATATAATTGTAGCTTAGTAATTATAACCCAATTATTTAATTAAATCTGTAACTTTTAAATCCCAATTATAATTAAAGAAAAGCAAAATAAAAGCATAGAATAAAATATTAGAATTGATCAAGCATAGGTTAGTTTTAAAGAAAGTTAAAATGTTTAATATTTGAAATATAAAACAATTAAATAATTTACACATACATTGCCTATATGTATGCATTATAACTTTGCTTTTTAAAGAAAAATTAAATATTAAATAGTTTAAATGTGTGTATTACCTTTCTATCAACACACAAACAAGTAAAGCATATAATTGTTGACCCACTCTCTTTCTGTTTAAAGCTTTTTAGAACTGGACCTTGTAGGGTTTGAACTTGGATGCCCTACAGCTTCATTTATGATTATATAAAAATGTGATGATGATTTTTGGTTTACCTTTTCTACATGCACATTACTATAAATTTAGCTAGTGACTAAATTGTAATGGCACAATATATATTAGAGGGTTTTTTTTAAAAAAAATAGAAATTAAAACCTACCTTTTGAGAAATAATTAAAAAATTTAAATGGTGACCGCTCAGCCAATTAACCAGGTGGGTGGTCCATCACAGGGCATGAGAAAGACCTATGCTTCTATAGCAAAAAAAGCTCATGATAATATAAGCCTGGGAAAAGGTCCTAGGTTCAGGAAAACAACAGCAGATGACCTGGAAAACTTGAATCTAATTGATCAAAATAAAATTGAACCCCCCCCCTCAAATTGGATGGACTGATGAAATGCTGGAACAAATTGGAGAGAAATTTAACAAAACAATACTTCGATCACTATTACTAACATTTAAATGTTTCTTCATTGACAAATCAATAGTACTAGCTGTAAAAAGATAGTCTTTGCACACTATTCAGTTTCCCCGAATCCCTTCTAATGGAAACACTGCATGAAAATAATATGCTTGAATCAGTACAATGCATAGGAGACCATGTGGAACATGAAAATAAGGCTGGACACTTATGTCAAACAGTAGAGGCAAAATTAGTATGTACAGAGAATGACATAAAGCGTAAGGTTAAAGAAGCTTGTTTTAGAGCTGGTAATCCCAATGTTATTAATAGAAAGGATTCTTGTTTTAATATTTCTAAAATATGGACGTTATAATATTTATTTATTTATATTGTATTTTATTTATTTATTTAGATTTAGTTTACATCTTATTTGAGATACGCATTTTGCTTGTGAATAAGTGTTTATATTTTGTATTTATTTTGTATTGAGCTATGATTATGGAGGCTTAAGTCCCCCGAAAGCGCTCAGCTTTATTGTTATAATTTTATGTTTAAAGCTTCAGCAACTGTGTTTTATCACAGTTAATTTTTTAAATAGCAGATATGTGGTTCAGTTTTATGAAAATGCACAAAGAGAACAATTTAGAAACTGAATCTAGACGCTAGGTAATTTTACACTAATAACAGTTGATGAGAATAAATATAAAAATATCTCCGGAATTTTAAAAAATATGTATTATGGCTACACCATAGAAGATTTCAAAAAAATGATGAATCCATTCGGAAAAGTTATTTTTTTCCAGCAAAAATACATTATAGAAGCAGCAATTCCCGTACTAACCAACAGCTTTGAATCGAAAATTAAATTGAATACACAAATAGACCCAGAAAATATCCCCACATACATAACCGATGAAGAAGCTACACTATATATTTATGTCAGTGGGCTTAACCTATTAATGGCAGATTTGTTTATTGGCTGAGTGAGGAAAAAGTATAAACTTTTAATTGGTCAATTCACAAACTCAATTGTTAAAATATATTCATCTTTTAATATTATATTCACTTTAGTTTTATTTGTAAAAAGTATATTAATAATTTGTCATGTTATGAAAGTTAACGGAAGTTTTTTCAAAAATAGTTATTTATGATTTAAAAAAAATTCAAAAATGCAAACCTTTAAATGAACGTTATTCACCAATTAAAAAGTGTTGCTGACATTTTGTGACGTCAGTTATTTTTTTATAGTTCTTAAAAATAAATAATTTTTGCTAAACTCTTAACTATCTTTCTAAAATAATTTTATTTTTAGTATATTTTATCAAAATAATTTATAATATGTCAAAAAAAAACCTTTTAGAATGGTCTAAAACATTAGTTTATCACTTTCAAAATAAAACAAAAGAAATTGGAGAGATTTCTTTATTGACAAGAGATTTTCTTTGTTGTCAAAATTTAACAGCCAATCAGATCTAAGATAACTCCACCTTCCGTCTTTGTTTAACCTTAACTGACAGGTTTATTGATTTTTTACTTGTAAAATAATTCATGAGAAAGCAGCATCTTACGGAACTTTTTATAATCTCTCAAATGATGGGAAAATCTTTACCGTAGCCCTAAAATTGCCGGGAGTTCAACATTGAAAAGTCCATCAAAATCCATCATGTTTTAACCATTATTGTCGAAAAATGAGTTAAGTCAGGATGCTTCTGTTGTGGAAGAAGAGGGTATATAATTCAGGAAACGTTACAGAAAGCGAAAACACAAATAACCAACTAGATGAATTAAATTACCATACACTACCAAACACCCAGGTAAATAACATATCAAATAAAAATGAAAGAATTAGCAATCCAACAAATAATATAACAAATCTGTTAAAGGAAAATCAAAGCAGTGAAAGCCCGCTCAATTTAAATAAAATGGAAGAAAAAAAAAAGAGAGCTATCAAAAGAGCTTAAAGGCAAAACAATTGAAAATGATGAGCAATCAGAAAGCACAATAATAAACAAAATGACCACAGAAATCATGGATAAAATAACTCAATACTATCCAATGCTGAAAAGCACACCAACAGAAAACAGGAAAAAATACAAAAGAGAGAGAGAGAGAGAGAGACAGAGAGAGAGAGAGAGAAAGAGAAAGTAAGAAAATTAAAATGAATGAGGAAGAAGATAACCGAATTAATTTAACAAAAGAAACCCCAGCAGAAAAAATGGAAATAGAACTAACTACACCAGAAGCAAAAAAACAAACAAAAAAAACACACTATAGCACACGTATCCAAACACAAACAGAATCATCACAGGAAAAAAACACGCAAACAAAAAAGGCAGAATAAATGAAGGACCAAATAAAAAGTTCCCTCACAATATAAATTACATTCAATGAAAATTAAGATAGGAGCAATAAATGTTTGAGGATTAAACTCGAAAAAAAAATACAAGAAATCAATCACGGGATACAACAACTCCAACCTACTATATTAGGACTCATAGAGACAAAAATTTATAATGGATTGCATATAAATCCAGCACAACTTATGAGTAAAATGGGATTCTGTGCATGCTCTAGAGACACACTAATGCCCTCAAATGACACCGGAATATTTATTAGCCAAAAAAGTCACTTCACAATGTTTAAAATAATATGCATAGATGCGAATCTATTAATAACCACGTTCAACAATAAAAACTTCTGAATAAATATTATATTTGTATACATACCACCAGGGCCAATTGTAATTAACAGAATAATAACAACAATTAACTCAATATTCTATGCTTATGGGAGATTTCAACATGAGTTATAAAAAAATTATTATGAAATGGATACGTCAGTTAATAATTCCACTCTACCACCTAACTCTACATCTTTTTATAACAATAGACATGGAACTTTAATAGATCTAACATTTTATTCCCCAATGATGCATCATTTAATATAACTCACACTTTCCCCATCCCATTTTCAGACCACGCAGTGCAGATAATAACACTAAATATAAACACACACCAAAGCGCAATAATTAATTTGCAGAAAACGATCAGGATCCTACTATCAGGTAAGACTACGGAGTCTACCAGATAACATTACAGAGTCACTCTTCTCAGAAATGTATATAATGATAAATAAAATAAATCAGCTAGAATTAGAGCTGATATCCAGATACATAGCTTACACCAACACCCTTTCATTTAATATAAACCATATCACACAAAAATCAACCCCTCCCTCCAGACTAATCACATTAGCAGATGAAATACATAAAATAATCAGTCTGTCTAAACTAGTTCAATATAATCAAACAAACATAATAAAACTCACACAGCTCTATAAACAGACTTGTGATAAATTAAAACAATATCTAAGCATAAAAAAAAAAATTGCCTAGCGCAGCTGCACACTTGGACATGTGGATACATTAGGTGGGTTTTGGGATATCCGTCCACAATAAAGTTCCCATGGCGCTAGAATCAGAAAATAAGATTATAGCAGGATTTAACATGATTGCACCTATATATAGCCACTTCAAAACAAAAGTAACTAAGCATGCACAATTCACACCTACAGATTATTTTGGAACAACTGAAGATTAAATGCCATTTAAAATCGAGGATTTTAGGGTAATGTTAGCATCAATCCTGCCACATATCATCCAGGACCTCCACGCATTCCACATTTTTTACTTACACATCTTAGCCAAATTACAAATACATATCTGTGTCAACTAGCAAATCAAATATCACAAAAAATATATAACATACAGAGATTAGACAGGATATGAAAAAACAAGAACCCATTACCAAGGTCACCAACTTAAGCCCTATCTATGGAGCCTTTAGGAATTAAACAGCTAAAAAAAAGTAATAAAGGTGAAAATTGAACCATTCATACTGGCAAAAATATTCAATATGCAAAGAAAAGCTCATCCACAGGAGAGACAGCACTAATCTTTAAAACTATAATTAACTCAGTTATTAAAAAAAAATATGTTCCAATGACAGTACAACTGGATTTTGAAAGTGCTTTCGACTCGGTACCAATAAAAATTTTATTAAATGAACTAAAGGAAACACAAATACCACAATCAATATTATACACAATAGGTAATCTACTTTTAAACAGAGAAGTATATATCACACTTAACAGAAGAACCTCATCATCATTTTACCCCACTCAATCAATACCACAAGGTTCACCACTGAGTACACTACTATTCACATTCTAAATAAATCCTTTATTAAAAGAAGTTGAAAAAAAAATACAGGGAGTGTTAATACCAAATACCAAAAGATATATATTCCTTGTATAGCTTATATGGATGATATTACAATATTCTTAACATCAAAAAAGCAACTACAAGCACTACAAATTATACAAAAAAATTCAAACTTAAAATCAATATCAATAAGTCAGCTGCTTGGACAATCTTTACAGGCAAAATAAACAAACAAATGTATCAAGGAAAGCCCAGCCATTTTCTAGGTTTCCCATTTTATCTGGGAATGAATCAAATGAGAACAAAAATACAAAACAAGTTCAAAGTGGAAGCAGAAAGAATCACAGAATCATTATCCAGATTATATCTATCAATATACACAAAAGTATCTCTATTCAATCAACTCATAATGTCAAAAATAAACTACTACTTACCAATAATCAGTTTCATAAATACCTGAATTAACTCATTTTGTAACAAACTACTATGGAAGAGGAAAGTAGTTGCCATTTCAATAAAGCAACTTAACCAACCAACTAAATGGAATAATTTGGAACTTCATTCAATATCAGTGTTTCAGACACAAAGACAATAAATCTGCTAATAGCTATAATCAAAAGGTTTCCAGATATTGAACCAATATTGGAAATCACACCCACAGATCATCCACCAGGGCATCAAAAACAAAGTAACTCTAAAAAGTCCTATAAAATATACATATTGGCAAATTCATGATTTCTTAACACAAGAACAACCTGAGAATAACCAAATATCTGTACTAGGAATTGATAACAGCCAATTACTTAAAAAATTTAGGAAATGGTACCTGGAACCAAAATTTTACGATTTTATAATTAAAGTCAATTTAAAAGCATTACCAACATGTCACTTTATAAGGTACAGAAGATTCTACATAAATATAGATCCCTTGTGCATGATGTGTCACAGGGATGAGGAAACACAGGACCATTTCATATATAACTTTTCAGAGCTTGAAAATGTAAGACAAATGATGGTTGGCGGATGAAAAATGGAACCACAATAGATGAGATACTACAAACATTCAAAAATAATAGAATACCAACCATAAGGGCAGCCACTTTCAGTTTATATGCATTCTCGTGTACCAGATGCACTTTTACACTGGGGAACAACACAAGAAGGCACCCTAACACCTATAAAAACAAATTGCAAAAAATAAAAGAAAGAGACAGCATTATTGCACCAGCTGACATCTTTGCAGTAACATGCTCTCTTTAAAGTACAGGTTGTTTTGTAATAAAGGATATAATAGAAAAAGGCAAAAGCAAACATAAAATTCAGTGTTGCAAAAATGATATAAGCAAGAAGCAACAAGATGAAACATGAAGAGTCAATACAGGGAACAAGACATACAGGGAAATCTGAAATGCAAAGAGACTAACAAAAATAGACTAATGTAATAACTATGTAACCCTATATATAATACTATGTATAATCAACAACCAATGTAAACACTTGTTTTTTAATAAAGTTATCTTTGAAACCTCATCATCATAATAATAACAATATTACTAATAATAGTAATAATAATAATCATCATCATCTCGGGTTCATTTCTAATTAACTAATAACAAAATAAATTAATTAATTAACACCCTGTAGTTAGATATAATGAGGGATTTTACATGATATCTAACTACTCTTATAATATAATAATAACAATAAGCAACTAAAATAACTTAATGATTCTCAACATTAAATCTATTTAATGATTAAAGTTTAGCAATGAAAACATAAATAATAAAATAAAATTTTAAGGAAATATATTACAATCTCTTTTTGTTTAACAAGGCATTCTGAAAAATATAATGTATTTTGAATATTGTAGCAATAACAAGTATATCTCTCATTGGTGTTGTATCAGTTTAAAAAATAATTACCAATGATCATATCTTCTATGATAAAAGCCATAATAACATATTTTGTTACTTAATCAAATATAATAGAAATAATGTCTAAGTAATCTTTAGGAATCATGTGCCAAATAAGTAATATTTCAAATTATTAATTTCTGTGAATCATGCATGCAGGATGGAAAATCAAATAAACAACATGCATATAAATCACAACTCGACTAGAATATAAGTTTCAAAACAGTTAACAAATTTATTTATAAATCAGATATTATACTATTACTATAAATTTAAAACACAATATTAAAAAAAATATTTACAAAAGTAAAATAAGAATTGACATTATTTAATATTAAAAAAACAATTACAGTAAATTTACCAATAAATACAATAAATAAAATAAGATAGCCTTCACTCTGGTCATTTAAAATAAAATAAAAAAACTTACAACAGTAATGACAATACATTATCCTCATTCAATAAAAATAATATTCTATTATTTTGTGTTGGGAACTGTTACAGCAAATTTCCCAATTTCTAAGGAAAAAACAACTTAATATTATACACCTGGGTCTGTTTTTATGCGGACTTATTTAACACGATTTTGAAGTTACGCGATTTTGAAATTCACCAGAAGTCGAAGTCCGATAATGCGCTATTACTTTAAATAATAAATTTCGCGCACTTACGTTATATTGAAAGTAATAGCACATTATTGGAATTTGACTTTCATCTTAGTAATTTCAATATTTTCAGTGCTTTATAATAGTAAGATATTATGCAATAATGAAATTAAAATCATGATTTCCACATTTTATGTATACACACATTAAATTTTACAAGATTATAATGTAAATTTGTTCAAACATTGTGCGTGTTAATTTTGCATTTTAAATCACATTCTGTTTTTGCTTTTTAAAAAAGAACGTAATCAATTATTAATCATTTAGTGTTTAGCAAGTTTATTTTTAGAAGGTGAGTAATAGCAGTGAAACAAAATTTGATTTTTAAACAGAATTGAAAATTAAAGACAAAAATAAGAATTTAATTTTTAGTTGTTAGTTTTAATTAAATTTTTCCCAGCAGTGGTGAATAAACGTCTTTTTATTATCGTAAGTCTAAGTTCATAAACAATTAATAAAATCATCGTCTCAAAGATTAATTACGTTGTCACCAGAAATCCATTGACCCAACATAAGTGTAGCACTAGTTGTATTTCCTCAGTTTGCAAACGAATATGTTTTTCGGCAAATATCGATAATAATTAAAATGTGTATAAAAAAAATGTAAATTATGCATAAAAATATATTATTTTGAGTAAAATTAAATATTATAGTTTTAAAAAAGTTTGTCTTGTATCAATTTTTTTCAAATTTGAAATTTTTTATTAGTCATATTTTATTTCCTTATTTTTTTTTGCGTGCAAATTTTAAAGTAATTTTACGTTGGTGCCTTGCTTTTACGCGAATTTTGAAAAATCACAGACTGCATCCCCCCTTTTTCAATGTAAGTTACGTCTATTTTTGCGCGATTTCGTTTGCGCGTGTTTTCTGAGGAACCTATCTATCGCGTAAAATGAGATCCAGGTGTACTTATACTATTATAAAATATATTTCTTACGATGTAATGCATCAATATAAGTTTATATTTAAAATATACTTCTTAAAATTGAACAAATAAAATATTTTCAATAAAAAAAATTATTAAAGACTTTCTTTGCAGTTTAGCAAAATATCACACTGATATTTGAATATCAGAAAATTTTAAACGAAAATATAAATATCCCCCTCTATAAAAAATTATTTATGCAAAATACTTATGAAATAGTTTCATAAACTTTTGTAACTTAAATAGGTTTAAATTATTTATAATAAAATTTAAAAAACTATCCATAAATTATATTGCTTCCCACTTGTATTTCTTTTGTTTTTATATTCTTACATTCATTATATCATTTAAAATCATTTTCACTATTCTACCTGTCATTCCAATTTAAATATGCATCTCAAATATTCCTCTCATATGGTATATATTATAACAATCATCAAATATCTCAATATTATTTGTGAAAAAAATTTCTATATACTTCATGTGCCCTCTCTCAAAATTATCAATTTCAAACAGTTTAGCCATTATTTAACCAATTTATAAAACTATCCTCTATGATGATTTCTGTGGTGATAGATAGTGATTAAAGTGTAGAGTATGGAATAATAATAAGAATATCTCAAACAAGTAAGATAATATCATTATGGATACAGTGCAAAATCATAAGAATAGGTCCATATTCATTGGGCATCTAAGATTCAAGTCATGGCTCTATTATAGCACTTATTGACAATAAGGAAATGCAAATGTCCATGAAAAATGATATACAGCTCTATGTTATCTGTATATTTTAATAACTTTAAAGTATGAAAATGTAATTCACACACAACAGTTTTCAACATATCCTTAACACCTAGGATTTCATATGAATATTACTCTACCAACCACCATCCTATATCTTCCACATTGAATAACTCACTTAACATCATAAAATATACAAACTGCATTCTAAAATAATTTCCAAAACACAATATTAAAGAAACAACAAAGATCTAAATTCATGTTAATATAGTTTTTTAAGTTTTCATGCACAAATCATCTTGATAAAACAAACATAAGTACTATACATTTATTTATTACATAATTTGCAGATCAATATTTTGTCATTTTTCTGTATTTCAACAGATAACTTTCATAAAAATAACATATTAGCATATACAAGAATTCATATTAAATAAATATTTAAAATATCCTTTAATGTTTTCAAACATTCATCCACATTCATTAATTCTTTTATAAAAATACAAACGACGATAATTTCTATTAACAATTCATTCCACTGTTTAATACTAAATTCAAAAAATATGAAATACTAATTAAGATATATCATTTTTAAAAAACAAAATAATCAAGCAAAATATAATGTAAATAATAAAAAGAAATTACCAACGATCTCAACCATTATTAAGATCATTTATGGCAATCTGCTTCTTGGTTGTACATTAAAAAAAAAACAATTATGTTTGTAATTACACCTTGTCAGAAAATTACTTTCTAAATACCCATTTTTTTTTATTTAACATAATAATAAAATTAATCTATTTTAAGATTAAATTTAAAATATAATAAAAACACATTAGTTTTTTAAAAAAAAAATTGTAATATTCTAAACTTTAACATTAGACTTAATATATATATAAGATGTTTTTAAAGTTATAAAAATATATTTTTCTCTCCTCCTGCTCTTAAGCTAAATGCTTGTGAGGAATCTTCCACCATTGACTAGTTATAGATGGAAAGCTTTTTGCACAATCATACTCCTATCTCTGCACCATTTAAAGAAATATAGAATAATATAAAATCCAGTAAAATCCAAGAAGAATATTAACCATCCCAAAAAGATAAAATGTTTGTTTCAGTTATTTCGGAAAAATTTTATCCAGGCATATAATATCTTTCTAAAATAATAATTCAAAGATTCATTTTATGTGAAAATATTTGTTTTTCCTTTGTACATACTTTCTGTTAATTTCGGATATAGCAGATATATTGCAATAAATATGATATAAGTAATATTTCCTTTTTCCATCAGTCAGAAGCATTAGTAAAAACATTGTATAACATAAATTATTTGTTTAATACATTTACCAGCAGACATATTTTTATAATCTAGAAATAAATATTTTTTTACTTATAATATTCAAGATTTTATCCTTTTAAAATGTGTATCTTTTCATTAATTTTTTTTCCAGGTAAATGATAGGCTATATCATTCAGAGCATTTATTAACTGATATAATTTCAATCTTTTTAAAATGTATTATATCATTTGTTCCAGATAAAATCATTTTTTAGAGTATATAACTTATTTATTGGTTTAATCAAAAACCAGTCCTTTTAAAAGCATAAAAGACATTCAAAAGTTACTTTCTTCAATCCATCTTTAAATATATCATTCTTAAAATGTAAGTCCATTTAAATTACTTTAAAGACAAATTAAATGTAAATTTTTATTATCAAATATATAATAAACAGCTATTCTATCTTACCATAAAATAAAATATTTTAAATTCAGTTTTTAAGCTTAGATGAAAAGTCTTAACTTTCTTTTCGTTCTTTCAAATTTAATACTATGATAACGATTTTTAATAAATATCAAATTCCTCTTAATTTATTTTAATAAATTAGTTTCATTGTAATATAATAAAATTATTGCAAATTAATGTTCACTCATCCCGATATACTATTCATAAAAATTTCAAAGTTCTTACATAAATCTTCTCTGGGCTTGTAGTATATTCCTAGGCATTTGGTGTTCATTTTCCCAATATTTAAGTAACTACTATCACGTTCCATAGAATTAGTGGTCCTAAGCTAAGTTTCAAGAAGAATAGTCCGACAGGGAAATTTGGTGTTTTGATGAACCATTATTTAAATAATTATTCCAATTATATTTTAAAAAACACTTTTAAATAAAATGATTTTTAAAAAAATTACTACTGTCACAATATAAAAAGTTATAAATTTCAAGCTGAATCTGTCTTAATCTGAATCACTTAATCGGAAATATTAGTGAACCACTGTCTAGACTGGCCTCAACTTCTCTTTTTACACTGGCCTTAATTCAATGATTTCACTGGTCAATAATACTTGTAAAACTCTGCTAATTTACATAATTACATCAATATCACTTTTAAAATTATTAAATATCAAATTATTCAATACTTTAAATATTAAATATTTCTATCTAAAAAATTTAATGTTCCTTATTAAAATAATTTTTAATATGTAAATAATCTGAAATTCACTTAAAGTAAAATATTAAATTTAAATAAAATAATAATAATTTTAATTATTACTTTGCTAATATTATCTTTAGACTTAATATTTGTTATACTTTATTATGTATCAAATTTTTGTTAACAAGCTAAAATTAAAGTTTTATTTCTCTAACTTTTGAAAGCCCATACATTCATACAACCACCTCTAATCATGTGATACTTTCAGCACATTCTACATTAATATTAAATTAACTATCATTTAAATAATTTTTTGAACAAAAATAATCACTTTAAACATATAATATAACATATTTATCACTACAATAAAGCTATTCTACCATTAGAGTATCTTTCAAATATAATAAATTAAAAATATTATCTTTTAAACAATTTATGCCATTTTATTATTCATCTCCAAATGAGTTCAAACTATCTAATATATCTTTAAAGATTCCTATGTAGTGAGTTTGAACACCTACTACATATAACATCAAAATTATGTGCTAAAAATAACCTAAATTTAAAATGTTTTTAATATAGCTATTTATCCAACCGTACCTAAAACTATAGAAACCAACTATAAAAGGCACAACATATATATATTGTGATGGTAAGCAACGAAATTTCTGGATATGATAATTGGCAAAATTGTTTTACAGAATTTTTTAAATATCTTTGGCAGAATATTTTTTTTCATTTTGCCTTTTTTTTAAACTCTACTTTTTGAAAGTCCCCTCCTTCTTCCTCTGAATAAAGATATTATCACTCTGCACTACATTCAAGATATAGTCCTTTCTGATTCCACTGTAGAATAGCCATTCTGAATACTCATAGAATTAGAATATTTTTTTAAATTGTTTACTAATTCTGCCACTTCAAAAAACATGAATTCAATTTAGATTTATATAAAGCTGTAATGGAATATCTGTGACACCAATGGCCCTCCCTTATGAACTGCATTGCTATTGATTTTTTTAATGCACTGATGAGATCTAGTATTTCTGAATTTACATTGCTTACAATCAGGATCTGGATATTATTTAATGAACTCATTTGATTTACAATTAAAGCTCTGAAAAAAGAGTGCCTCTAAATGTGTAATGACTGATGAACCAGTGGCATTTATAACTAGTATGTCTTAAAGTTGGTTGTTTTCATTTAACCTTTTCAGTATTACTAGTGCTTAAAGTGTGCAAGAATTTTTAAATTATAAACATCAGCTTTAACCTTAATATTAACAAAAGTCTATGCAGTTTACCCAAGTACTTTTTACATCTTTGTTTCCATCTTTTTTCTATTTTCCAAAAAGGTTAGTTTTATTTTTCTACGATAAAAAATAAAAATTTTATGATAATTTTTGTGATCAAGTAAATTGAATTTTTTTGTCTTTCTCTCATTTTTTTTTGATAGTTAATGGAAGCCACCATGAAAAATACATTGGAAAAAATAAAACTTTACAGAATTTTTAAATTATAAACATCAGGTTTTAACCTTAATGTTAACAAAAGTCTATGCAGTTTACACAAGTACTTTTTACAGCTTTGTTTCCATCTTTTTTCTATTTTCCAAAAAGGTTAGTTTTATTTTTCTATGATAAAACATAAAAATTTTATGATAATTTTTGTGATCAAGTAAATTGAATTTTTTTTGTCTTTCTCTCATTTTTTTTTTTTTTTTGATAGTTAATGGAAAAGAAGTCACCGTGAAAAATACATCGGAAAAAATAAAACTTTACCAATGTATTTAGAAGACATTATGGGCGCCTGATGCTAAGTATTTATTTTTATGCATTTTTAAATTATCATATTATTTTTATATATTTTAATTATTTGAATTTATATTTGATAAAAAATATATGAAAAAATTATTATTGAAGCTAACATTAAAAAAACTCGTGATTGTGTACATTTATATCATGAATTATCTGCATTTTTTGCTATGATGTGGACTTGGGTCTAGTATTTATGAGACAAAAAATATGTTGCTAATATTATGACCCAATTTAGCTTTTTCTCTGTCTTGTCTGCATTTTAATAATAATAAAAATACACAAATGCTAAAAGTAAACATTTTTGAATGCATAAACTTAAGCTGATTATACACTACTGCAATGTAAATTTCAAAGCTGCATAATAAATGCAAAAAGAGGTGGCAGTTGATGAAGCTATTACTAAATTTATGGTCATAAAGCATGAAGCAATATAAGCCCTCAAAACCTATAAAGATAGAATAAATAATACTACATCACACTGACTTTAAACTACTAACTTACGTACTTCAAGCTTAACTCTATAATGAAAATTTAATATTTCATTCACGTTTTATTTTATTTTATTATTTTTTGTATATAGTGACTATTTTAGTAGTAATTATACATATATCTTCCGAATTGCCCAGAATTTTGAATGAGGAAGTGAGACATGCAATTAAATTTATGAAGAAAAAGAAGGCTCCAGGTAATGATGGAATTGTAATTGATATTTTAAAAGAAGCAGGTGAAGAAATAGAAATTTTTTTAGCAAAGTTATATACCAAATGTCTAAACCATAAAGATGTACCAGATGATTGGAAGAATTCAGTATTAATATTAATATTTAAAAAAGGTTATAAAGAAGATATTAGAAATTACAGACCTATCAGTCTTTTATCAATTTTATACAAAATTTTTATTTAGATAATTACAACCTGTCTACAGAAAACAATAGATTTCCATGAACCAAGAGAACAAGCTGGATTTAAAAGTGGTTTTAGTACAGTAGATCATATCCAAGTATTGAGAGAAATTATAAAAAGAACAAATGAATATGACTCGCCATTATGCTTAGGATTTGTAGACTATGAAAAGGCATTTGATTCTATAAACATTTCTTCAGTGATTAAAGCATTGGATCATCAAGGTGTAGATCCAGAATATTGTCATATTTTAATGAATATTTATAAAAATGCAACAGTTAGATTACATAATGATAGTAGGAAAATCAACATTGAAAAGGGTGTAAGACAGAGTGACTCCATATCTCCAAAACTTTTTACAGCAGTGCTGCAAGAAGTATTTTGTGGATTAAAATGGGAAGCTAAAGCAGTGAAAGTAAATGGAGATTATTTAAGTCATTTAGATTTTGCAGATGATGTAGTTGTTTTTGCAAATAATGCTTTAGAGCTACAGGAAATGTTGCAATAGTTATCAGATGAAAGTATAGAAGTAGGACTAAAGATAAATGTTAAAAAGACTAAAGTAATGTTTAATAGATTTTCTCAAAATATGAAAATAAAGATTGATTATGATGAGTTAGAAGAAGTTAACAGTTACAAATACCTTGGTTAGATTATTAATACAGATGGAAATATAATGGATGAAATTAATCATAGAATTAAACTTGGTTGGAGTGCTTTTAGTAGAAATAACTTGCTACTAAAAGAAAATATGCCTATGTGTTTGAAAAGGAAGGTTTTTAATAAATGTGTTTTGCCAGTACTTACTTATGGATCTGAGACTTGGACACTTAATAGAAAAGCAATACAGACTTCAGATCACTCAAAGAAGTATGGAGAGAGGCACGTTAGGAGTAACAAGAAGGGATTGAAAATGCAATGTATGGGTAAGTGAACAAACCGATTTTACTGACCTCATTAAAAAAATTAAAAGACTGAAGCGGAGTTGGGCTGGACATATTGTTAGAAGAGATGATAACAGATGGACAATTGAAATTTTAAACTGGATTCCAAGAGATTGTAAAAGACCCAGAAAGAGACCACATATGAGATGGATGGATGAGATAAGAAAGTGTGCAGGGGTGATGTGGAGAAGAGAAGCTAAAGATAGGAAAAGATGGATTGAACTTGGAGAGACCTTCATCTTGCAGTGGATTGATAATAGTTGATGATGATGATGAATTACAAATAAATTACAAACTGTATTGAAGTTCTTTATTATAATATTCAAATTATACTAATTATTGATCAATATTAACTATTACATGACGCCACCTAGTGGCTCGAGGAATGTGTTAGTTTCAGGTCCCCTATAAAAGGTGGAATTAAAAAAGGATAACAAAGCTTCATGGTAATATTTTGAAGTCAAACTGAGGGTAAGCTCATTATCTTTAAGTGTTGTTATCAAATGAAGAAAACTTCTAGTTTCCTAACAGCAACAAGATTTTAAGTTACATCGTTGTGAAAACAAGGATGGCAGAGAATGTTTCAAGTCAAGAGCATAAAATAGAGGAAAAAATGCAAATCAAGAAAACAGCAATATAAATAAACAACTGACGGAAAAAGAAAATCCACTTAACAAAGAAATCACTTCAGGTGATTTGGACTATATGTCACCCAAAATATCACAAGGAACAGATGAAATGAATGTCGTTGAGGGCTTCGAAAAGTTTAAAATTGAAAATAATGTTATCTAAAAAGCGAAACTGATTAATAAGAACAAATCTATAAATATAAATTTGAAACTAATGAGAGAAGTAAGTCAAACAAATTATTTAATGTTAATAATCAAGAATTCAAGTATGAAGAGGCATTACAATCAAAAATGAAAATCTATGCAAATACAGTAAAAACTAGTGGGAATAGAAGTATGTGGTAAGTAACGTTATACAAGAGGTTTATGATAATATATTGGATTTAATGGATGAGGAAGATGAACAATCAACTGTTTTACCGAAATCACTCAATGAATAACTTTTAATAAGGATTGAGAAATTTAAGGAATAAAAGCAAACAATTCTTTTATCAAGAATATAATCACAGACAAATTCAATTGATATGCTGGATGCCAGACACTCCAGCTAGAAATATTTCTGTAACATTAATGGAGTTTTGCTGTAATATTTGCGGGCATGGGTCTGCACTCCTTATTTCTTTCTCAGGGGTCGATGGTGGCGGTCGTTGGGAATCTGGTTTATGGGTGCTGGCTGTTGACAATTATTGTCGCTGCCCGGAAAGTCTACCGGGAGGGTACAGGGTCAAAGTTTCCAAAGCCATTTCCACTCTCCTGGGTTGCTGCGCCCCTTGATGGATTGTTTTCTAGCAGTGCAGATCTGTGCTCGTAACTTGTTTAACTCTTTTATGGATATAATTGTGATCGAGTGTATGTACTTTTGTAAACCTGGTCTTTAATTGTTTCACCTTCTAATATTGAACAATGTATTTACATTATGTAGTGGGTGATCAGTCACCTGCATTTTTTCCTTAATAAAAAAAAATATATTAACTACTTGTTATAAGATATGTTATTAGGAATGACATATTCATTGCAAACCCCTGTATGGAAATATATTTTGAAGGGCTACTAGGAAAAATGAAAGATACTAATGTCTTTATTCTACCAAGTTTTCAAGTGATGGATTACCTTAGGTAAGTGTTATTATATATCTTTTTTTTTTTCAAAAATTTTATGATTAATCCAACTAAGAACCCACTAACAAAAATATAATTTTAAGTTGTATGCATGATAATTTTGAATTTATGAAATAATATGAAAATAATTATTAGAAATATTAACTTTTATTCTTTTTTTTTATTACTGTGAATATCCATGAGTATATGTTTTTCAGTTTCATTACATTCTTTGATGTTTTATATTTCAAATAATATATATTATGTCATTTTTGAGTAATACAAAAATATATTATGAGAAAATTGGTGGCTTAACATAATTTTTAAATATTCAATCTGGCTGCTTCATCAGTGAAAAAGTTAAGATGATATCAAATTTAGCAGTGTTAATTATTACAGCACTATATTTTTTCTTTCTTGTAAACACTTGGAATGATTGGTTTTGCCACAATGTATTATTGTTTGCAGACTATGATTTGTGAAGTTGTTATGACAGCTCTTACTTTGATATCCTTGTCTTGCTTGCTATTTATATTTATCACCACATGCAATTTATATTTAAAAATTGGATGTTTTTGGAATTATTATTACTTATTACATTAAATTCCAAAACTAAATATCTATTATTAGGGTAAATTAATATTTCGTATAATAATTTTATTGTAGTTTCTGCCATCTGAATAAAATTCTTCCAAGGGAACTTTCATTATAATCTTGACAGCTAAATATGACAGTTTTGTTATTTTAAAATTTCAGGAAGAAATTTTATAGCATGTGGAATTGTTAAAATAAATTTGTCTTTAATTTTTAAAAACTTTGTTTTAATGAGTTCAATTTTATTTAATATCTTACTTAATAGTATTAAAATGGTTTATTTCACAAACAAAATTATAAATTTAAAAAAAAAAATTTCCTTTATTTTATTAACTTTTTCATATTAAGTACGTTTCACCATTACTTTTTAAGTACATTTGTAAAAACAATAAACATCACATGACCTACATCTCTTATGCTTGTGTATAACTGTTGTTAAAACAGACAAAACTCACTATACATATTGCCACACACAGCAAGCTAGAGTAATCAATGGATGCCAGAAGGCTTGTGCATAGTGAGTTTTGCCTGTTTTAACAACAGTTATACACAAGCATAAGAGGTGGTTGTCAAGTCATGTTTATTGGTTTAAAACCAATCCAGCCTAATAGGATAGTGGTGGTTATGGTTATTAAAGAACTAAAGACACCAAAATGTATGGATACTGAACTGGGTTCAAACCCATATGACTATATAAGCTAATGGGCTTGGATTGAAAACATTAAGGTGTTTTCAGTTTAAGACTCATAGTTTTGTAGTTAAATGGAGATAAGAGGTGGTTGCTGGAGGGTTGCATTAGATCCTAAGATCTAGGTGCAGTGCTCTCAGATCCAAGGCTCCTTACTGATGAAGGCCACAAGCCAGAAACTAGTCTGGGGATATTGGATGAGTAGCACTAGATGGGGATTTTATTCACAAGCCTTCTGGCATCCATTGATTACTCTAGATTGCTGTATGTGGCAATACGTATAGTGAGTTTTGCCTGTTTTTGCATTTGTAAAAGTGTTTTGTAATTTGTTGTGCTTTATTAGATAATAGACCATTAGAGTTACTAGAACCAATTTCTGGACTAATTGATCAGGTACTTATCTCTATTGTTTTTTGCTTTAAAGGCAGTTTAACAATAACTAAGATTTCATTACATTCACCTGCAATGCTAGAGATTTCTAGAAAATATTAAACTACTGCATAGCTTTTATTTAAGCTCCAAAAATAGTTTAACTGGTGCTGAAAATCTTTCTCTATGAGTATACTTTTTCAAATATAGTGCGCGCACACACACACCCACACACACATTTAATTTTAATCATTTTACACAGTGGAACCAAACAGTTAAATGCTCTTAGAGAGAGTCATCCAGTGTTCATAATTTGATGATATATTGCTAATTTTAAAGTAAATTATACTAAATGAGAGGAATATAATGGTAAACTAAAACCAATAGTGATCAAGTACAATCATTTAATCACTATATGCTTAATTGCACCAACTTACCTAGACAGAAATCTAAGGATATATAATGGGTAATGAGAAATGACTCAATATTAAGATTTAATATATGGTAAACTGTTTTTAAATGGATCAAAAGAAACTCTAGTGGTTGTTTTTATGGTTCTTTTATCTGAATGGAAAATTTCTACTTACGTGGCATCATAAATTTTGTGTATAATGCTTAAAAACAGCCATTCTAAAAGTTGTTTCTATTAGCTTTCATTGATTATTGCCAAATGTTACTTTAACAATTGAAACAAAAATAAAGTCAGCTTGGGAAGAGTGTAAACATTACATGGGTTTAAGTTTGTTTATTCTAATGTGATGTCTAACTATTTGAGCTACCTTCAATAAATGTTCCCTGTTTTTCTACACAGATTAAAACAAATATAGACAAATCATGTTTAGTATATATTTAGTCAAAAACTAAGATAAAACCATAAAATGTAGAAGAAAAGAAAATATATTATTATAAGATTGATGTGCTACCTAAAATGTAATTACATCACTTTTGCTGTAATACTATTATGTGAACTTCATTTTTGATTAAGATGTATCTTTAATGTTAAGCTAAAGTAATTTCATTGTAATTTATCATTGAAAAGATTGCTCTGCAGAAGATATATCTGATACTTGAAGAATCCCAAGGTTTAATGTTTCCCACTTTGAGATATTGAAATCTGCAGCCTGAATATAATTATCCCCAATAAAACAGTGATAGTTAATTTATATATTTGTTATGTGATTTTGTTATATGATGTCCATGAAACCAAGAGTCCATAGTATAATAAAATCTAGCTTTTAAGTGGAGACATTGGTTTAGTATGTATAAATGTGCTACTTGTTAACGTTAAAATGTTATCAAACATCTCTGTCTTGACAAGATTTACTAGTCATACATATAAAAGTAGAAGGTTGTATAAACATAAATAAATAATACAAATGTATTAAACATTTAGATGTATTTTATACATATACATGAGTATTAGCTTTTGGTAATTAGACTTTAATAAGTATACCAAAGAATCCAATTTATAATTTAAAATAAATAATTATGAAAAAAATATTTAACCATAATTATTTAATAATGATTTATTAATACACCAATAATAATGGCCTCAATTTCCTGAATGATCATATACAGACTAAAATTAAAATACTATTGCAATGTTTGTATAGAAAAGTGAGAAAAACATTTTTAAAATCATAACATGAAGCTAGATTATCACCTATTCTCACTTCCTTCCACCTGCTTACCTTTACAGTGATACTAGGCAAGAACAAGCATATGGAAGACAGTAAAGCAAACAAGTTAGCTAATTATTATAACTTTTAACTATACCTAATGGGTGTAAAATAAGTGCCTAAAGCAATTAAAATAACCTTAAAATCAACTAGTCATTATAAATCACGCAGCAATTTTCTTTTTATCTAATAACTATATATTCTAAAGTGCAATCTTTTTGTTTTAATAAATAGTTTACAAATAAGAGGAGTTAATCGCTGTCATTAAATTAAATGTATCAGAGCAGAGGGTGCTGAAAAGTTCCTCTCATAGTTAAGAAAAATTGTGTCTTATGCAAAAAAAAAAAAAAAGTGTGTATATATAAATAACATTCAATTATGTATAAAAATTTATAAGTAAAGATGCGTTAAAAGGCAGATTTCACATTAATTTAACCAAATTTCTCAGGTCTTTTGGCTTGTTCTCCATTTGAAATACAAATAGTTACTCACTTTTTTTAAATTTTCAATCAGATTCATTCTTCTCTCTGACGAATCCATTAATAAATAATCTCTTTTCATTAAGTTTCGTTAACACTGTTCGTTTTAACTATCCAACTTATAATGTTTATTTTCATCCAAATCTTTATTTCAAATCCCTACGTTTTATTCCAAATAAAACATTTAACATGCCACTTTCATACAAATATCTTAATTGGCACAAAATATTCACTTTACCTTTTAAAAATTCTACCTACCATTGCAATTCTCCTTCTATTTCCATTGTCACTATTTTCCATCATAAAAATAACTGACTACTTGATACTTAAAAGCACTGACTCGCATCTTATTTATATATCCCCTTCATAATCTTGCGTTTACTTGTAACTAGACTTGGATAAATTTAGTTTTATTTCAAACTTTCTATAAATTTTATTAATTCTACTTAAGTCACCAATGCAAACTTCATTCTAATGAAAATGATACTTTTTAATTTAAACAAATGTTAAACAAAAGAGAGGATAACTTAAAAAAATATTCACTGGACACTGTCTTGGCTTTAAAATTAAATTACACGCCAAAATTTTATTAAATCTTTTCCATAGTTGCAAATTCGATAGGTATTCAACTATTGGTTTTGATCTCAGCATTATGTATGGATAGATTCCTTTAAATTGTTTAATGGAAAAAGTCTCTTCAATAGTCACTTACAGAGAAATGGAAAAGAAGAAGACATTACACTTTAGGTTTGCCAATTACCAGTTAAAAAAGACTTAAACATTTCCATTCTTGCTTTATTTTTTAATGAAATAAAAATAATCAGTTTTATTGCTTGGGAATTCATAAGAAGTTAAAATGCCAGAACTAGAAATGATCTAAGTTCCTTAGATAGCAGGCAACTACTTAAAAAAGTCATCAAGATTGAGTAGAAAATTTAAAAAATGTTCTAGCTAAATCCAGTTTTGATTCATGAGTTCATACATATCAATATTTCATTATTATCCAATGTTCAGCTTCATAAATTTTAAGAAAATGTGCTGACTGTGGATTCTGGAATGTAAAACAGATAATTACTAAGTATAACATTTAAATAAATTTATTATAACAATTACAATAATGGTAAAACTTTTATTAATTAAGAATAAAATGGGTTAGTAACAGATTTAAAATGAATATTCTAATATATTATAATAAAAGATTTGTAAAATAATATAGGCATTATTGCACATGAACGCAAAGCTACTTTTTACTTAAAAACAAAATAAAATATAATATATATTATTCTGCAAGCGCTTTCAAGAGACATGCTCTCATCTTCATAGCTCTAAGTGAAGTAATTATATGTAAATTGTGCAAAGTTCAAAGGTTAATTGCTCCATTTTTTTGAGATCGTGAAGCATGTGTCCTTGCGGTTGATGGCGTTGCAATCCATCGCAATGAAGCCGGCCTCCTTCGCTTTTTTCTTTACATTGTGCCTTTCTTTGCAGACCAGGTTGACCTCTTGAGGTTCACACTGATGTCCTGTTAGTTTCTAATGAATTGTAAAAATGAAATAACGTGAAGCATGTCTCTTGAAAGTGCTTGCAGAATAATATATTTTATTTTGTTTTTAAGCAAAAAGTAGCTTTGCGTTCAGGTTATTTTACAAATATACTTTCGCACGCAAAGTTTTTGAGTTAACTTTGAATTATAATAAAATATTATATTTGATTCTGATATAGTTGCAGATATGATATAGATGTCAAATTCTCAAATATGTGAAAAACCAAAACATGCAGTAATGTGAGTAAAATGTGTCTAATGGTTTACACATGTAAATGCTAAAACCGATCCAAATTTCAAAAATACCAATATGCACACACATTGTACATTTTGTAAGATTAGAATTTATTTCAATTTCTTAATTATTAATTTGGATTTAAACCCTAGGCTCAAATTTTTCTTTTAAATAATATATGATTCTTTTACATGTATGGCTTCCCATAAACAAAATGTAAATACATTCCATTATTATTTAAGACTTTAGAACACTTAATTAATATAATTTATAGCTATAAATATAGCATAAATACTTTGTAGGAGAGTATTTATTTCTAATTCACATGTGTGTGTGTGTTAGCCAAGCCGATTACTTGCACTAATAAAAAAAAATATTGAGATATTTATTGCTAAGAAATTTATAAAAAGTTTGTGTCTGAAATAACAGATCTAGGATCATGATTCAAATTTTATCTTTATTTCCAGTGTTTACCACTTTATTAACATTCTAAACAATGCAGAGTTGCACTATCATATTAATTGCTGTGATGAATTTGAAGTTCTTTCTATACTTTCTGTAACTTCGTTTTCATCAGCACATTTTAGCATTGGTCCATTTATGAATATTTTAATTATAGAATACTTTATTCACAGCGGATTGCCTCGCTTTACCGAAAACCCACACCTACAGGAAAATACCTAGCCTATATATCCAATCACATCAGAAATATGAAACATGGAGTTATACTATCAATAGGAACAGAGCAAAAGAAGTTTGTTCAGAGCCAACAACTTCGAAAAAGATCTATATAAAACAAACTCTTGTGAAAAATGGTTATCAGCTGTTATTAAGAAAACCTTAAATAGACAACAACAAAAAAAACCACCAAAAGAAAAAAACAATTATTGGTGCTGTAGTGTATACATTCTAAAAATAGCAGACAAATTAAGGAAAATCTGCAATCAGTATAACATCAGAACAGCTTTCCAGAGCTATACAACACTATGAGGAATTCTAATATCTACACAGCCTAAACTTGAAATGCTGAAAAGATAAAAAATTGCATCTATGAAATACCATATGAATGTGGAAGAACATATATTGGTGATCCCATTGAAAAATGCTTGCAAGAACACAAACTAATGATTAGAAGAAAATAGACATGTCTAAGGTAGCAAACGATGTATGTGCTAATGAACATATGTTCAATTGGGAAAATACATAAATATTGAATCGAGAAGAAAAAATACAAAGAAAATTTAAAAAAGATGCTCATATGACAATGGCAAACAATCCCATAAGCCAACCTAATGTGACTATACATAATGTATGGAAACAACTAATCAACCTTGCTTTTACGAAAAAGTGGAGACATCAGAAAGAACCTCATAAATAAGTATGTGAAATTTCTACTGACTGTTTCCTTTGGCAGGATGGTTCAGTTGATTAGAGTGTTATCTTAAAATTGAATATTCAAAAATCTAAGCCTCCAGGTTCGAATCCCATGTTAGCACTGTTAAGAGGGGAGAATAATACCTCTCGAAACCTTGTGCATATATTAACCTGTTTGATGTGCTATTACTAACAACTGAATGCATTTGGAATATTTAAATAAAGTTAAATTTTTCTAAAGACATTCAATACTCATATTAGATGAGGATCCAATATAAAAATACAACTAAAACACCATCATCACAAATCTTCAGGAAAATCTTAAGATGACAATCTTTCTTTTAAAAAAAATTATCTGAAACAAACACTTGCATTGTCATTCTTTAAAATTAATCAATAAAAGAAAATTATTATTTCCAGAATAATAAACATTCTCTTAAAATAAATAAGCAATGGGATTTTCATTTTTTTTATTTTTTAAAAAGAGGAATTTGAACTTAGTATTTTCAGTCTATATGCTTCCTCCATTCTATCTCAAACGACTGATACCCATGAATACACACATGTGAAAAAGATAAATGATCCACAATATACATATTTCATGCAGACCAGAACCCATCAGTTGGGCCAATCCATAATATCTCACACATAGACAATCTGTGCTTGATTTATATTGAGATTGTAATCCCTTAAATTTTAATAAACAGGCTTCAATCTTCTTACCCTTCCACAATTCAACCATCCATATTATTAAAAACCAATGATGGAATACTCAGGGTCCTTAGTGGATTTAATGAAAATTAAATCCCTCGTATTACTGCACCATTACATGTCCATTTATATTAATAGGAGAAAAATGGGTTTGACTTATACGACGATGTAACCTATTTCCAAGGCAATATGTAATTAACTTATTCATTCAGTATACTGAATATTTACTATAGTAAATAGAGGGATTTGAACATAAGATTTCAGTCTATATCCATCCACCACTCCATCTCAAACAACCAATGCAAATGACTACACACGTTAAAAATATAAATGATCACCAATATAGTTTTTAAGTAATTTCCACAGAAGAGTAGTACTCTTACAACAATAAAGATGATGTGCATACAAATTTTATATACCATTTCCTTAAACCAGGAATTAATATCTTTGGTCAAAATTCACAATATATATATATATATGTGTATGGGTCATAAACTACAACAGAATTTATTTGTCAACAATGGTTTTCTCTCATATGTATGTGCGTGTATATATTGAACTGGATACTTTATCTGATTCAAAAATTCTATCATGTAAATAAAAACCAAGTTTTATATGTGCAATAACACACATACTTATTTATATTGAAATCTTATATTTTTAATTCTCAATTGATTTTAGTATAACCTAATTTTTTTTATGATGTTTTCTTTTAAAATAATTAAAAAAGCAAAGTTTAATTAATCTTTTTATAAAAGTATTCTATTTTTTTTTAAAAAAGAGGTTGATTTATTTTTAAAGCTGAGATTTAGATTGGCATGTTTTTTTTTTTTTTTTAAAAATTAATTTTGTCAGATAAAGCCCTGTCAGATGTTGTTTTTCTAATTAAGAATGAGCGGAAGATAGAGATTTACCCTGGTTGAAACTTGCAATAAAAGATTGCATGGGAGATAACAATGGGACATAAATAGCTCTGGTTTTTTTTTTTTGATTCAGTCATTCAGATTATTCGGAGAGACTATTCTAGTCACTCAGCTTATTTATTCTGATTGCACAGCTTATTCAGCTTCTTGTTATTGAGGATTCATCCAGATTTTTCAGTTATTGAACTACTGTGTCGTTAAAATGATTCTAATTTTATTTGATATTTGTTCCATGGGAATCATCAAGTTCAATTTCTATTGACTAACAATAATTCTACTATTTGCCATGATAGTAGTAGCAGCCATTCAGATGCCGTGCCTATAATCTACGCCATGAAGAATCTCCACAACATATGGGCTAAACCTTTCCAAAGATGAACCTCCAGAGCTCCAAAATTGTGACTTCAATCACGGCCTAAGTGTCAAGTCCAGAGCTGATCCTGATAGTGCTTCCATTCTTCTGAACCTGGAGTAAATTAAAGTCACCGTATAAGATTTTTTATAAACTGAACTTTGCGTGAACAGCAGAAATTAATATTACCTCAAGTTAACTTAGCTTCCATATTAAAATCAGGGTTAAATCTCTAATTAAGTCTCTAGGCAAATCTCAGCTTAATCTTAAATATATATATATTTCTGATGTGTAACCTATTAATTTAAAGATTAATGTTTTTTTTATATATATTAGAATCTTAGTGGCAAGATTTTTTATTTTTAAAATATTATTTATTTCAGAGTGTATGGTGAGTGATATTTTATGTGCTTAACGTTTTCTGTTATATGACTAACCCCTGATAAATACTCAGGTCGATCTTAATAGTTCTTTTTTAATCACCTGTCCTTTTGTTTGTTTTGTCGTTAAACTTAATCAAGCGTGGCTTGAGTTCTCTGCAGACCACTGATCTTTTAGCTGGCGGTTTATTAAGTATGTGGTTCGGTTTTTCTTGGTAGAGATTTTATTTTCTATTGTTCAGATTACGCAGCCCGTAATCTTCTTTTCTAGTGTGAGACTAACCTTGGCTCATTTAAATGTACATGACCATGAGCGTTTTGCAGAATTAGGACATTCTTAGTTCTGATGTTTCTTTTCCAGGCTAAGAAAAACTCATCTGTGCTGTTCTGTTAGTTGTCCATAAACATCCATCTTTCTAAATCTCTATAGAGAAAAAAAAAGAAATTGGTTTGGGTGAATTGCTAGCAGAAAGATATAAGCCATTCTTATGTTATAGGTAAGAAAGGAACTTGTCGGTCTGGGTATTTAATGTATTAATGCTCCTATACACTCAATGAAAGTCAAGCTCCTATATTTAGTTTGTCATATATTCAATAAATTTACAAGTTCTTGTAATTATTTTGGCTGACATTTGTCTCAGTGTTTTCTCAATTGTCTGAACAACATTCATGAGCTCTTGCTCTACCTGGGTTTAGTCTGGCACATTCAGGTTCATATATCCTGTCCACCCTTAAAATAAATGTCTAATTCTGAATTTTCGAACTAGTGGCGCCCTTGTGGTCAGTATATGCAAAACCAAAATCTTTTGTCTGATACAATATATATATATATATATAGCTTAGCTTCATAATAAATAGCCTTATAATAAAAGGCCTGGAAAGTATTGAGTGGCTTTTAACTTACATAGAAATAAAAATGATGATTGACCTTTTAGCTTTTAAAAATACATGGTAGTGTCATTAGATACAAATATCTATTAAAGATTATCTTGATGAAAAAGCAAAAAAAAAAAAATAAGAATAAAGTTTTCCTATCAATACCATTGTTTTCTAGCTCTATAAAAACAAAATAAGTTTACACCATTCTTGATTTGAGACAAACGTAATTTTTTTAAGTAAATTTTATTTCTCAATCCCTTTTTGGTATAAAATAAATAGTCAAACTATAGCAAAGAATTTTAAAACTTGATTTTAAATTGATTGCTTATAAATAACTATTTCTGTTTTTATATAAAATAAAATAAAAACACTTTTTTTTTCTTTTAAACAAATTAAATAATTTAATTTCTTGATTTTTATCACAATCATACTAAATAATCTATTTCACTAATTAGATATTTTCTCCTATTTAAATACTTATTCAAAAATACTTATATAGAAAAAAAAAGGATTGCTTATTTCTAATTATTAGATATTCTTAAACCTCATTATTAATTTCTATAACTAGCTCAATAAGTGGCATTTCTCTATTTCCTTTACAGATACAACTATATCTGTTTTTACACACATGACAATTTTCATTTTCAATTATGTGCAAAAGATATGCTGACTCAATATATATCATTAAAACCAATCAATATTTAGACAATCCCAATATCAATAACAATTAACAACCTCAAGTTGTTGTCAAGGGAATCTCCTTGACAAGTTTGAGAATGTGTATTGATATTGGGGTTGTCTAAGAATGATTACTTATATACCCATTTAGCTTTGAGCATTATTACACTTACTATATATATATATAGAAACAAATACTTTTACAAATTTCTAATACATACAAAGCTCTTTCTCTATGGCTGTGTTATTATATTAAAAATTAAATTGCATTTTGGCCTAAATGATTTATGTGTATGTTAATTAAATGAAATAATGGGATGTGTGTGTACACTATTTTCAATATTTACCTTTTTCTTGTCCTAGTTTATCTAGAAGAACTTCTTTTTCTCCGAGTTCCGCTTTGATTGTTGCTTCTAACTGAGCAATCTGTATCTTTAAAGCACTTTCATTGGAACTAAATAGACGTTCTCTATCCATATCAAACGCACTAAAAAAGTTTATGTATGTTTGTACATAAAAATAAAAAGAAAGCTTACAATTGTATTAAAAAAATTTGACAAAAGTTTTAATTAAGTCTATAAATTTGCAGAAATCTTTACATAAACTTACATTTCTAATTATAAAACTTCAATATCAATGAAATAAAAATTTCACACACTGTCATTATTATGCAGCAGGCCATTAATTACACATCAATTATTCAAAATCATCAATTATAAAAACTACCATGCATGTTCCCGCACAAGTTGACGAATTGGATTTTTATTGCTCCTGCAGATTAGTGCATTTATATCTAAATACTTATTTAAAGATATAATCTGTAAGATGCTGACTTTTTTTTATGTGTCAAAGTATCGGTCGGGACGTGAACCCGCAAACCCGGGACAACTGCTTGTAAGGCAGCTGTGCCGACCACTCGACCACCAACGCTTGACAACATGCTGACTTAATAATAGATTTACTATAAAAAGTATTATTGTAGTTATTAAAAAAATTGTCAAAATTCTTTTCAAAAAATCAAGAAATGTTTATCTAAAACTTTTGCAATTATTAACAATCTGAAAGTTTAAATATAAATTTTCATTTTATCTTTAAAATATAATTTTGCAATAATGATGTATTAAATTACATCTTTTTTAATATTTTGTTGTTTATTTTAAATTATCTTATATTTAGAAAGTATATATGACTTGATTTTTCATATTTCGCTAGTAGAATTTAATAATAAAGATTTCATTGCATCATAATTAAACGCATAAAAAGATTTTTACTATTTGCATTTATCCTATTTAAAGTGAAATGAGTAATATAAAAAGAATCCAGAAGCAAGAAAAATTAGAGCACCTCCTCTTTTAAAAAGACAAATATCAAAATTTGTGAAAGTTATTCTCTTTATAATTATAAAAACTTATATTTTACTAATACAATACTCGAAAATGAATGACTACTAATCGAATTATGAATAATGGATTTTATAACTTAGTATAGCTGCTTAAAAATAGAAATCTCAAAACTTTCATATTGCACACACCTGTTTAACTTTGTAATATTAATTCAAACTTTGCTTCATATAAAGAATAAATTATTTTAATTCTAGCTACTTATATTATCTATAGATAATGTCAATAAAAATATATTTACCACTCTCGTAGTTCTAATTTTAATGTACACTGTATGTAAAATATTATTGCTTGCTATCTTTATATAAAATAGAAAGTCAAAAACTTTAGATAATATACATCTTTTATTATGGAAAAAAACAATTCCCATGACAAAAAATGTACTGGGAGTTCAAAACAACTATTTTTATAGTAACTTGTAGTCATACTAAGTCTATTTAGAATCAGATTGTGGAAATACATTTTATTTTCAAATTAATTAAATATTATGTTTTAATAAACTGTGAAACAATAAACACCACTAATCAAAAAAATATGCCCATGTTTTAAAATGGTTTTTAGACTTATTATTATTCCTCATAAATATTGCAACTAAGGGGTGGAAAATCTGAGGCCCCTCTCAAAAGCTCCCCATCTGCTCCAGATCATTTTCAAAAATGTATATAAAATGGCCCTGAATAAAACCTCTATTTAAAGACAAGGGTAGTGCAAATATTGAATTAAGAATTAAATAAAATAAAATATTTGCTATTTTCTCAACTTTATATTTTTCCTTCTCCAACTTTTATAATAGTTCCAATTCATTCTTATCAGAACTGCGAATATTGCAACAATTTATTTATATTATGTGGTCTATATCATTATGGATTTAATCTATGATGCTGATGGTATTTTGTTATTTTTTTTATGATGATTTTCACAGGCAAACATATACTAGCAAAAATAAAATTCAAATTTTACTTTATTTTATTTTTATTATTTTGCCTTTTTTTATTATTAGGTTAGCTATACTGATTAAGATATAAAAAAAATTGATACAGAAAATCATACATTTTCCAAGAAATGGAACAACCTGTATTTTTTTAATAAGAAGAAATAGTAAGTCAATGTGCTTGATATGACTGAAAAGTATTTCAGTTAATGAAGAACACAATAATAAGAAGTACTATTTATCAAAACATTCTGATTATATGAAAACTGTTGGGAAAGAAAAAAATATTAAAATGAAACTTAAAAAAGAGCTTGATCAAGTGGCTGGCATGTTTTATAAAAAGTACAAACAAGTCAGAAAACTTAATGAATAATATTTCTGAACTATAATTTTCACTACACCACTTGCACACAAACATATCTTTGGTCATATGTTTATAATTGCATCATTCCACAAGGTGTTAAAAATGGATAGAAACAAGTTCATACCTTGAATAAGAGTGGTATAGCAAAAATTACACTGCAGAAATATTATTCATTATTGGATAATCTCTAATCTAATTAATGTCTAATAAAAATTATTATGTCAGAAAATTCTGTGAAAGCAAATTATATTATTTAAAAAACAAATTCAGAACTATTTTCTGAAGGGAAATTTATAAAAGACTAACTGCTATAAAATTAATATTCATAAATCATAAAAAGAAATTTAACAATATAAATATATTAAAAGGCAATTACAAAGAGAATTGAAAAATTGTCATTATGTGTGGAACTGTCATAATAAAACTTTATTTTTAATTCGTAAAAAAATATGGCCCTCATTTAAAAAAAAAATTGTATTTGGTCTGTCAGCTGAAAAGATTGCCTATCCTTGCATTGCATTACATGTAATTGTTGTAAATAAATTAAACAAAAAAAGTATGGTTACCTTCCTATAAAGTAATAAATGGAAAATTTAGTATATTTTGACTATCATATTAAAAACGTTTGATTCTCTGAGGTCAAAGAAAAATATTGGTATGGTAAACCATCATCAGTTAATGATAACAGAGAACATACAGAAAAAGTTAAACTCTGCATAGAAAATCTATAAGTGAATAATTTGAAGGAAACCTTAAGGCATGCATTATATAAGCTTTATAAAAAACTACTGCAAGAATTTCTGCAAAGAAATAGTTTTACTGCTATGAAGAATGGATGGAAGTTATTTGAATTATTTGTAAAAAAAAATAAAAATAATTATAATTTATACATCTTATTTAAAAACTTAAAATATCTGCTTTCACTTCATAAATGTATATATTTGTTTATAACTAATTTTAAAAAAAAACTTCAAATTTGTTTTATTTGTACTATAGTTAATTTATTTTAATATTTAATCGTTATTTAAGAGATTTTAGAAAACAAATCATTTGCTGCTACTGATTAATTTCCTTTTTTCTTTAAATCGGTTTTTTTTTTTTTTTTTTTTTAAAAAAGAGGGAAAAATTATCTTTTACAGGTTGTCTCTTTTTCAATATGGATAATTAGCATCCATAGAAATACCTAAAAAAATATTATTTTAAATAAAACATGTAACAATAATATTTTAGATTATAATTCTAAAATTTATAGATTAACAAGAGAACACAATAATAATAATAGATGCATTATATCATAGATTAAAAAAAAAAAAGGGGGTGTGTGTATACGAATATGAGAACGGATCAAGAATTAAATAAATAAAAAAGTGTTATAATCATTGTAATTTCAAATTAAATCTGTAAATTGTTAATTATTACAAATATGATCAAAAATTATCTTGCATGGAGATTTAGACCCTTATATTAATCAATATTCATAATGCATGCTTCTATATGTATGAATTTTATTATATAAATAGTTATTTAAAAGCTAGTATAACTAAATATATTTTTGATATTCAAAGTATTATTTTAGAATAATAATTATTAAGAAGTAAGAATATTGTTAAACAGGATAGGCTGAAAACTGGCCACTTTTATGAATTTTATGGTTACTTTTATAAAGAGTAGGATCAAAATACTGGCCACCTCTTTGAATTGAAATTAGTTTAAATATAAATATATGTATAATTATGTAATATATACTGCTGATTATGGCTGTAAATACAAATATGACTAAATAAATAGATTATATTTCTAGGGCTGATTAACATGTAGAATTATACCCTAGGCATGAGGTATTTGTTAAAAGCAATCACTTCTTGATTAAAATCAGTATATTATATGCTGTGGTTTATATAAGTAATATTTATTAACTTGTAAACCCTTACCCTTATTGAAAATCATTGAAAGTTTCCTCATAAAAAGCTCTGTTGTTCCATAAATAAAGATTGTAATATTAACCCTTCCATCGGTGATTATATCATTTGCCGCAGGAGGTAAAACTCAAAGCTTTTAATTGGCCAATTCACAAACTGATGTGTCAATTTGTCAAAAGATATTGACCGTTTATTAAATATATTCACTTTAGTTTCGTTTGTAAAAAGTATATTAATAATTTGTCAGATTATGAAAGTGAATGAAAGTTTGTTCAAAAATAAATTTTGATTTATAATTTAAAAAATTTTTGATTACAGCTGAAATGAAAAGAAACGTCAATGATCAATTCCACGTTATGATTTCTACTTCCCACTTTGCAATAAATTAATAATTCTTGCTAAAATCTTAACTATTTTTGTAAAATAATATTTATTTTTAGCATATTATATGAAAATAATTTGTATTTCATTTGTATTTCATCAAAAAATACTTTAAAATGCTCTAAAACATTCGTTTATCATTTTCAAAATAAAACAAAAACCATTTGTAACTCTTTACTTTTTGGCAGCCATATAAAAATTTTAACAGCCAATAAGATTCAAGAAAAGATGGTGAGAAGGCGGTGCTTTTCCATTTTCTTTTGTTTACAAAATTTCAACAGCCAATAAGATTCAAGAAAAGATGTGAGAAGGCGGTGCTTTTGTTTTGTTTGACATAAATGGTCATTTTATTGATTTTTTACTTTTAAAATAATTCAATAGATGGCAGCATCTTATAGAACTTTTTTCCTTCTAAAAAAATGACGTCAAAACTGTAAACATAGTACAAAAACTAAGCGATTTACAGTGATGTCAAGTTTTCTAGTTTAAAAACGAGCCGATCAGGTGAAAAATTAATATTATCTTAAGTGATAATGAACCATGTTTTTTTTTTTTAAAAGAGAGTTTTCTTGATGTTAAAGTTTAAAAAAAAAAATGGAAGAGGTCAGTATCTTATGGAATGTTGTTAAGATCAAATATATTTCTCATTTGTTGTTTCAAAGGAGACAAAAACTCCAAAGAAATTACCATTCTTCGGATCTAGGTTTCACATAAGACTTTAAAGTATAATGAAATATTATATTTTGCTCATTTATAAAGTACTTTTGATTATTTTTACATATTAATTGGTTAGTTATTATAAAGAAATATATAAGTAATTTATTTATTTATGTTTTATTTTTAGAAATAGAAGTTAATAAATTTGACCACAATATAAAAAAAAAAAAACCAGATTTGGTGTTAAAATCTTTTAAAATATTGTAATTTTTGTAAGAAAATATCACATTTTAAAGCAGAATTTAATAGAATTGTCATAAAATTACCTTCAGCATTCACATTAAAGAATGTTAAATTTTCAGAAAAATGATACATTGTCATCTTTACAGATCAGTTTTTAAATATTTAGAATAAACTAATATGGTTTTTTAGAATATCACTCATTTACAAATTTAAATTAATAAATAGTCTCATTTATTGAGTTTTAATATAAAAAATTTATACAAACAGAAAGGTTGAACATTTCCAAAACTTCTCATGAGAAGGAACAATAAAACATGTTAGAATGTAAAAGTATTAAATTTGATTAAGTATAAATCTTAGACATTTTTTGAAGATTTTTGAAAGTTATAATTTGTAGTGTACTTGTTATTCTATACATGTATGAAATATCATTTAAAATATAATTATTGATAGACATATTGATAGACATAGCTTCTATAACAAGCGTAAAAGCGCATAATTTTTGGTATTAAAATATAATTGAGAAATAAGACTAATCAAGAAATAATATTGCTTACTAATAACATTTTAAAAAGATAAAAATGAATTTAAGTACAGTATTTAAAGAGCAATACAATTTGAATTAGATATAATTTAAAAAAGAATTAATTTGCTTTGTAAATATTAACCAAAGAATACATACTGCTTTGTGGAATATAGAAATAAGAAACTGTATAAATTAAAAATTATGTTTTTACTAAATCTGTAAATAAATTACTGTTTATTATTATTTTCATTTAAAAATTGTGAGATTTCCAATTTTTTTATATATATGAAAATTGTGTACTCAAAATATTCTGTTTCATTCGGGAGTAATTCATGTGATCTTAACAAGGTATTATAAATGGACACTTGGTGTATTGGCAGGACTAATAAGTGATGTATGTGGAGGCTTAACATTAAAACTAAAAATATGAAAAAAATTGTGATAAATCATATTAGAACAGGATCAGGGTATGTTTCTAAAACATTTGCTGATGGTATTCATCAAAGGATGCCAGATTTTGATGATATTCATAAACTCAATCATGAATGATAGAGTAATGTTTCCCTCACATTATCAACATAGATAGATATGAGTTTAAAAATATAGTCACATATTATACATCATGGGAATGCTATTCAAGCATCATCAACTATTATATATATATATATATATATGTATGCATGCAATTAATTGTATATATATCCATAATTAAAAACAAATGCCATATTTATGATCCATATATAAAAAGATCACATTACCATTTTAATATGGAAATTAGGTTTTCAAATCTCTAACTCATCTGCTGACAATAGGTTGTACCCTTAAAAACATTTATAGTTCTTTAAAAAATTGAAACTTTTATAAAACTTTCATATTGACATAATTAGAAAGGTGGCAAGTAAGTAAGTAGTACTTGATAATGAGAAGAATGATTACTTTACAACATATAGTTTCAGAAAAGGTATATATGCAAAGAAATTTATAAAAAAATTGTACAAAAATCTCAACTAATCAAAAGAATGGGAACTGCTATACTCTGGTCATGCTTGAATGTTTATTGATTTTTCAAAACACATATAATAATAAAAAAAAAAGCTGAGGGATGCCTTATAATACACCATCAACATTGTTATCAATGAAATATGAGCTAATGCACTGACCACATAAAATTGCATTCACAAATTGCTAAAAGATTATTTCACCAGAAAGATTTTTCTTAGTAACCACACAAAAAAATTACGTAAAAGATCCAAACTTATATTACTTTCTTCAGCATTTTGCTTGATCATATGCCTTATTCTACTCATTACTCTTTTGATTATAATATTATTAATATTGAGTTATGAAATTTATTTTAGGCATAATTTGCTATAAGATTTATTTGAAATTCCTAAATCCAATAACCACCACTTTATTTAGGATTGGGGGAAATGGGTGTTTTTGGAATTCGGTTATTGCACACAAATTTCATTAAAAAAACAAATCCACATATTTTTCTGGGTATACTTCTAATAATAACCTTAATGAAATAAACATCAATAATTTACATATCAAAGTGTTTTGATACATGGCACATATACAAATATCATACAGAAAGTGATCTATAGTTTGTAAAAAAATACTTAGAACATTGGGACACAAGTCATGATTTATCATCAGAATGAACCTATTCCACGATTTTCTATGGAATGATTATTTTTCAGAGCAACATTTTTCAGCTTTATGTGATCATGCTAAAATTACATTCTTATTATTTTCTGGATATAACAAAGCATATCCCTCCATTATTTCCATTACCCCATTTATAATTTATTATTCAAACTTAGAATGAACAAAAACAAATAGCCAATATATTAATTTTCTTTTTTTAAAAGTGATAATTTATAAATAGTTGTTACATCAACATCAAGTATATTATCATAAATAAGTGTGTATGTGTGTATATATATATACACAAATAGAAGCATACTAAAATATAAAATAATATTTAAGAGTCAATACTAAAATTTCTGTAAAAATAAATAGATAAAAAAATACTGAAAAGATTAAGAAATAATGATAAAGCCTGATGACGCTAATAATAAATATTAACTTTATTTTTGTTACGAAAATGCATAAGTGGTTAATGTAAACTATTTAACAATCTATTTCTGTTAAATAAGTTTTTCTATTATCAAAAAAAAAAAAAAAAACTTTAAACATTTTTTTATACTATTTAAACTTTGCAAATAGATTTTCAATTTTTTTTTTTTTCCGTACATTTATAAAATAATAAAACCAAATCTCGGTAAAAGTATTTTAGATTACAAAATAGAGATTTTTATTTTTCTCGACATTCTCAAGAGATCTATTGTTTTTATGAAAATATATATAAAAAGTGACAACTGTAGGATTTAAAATTGCTAGTACTAGCTACTTTAATCAGCTAGTTTTAAACTTGTTTAATCACCAACTTCAGTATAATCATTTTGTTTATATATATATAAACAAACTCACATATAAATACACATTGTTAGAGAACAAAATCATCAATAAAGAGGATTCTCTTAACTCGAATCTAAACTTTTTTTTAAAAAAAATGTACAATATATTTCAAAAAAACAGAAAGATAAAAGTGAAACATCTTTTTTTTCCTCATAAAATTTCATCAACTGAAAAAAAAAAAGAAACTGAAAAAGGAGAGACAATACAATTTTATTGATTTTTTTTTTAATATTACATAAACAAACTTGTAGTTTGTTTAGTATATATAAATAAATTGAGGATGTTCGGTCAAATGCAAAATGTTAATACACCAATCTAATAACCTCAAAATCTCAGATCAAATAAAGACTGAGTAAAAAAATTCAATCAGCCTTAAAAAATTTTTAAAAAAAATTAATTAAGCAGCTCAGTCAAACAGCTAACCAACTAATATTGTTATATTAGTCATAAATGATTATCTAGTTATTCTAGAAAACTGCTCAAATTTTCAACAACTGCAATTGATAAATATGGTAATTATAGCTTCTCATTTATTAGACAAATCTTTGTAGTACTGGGATGTTTGAAGACTGTTTTACCTATAGATAAATTAATAGATAGAGAGATGCCGGTAAAACTACATAAATTGTCTGACAGATATGAAATAGAATATTTTTTATTATATAATAAGATATGTAGAATTAATCAGCAACTGACCAAAAAAAAAATACCCAATTTTCCAAATCAGGTTTAAATTTGAAACACTAAAGCTTAGAAAAATGAAAATAAAATATACCTGAAAAAAAAAAAAAAAACCTGCATCATATAATAATAATTTTTGTTAAAGAAGCTTGAAAATTTTGCTAATAATAGTAACAATGATTATGGATTTTATATTAATCTATTTTTATGATATCTGACATAACATTCTTTGCAGTTATAAAACCTGCTTTTTGGAAGATCATTTAATACATACTACTATAGTGCTATTAATAACTTTTTTAAAAAAATAAATAAATTTGATCTTTCAAATTGTTAATAAAATATTAATTTTTTTTTTCCCAAATGAAAAAAATAATAATAATAATTTACAGCGCTATTGAATCAAAAAAAAAAAATTAATATCCCATTTTATTCAAGATTTGAATATGAATAACATATAGTATATAAATACCGTAAGGCCTGCCCATCCCTCGTATATGTTCTGTATATGAGGGATCAGAGTGACTTAAGATCAACGTGAGTAGGATGAGAAGGTCGGCACCAATGTGGGCTTTGAGCATTCCATCATCAGATTTTCAATGAAATGGACAGCTGAAGAGTTGTGGGGTGGAGTGGATTGAAGCCTGTCCATTAAAGTATGAAGATTGGCTATCTTAATATAAGCTGAGCATTGATTGTATATACATGTGGAGAAGATAAATCTGGGTCAACTGACAAGTGCTGGTTTAGCACAAAATACGTACATTGGAGATTATTTATCTTTTCGACATGGGTGTGATCAAGTGTGTCAGCAGTATGAGATAGCGTGGATAGTTGACGGTCTTGTGAAAGTCCGAGTTCAAACCCTTATATATTATTAATTAAGCTAAAGTTAAATTTCACCAAGTTTACAAATTGGTCATCATTAGTAGAGCATTTAAATAATTTAAATTATATAATTATTCCATTGCCTGTTGTATAAATAAATCCATTAATTGTCTATACTATTTTTCTTTTTTATTATATCTTAAAGTTTTGACTGAAAAACCAGTCTGCTGACTGAAATATTAAAGCAGCTTTATAGAGAAATAATTGTGTTGTATATAGTTATAATATTTGACCAAATAAAATATGAAAGACAATTAATGGGATTATTTAGACAACAACAATAATTACACTCAATACCAAATAAAATAATTTAAAAGGAAAAATTCATTCCTAATATCATTCTGCCATCTATCTCAGAATTTGAGTTCTCAAAAAAAAGCATCCACAATGGTAGCTATAGTTCTTTTTAAACAATTATAGCCAAAGTGAGATACTTGTTCTGCTTTTGACTCTGTCCCAGTTGAAACTTTGATCCAGGTTCTAACAACACACAACATATCCACACCTATATTATATATTCTCAGCAATTTTCTCATAAAAGGAAATTTGCATTATATATAATAGAAAAGTCCTCCCTGGCTTCAATTTTCACAATTCCATTTCCCAAGGACCCCCCCCCCTTTTGGATTAATATTAATATCTTATATTAATCCTTTATTATTCAAAATTAAAAACAAAATGTCTGGCATCTATATTCCAGTCACAAATATATAAAAAAATAAAGAGCATATTTCCTATATGGATGACCTACTAATCTTTCTTCCTTCCAAAAAATTCCTTTCTGCACTAACAATAATTATTGAAAAAACTACACAAAATAATACAAACTCCAATTCAATCTTAATATATCATCTATATGGATCATTTTAAATGGAAATAGTATACTCTCTAATTTCACAATACCTCCTCATAACTTTTTAGGTATTCCCATTTACAAGTCTACAAATACTATGAAAACTTCCATTCAAGACATTAATTACATACATTGAGACCAAAATCAATTCCCTATCTAAAGCTTACTTATCACTACATGCCAAAATCACTCTCATTAATATCATAATATTCCCCCAAACAGCATATTACATCCCAATCATCAATTACACCACATCTTTCAAAAAGAAAATAAACTCCCTATGTACCAAACTAATATAGTAAAGAACACTGTGTCAATGAGTATTATAACAATGCAAAATATGTCACTAACAATGGACTCATACCATTTCATCCACCTACAAAGAACAATCAATATAGTAGTCAACCCCCCCCCCCAACTTCCTTAAATTTATTTACATCACCTACAGCTAAAATACTTTTTTCAAAAAATCTTCTTAAAATCCTTACTATGTAATCTATCCTCAAGAAAAATAATCTACTGACAAAAATTACTTATAAGTAGCATATAACCTTGTCCACAAAACTGAGAATTTACTAACACTCCAACCTCTTCATCAAACAAATAAACAGATCATCAAAAATTTAAAATCTGGTACTCAGAAAAACAAATATCTAAACTTCATTATTAAGATTAATTTGGAAGCATTAGCGATTTGTAGCTTCTTAGCTAAGAGAATGTTGTTTGCCAATATAAATTCAACTTTCCTATTTTGTAAACAAAGAGAAAGAAACTATCCAACACTTTCTCTATAAATGCCCATCACTTCAAATTTATCAAATTCTCATTACATATATCACTAAATGACAATCAGCCTCACTCTTAATGCTCATCAACAGCATATATATATATATATATAGAGAGAGAGAAAGCATTAGAGCAACTATTTTTATTTTAATCACTCTTTGATTTCTTAGGTGCCTATTCTGCTTCAACTCAACCCCCCCAAAAAACTACAATCACATTTTTGCAACAAAATAAATAAAATAAAAATTAGATATCAATCCCTTATATCCCCCAATATATATGCAGCCACATGGAACTTAACTTACCTATGCCAATTTAACCACCGGTCATTAAAAAGTAGGATATGATCATTGCTTTGATATAAACATATAGGCTTCATTATTTGAAAATTCATGTATAATTAATCAACTACCCAATTGAACACTAACCCATAAAACTAGTTAAATTTATCATCATAGCTCATATTCTAATTAAATCTCCTCTATTTATATAGAATTCTTTATTGAATCTGATATAAATGAAATATATGTATGTACATATAGATATACAATACTATTCAATATAAACTAAAATACAATATGTAGATATGCACTAAGTACTGTATATTTAAAATAATATAACCTAAACAATTGCTTATTTCAACAATAAAGTTTATGTTAAAAAATGTCAGCGTTGACTTTCTAAAATGTCATGCATTTGCCATCTACAAAACAATAGTACCCCAGAAGTTACTGAAGACATTTTCTATAGTAATATATTTAAGAATTGAAGAACTGTCTAATATTAAATGGGACATTATTGGAATTGATTTAAAAAGTAGGTATGAACAGTACCACAAATAAATAAACATTGAAAATACAGTGAAGTAGGAGTCAGTCTAAATAAAAAGTGGAAGAACATTGTGAATGTTGATGGTATATCAGACAAAGTGGAACATTAGTTATTCAATTTAATGGTAGATACCAAATGCAGATAATTCAAGTATATGCCCTAACTCGTCCTCATGGTGATGAAGAAATAGACATTTTTAACATGGTTAAACAAAAGGCTTTTGATCAAACCAAATAAAAATTGTCATGACAGACTTTAATGCTATAATTGGTAAACAATTGAAAGGTGAAAATGCTGTAGGTAATTTTGGTAATTGTGATAGAAATGAGAGGTGAAATAGAATTTAGAGTTTGCAGAGAAACAAAACCCTTTATATTATAAGTTCTTTTTTTTAAGTAAAATGCTAAATGGAAATGGACATGGAAGCATGCAAATGAAGAAACAGTAGAAATGAATTATAAAGTGATTAACAGAAAATATGTACTTCAAAATTATAATGTTCTTAATAAATTCAAACAGGAAGTGAATGATTCATGAGATGTAAGATAAGTGTTAATGCAAAACTACAGAGATAAAAGTTAAAAAAAAACCAATACTAATAGTTGATAATCTTAATCATCAGAAACATTCCAATAAATTTAAATTAAAACTTACAAATCATTTTGAAATGGTGAAAGATTTTGAACATCATTCAGATTTGAATGAAATCAATAGGAAAACAAATGATACATTTCTAAAAATTACAACAAAAATAGCCAGTCAATTAAATAGTAAAATTTCTACTGAGACAAAACAATTGATAAAGGAAAGAAGAAATATGAAACTATACAAAATAGATGCACTAAAAAGAATTGAATATCTAGAAATTTGTAAAATGAGGCAAAAAAGAGACGATAATGATATAAAAAAGTATAATTGTGAATTAGCAAGGAAAGCTATAGAAAAGCATGAGTCTCAAAAATATATAACATTTTGGTATTAGTAGGAAAGTTCTACAATAAGAAAAAAGATGGAACTATTACTAAAAGTGAAAGATGATATCAATAAATATGCAAAAGAGTTCTATTAAGAATTATTTAAATTCCAACAATAATAAAGACAACTATCTCCTACAACTACTATATCTTCTGAATTGGCCAGAATTTTAAATGAAAAAGTGAGACATACAATTAAGTCTATGAAGAAAGGGAAAGCTCCAAATAATGATGGAATTATAATCGATGTTTTAAATGGAATAGATGAAGAAATAGAAATTTTTTTGACAAAGTTATGTAGCAAATGACTAAAGGATAAAGATATACTAGATGATTAGAAGAATGCAGTGTTAATATTCATATTTTAAAAAGGTGATCAAGAAGATATTAGAAATTACACATCTATTCAGCCTTTTATCTATTCTATATAAAAAAAATTTACATAGATAATTACAATTCTTCTACACCAAATTTTGATTTTAACCAATCTAAAGAACAAGCTTGATATAAAAGTGGTTTTAGTATGGTGGATCATATCAAAGTATTGAGAGAAAGTATAGAACAAACCAATGAATAAAGAGTTGCTATTGTGCTTTGGATTTGTAGATTATGAAAAAGCATCTGCTTTCATAGGCATTTGTTCAGAGATTAAAGCATTAGATCATCTAGATATGGATCCATAATATTGTCATATTCTGAAGAATATTTATTAAATTGCAACAATTAGATTACAGTGTGATTCCAAAAGTCACAACTTTATACAGCAGTTTTGCAAAAAATATTTTGTGGATTAAAATGTGAAGCTGAAGAGTAAAAGTAAATGGAGATTATTTAAGTCTTCTAGATTTTGCAGTTGATATGTTTTTGCAAATAGTGCTTTAGACCTGCAGGAAATGCTGCAAGAGTTATCAGATGAAAGAAAAAAGATAATACTAAAGGTAAATGTCAAAAACACTAAAATAATGTTCAATGGATTTTGTCAAAAGAAAATAAAAATTGATAATGAAGAGCTAGAAGTTAACAACTATAAACTCCTTGGTCAATTTATTACTATAGACAAAAATATAATGAATGAAATTAGGTTGGAGTGCTTTTTATAGAAATAATTTAATATTAAAAGGAAATATCCCTATGTTTGTTTTACCAATTCTTACGTAAGGATCTGAGACTTGGACACTTAATAGAAGAGCAATGCAGAGACTTTAGACCACTCAACAAAGTATGCTTGTTAGGAGTAACAAGAATAGATTAAAAACAAAATACATGAGTGAAAAAAGCAAATAGGTGCTATTGACATTATTGAAAGAATTAAAACACTGAAAAAGAGTTGGGCTAAAAAGAGACTACATGTGAGATGGATACTTGAAATAAGAAAGTGTGATGGAGTAATGTGAAGAAGAGAGGCTAGAGATCGAGGATGGACTTCATTTTAAGATACCTTCTTCCTGCAGTGAATCGATAATGATTGAAAATGATATATATATATATATGGGTGAGTGAGTATATATATATATATAAATCTTTAGAAATATTTATCAAAATATAATTATTAATAATTATTATTTACTTTATATATTATATACATAAATCTTTAGAAACACTTTTTAAAATGTAATCAGTAATAATAATTATTTACTTTATACATTATAATGATCATCCTGTAATTAATTATTAGTAAGTTAGTTATATTTTAGCCACGTTTAATCTTTCACTTTCTAATGTTTAGTTGTTATTTTTTTAATACTAAATGCAGATAACTGTATACCTTTTTTTTTTTCTGTCAATAAATATAATGTTAAATTCCTACTATTACGACAATTAATCATTACTTTTTGCCCACTTAAAACAGGATCAATACATCACAATTTATAAAAGAGATGCAAATTCATAGTTTATGATACAAATTATTTTATAGCTAATGCCGCTTTCAATGTTATTAGCAAACTGATTCACCAATTAAAAAAATGTATGAAATTAGTAAGTATAACTAATGACATTCTAAATTAATTAGAAACCAAAGCTACTGTTTTAAGTTCATTTAAAAGATTTAACTTGAAATTATTAAAAAATTAACAGCTGACTTCCTTTAGAACAAGTTGGATTCAAATCAAAATGAAATTATTAGAGAACAAGTTCTATTTTAATTTACAATAACAAAAATTCAAAAATAAAATAAATATCGATCCTACTTTTGTCAATATAATTTTCAGTCTATAATTCAGTTTAAAAAATGGTTTCGTAAATTGCAGAAAAATTTCATTATACAATGTTATCTTCTAAAAAAAAAAAAATCATCTCACTCTAATAAAATTATATAATATCTCCTTTCTCCAGGTTCATTTCTATCCCATGTATCTAATTTTATATCATCAATCATCTTCCCAAAACATAGCACAATAAAATCAACTATGATGATAATGATGATCCTATTTTCATATCCAAAAAAAAAAAAAATCCTTCACACATAAAAATATCATTACATTAAATAAATAATATGCAATTTCAACAACATTTTCATCATATATTATAACACAACAAATATACATTTTTTTATTGATATTAACAAGTTAAATAAAAAACAAATAAAAACAGAGAGTCCAACTTTTCATGCCAGATATATAATGTAGATGCTGATTAGCAATAATATTAAATATTAATAGAGCAATATATAAGTTTTTCCTTAATATGAAAGTAGAATTTGAAATAGTCCACTTATTCCAACTACTGACAAAAAAAAAACCAAAAAACATCAATAATTAATTCAACTAATGAAGTTAATATAAAAGGTGTTTGTTATGAGAAAAATATAAAATATGTAAAATAAATATCTGGTCGTTTCAAAGTTTCTTCTTTTTTTTTTATTCTATAAATACAGAATAATAAATTTATTTTCAATGGACTATATTCTAATAATTCAATCCTTAATCCAATATAAACAGTTGCAAAAAACTTTACCTTTTCTTTTGCTCCAAAAAAAAAAAAAAAGGCAAATGCATTTACTTATTCTAACTACTTTCCAAATGCTAATACATGGATATTTAAAAAAATTCTTTTAAAAAATACATGAAGATCAAATTTAATGATTTTTGATAGGCTTAATACTGATTAGAACATTGCTATTCTACATTTGTGATTAGATAATCATTTTCCTTTTGATATAAATATTGATATATATATAAAATTTTGGAAAATACCAAGCATTGAGACATTCCTATGATCAGCAGTCCAAAATTTGTTCAAAGTCTTTAAAAAACCAAAACTTCTTAATGAACAGTCCAGCAAGGATGATATAAAAATTAAAATCATTTCAGAAAAGATTTTTCACTATATCCAAAATTTTATGGTTTATCTAAAATATTTTTTACTTTGATTTCTAGTCCATTATTTGCAACCATTGGTTTTAAAAACATATTAAGGTCAAATGTAATGAAATTTAGATAGTTTTACATTAGATAATCATTTTAATTTTGATCTATATAAATTAAAGAATTTTTACATTAATTTTTTTTTATATACTGATTATTCTTCTGATTTCAATAACGAAAATACTAGATAGATTGAAAAAATACAATTTACAAGCAATGAGAGTCTGATGAAATTCTAAAAGAGTTTAATTAACAGCTTAAATAAATGTGAAAAAAATTTAGTACATTCTGTCATATAGAAACTCCTTATTTTATCTCTCTCCCCACTCTCTAGCAATATTTTAAAGTCAGTTATCCATGAAGTAAAAAAGAAAATTGAAAAGATTTTCTTAAGGACATCATAGACTTGATAATGATAAATAATATTTTATCAAAACGGTAAGCAGTCTTTTTCTGTGGACATAATTTCTCAATTTATAAAAAATTGACATTTTTTAAGACTTTAAACAGGATTCTTTGACTGTTGATCATAAAAATGTCTCAAGGTCAAGACTGATAAAAGACCCCCCCCCCCGCCAAAAACATTTCATTGCATCTTATAATAATAATTATTATGATATATATGTTTGAAGCTGGTTTCAATAAAATATGAAGAAATTATTTTACAAATTCAATATGAATGTATAGATTCATTATAGACATTTGAGCTCAACTATTTTCCCAAAATACCTCATAAATAAATAAAAAATTATTATCTTAAATTCGAAATATATAAAAATCTGCTTAAAAAAAATAAATCGTGAAATTGAAAAAAGGATAATTAGTGAATAAATATTTGTTTTTGCATATGTTTAATAATAATAAAAAGTACTAACCTATGAGGAAATATACTATATAAAAACATTTCAGTAGTCATGTTTTTTTTTTTGTTTTGTTGTTTTTTAAAAAAAACATAATTTCTCGATTGATGGAAAACCATTTTGCTTCTAATGTAGACCAAGAATGATGATATTCTCAGAATCACAAAGCATTAAATTAAAATAACATAGAAAAAAAAAATAGCACAATATATATTTCAAAACTTATTTTTGGTGCATCGTATATCTCATTATCAAAGTTTTTTTATTTTTACCTAATTCATCATATATAATGTAATTCATTAATAAAATTATTTTGAAAGTAAAACTTTGTTCTTTTTTCAGGAGTTTTTTTTTTTTTTTTTTAAAGCAACAGTTGCAAATTTATTAAATAAAAATTTGATAAAGAAATACAAAGTACAGTTAATAGTAATAGTTTTAATAATTTAGTGCACTTTATGTTCTATTATTAAAGTTTTTTATTTTTGTAATATTTCACCACTAAAACTGATTTTTTTTAAAAAAAAAAAAAAAACAGATAGTGAAACTTTAAAAAAAAATTGATAAAAAAAAATGTAATGTACATTTGATTGCTATAGTTTTAATAATGTAAATGAATAATTATCTTTCATGACATTGTATTTTTTTTTTACATTTATGATAAAAACAGCCACGAGATTTTTGATTTAATACTGAGCAAATAAATCATATTTTTATTTTAAAGTTGATTATTAATAGTATAATGCACAAAAATCTTTTTTTTCTTTCTATTTTTCCCCCAAAATAATTTACAATGATCACATTTTCAATTACATTATCATATCATAACATTCCCCAAACTGATAGAGTGAATATATTATATCGAAAATATTTATTTTAAAATTTAATATCAATATATTTTGTTGCTATATACAACCAAAACTTACTTTTAGTTTTATACTGAATGAAGCTTGGATTTTTTTTTTCCTTTGCAAAGTAATGTATTTCTTTTTCTTTTTACATTTGTGATAAAAACAACAATTATCTTGAAATATATCAGAAAAAAATTACAAAATTATTCATTTTAAATTGAGCAAATAAATGATATTTTCAAGTTATATTTAATAATTTTTGATTATATAAAGTTAATTGGTAACTGCACAATGAACAAAAGTGTTTTTTTTTTTTTTTAACACCAAATAATTTACAATTACAATGATTGCATTTTTATGCTGTGGATGAAATTAGCATTAATAAAAATTTTAATCCAAAATTTATTGAGTGAACTTATTTTAGCTAATATATACATTTAACAATTTATTATTAATGAAATCATGCTTATGTACTGAAAATTCTTAGTGAGATACATGTAAACTAACTGTCAGTAAATGTAAAATGAGCTTCACCTACACTTTAGCTTTGATTGTATATAAGCATACTATTTATTGACATACTTAAAAGCCATGTGTGATTTATATATACTAAGGTAATTTCAAGACTACTGAAAGCTACACTGAAATCGCTTAATTAATTAGAGGAAAAGACAACTTTAATCCTTTTGATATTAAATTAATCTTCAGTTAATAGATATAACGACTTTAGAATAGCCTATAATTGTTAATATTTCAAGTTTCATTGTGAATCATGAAATCACTAAGAAAGGAAAACCATTCACAGATGGTGAATACATAAAATATTTTGTTAATGCATCTGAAGAACTTTTCTGGGATTTCAAAAACAAAGCAGATCTTTTAAATAAAATTAAAACTATTATCTGCCAAAACAGTAGCAAATAGGACAGTTAAAATGTCTTCCAATGTAACCAACTTTGGTACATTAATTTTGTGATAAGGACATGGCCCAGGTTTCCCATTTATCTAAGGATGCGAGAAAATTTCTGTGACTATGGTCACTCAAGGATCAAATATGTGGAGAGAGTATAGCAAATGCTATCCTTGAATGTATGAAAAAAATTTGTATTCTGTTGTCAATTGCAACTGATAATGCAAAAAAAGTATAATAGAGCAAAAATAAATTTTGTTTCAATTTTTTATTTTAAAAAAAATTAATCACAAAGTGATTACTTTTCATTCTATACTTCACCAAGAAACGTTTTGTTAAAATTCCAGAAGAAAACAGTACAATCATAAAATTGATAATTAAGATTACCAATTTTACTGCAGCAAAGGAGCTTAATCATCAACAATTTAAAGAGTAGCTTAACAAAATGGGAATAAATATTCAGATGTTCAATACAATGAAGTTTGAGAGCTTTCAAAGAGCATGTGTTAAAGCATTTTGCATCTTGCATAAATGAAATGTAACTATTCCATGACAACAAGACTATTCAACATTCAAAATTAACAGATGATCAGTGGTTGCAAAAATTATAACTTATAGTGGATGTTACATCACAATTTACAGAGCACAATCGACAAAGAAAATTCTGCTTTTTTCAATGGTTTTTGAAAAAAAAAATTGATTAGGCTTGCTGAAGATTTAGAAAGGGGAATGTTAGTTCATTTCTCAAACTTGTCTCAATATCGAAAAAACAATACCTTCATTAATAAAGATTATTTCAAGATGCCAATTTAAAATATCTTTTCTTCAAAAATTTCAGAAATGATAAAGCAACTCTATATTTTATTACAAATCTTTTTAATAACAATGTGAAAGTATTAAATTTTTCACCATTTGATAATCACATAACTAATTTTAAAATGCAATTGCTAGATGTGATAAGCAAAGATTTATTAAACTCCAAATTTTTATGTGTTGGTACTGAAATAGAAAATCTGTATAAAAAAAAAAAAATGCAGTCTGATTTCATAGCACAATCAGACTGCTATAAAAGACCTGCAGAAGATTCAATGATTTTCAATACTTGGAATAGCCTTCTGGACTCATATCATGGGTAAAAAAAAAAAATCTGTATTTGGTACTCCCAATAGCTTCAGGTTTGTGCATTTATGCAATTTTTTTCTAAAATAAATTTTCAATAAATGTAAATTGAGGAACCCAATTACTGATGCCAACTTAAAATCATGCCTAAAATTAAAAAAAACAACTAGTTTACAAGGCGGACATTTAAAAAACATTCTAAGGAAATGCAAGTTCATTGCTCACATTGATTAAAATCAATAAGAGTATTTTTTGTATGATTTTTTTCCACTTACTGAAGATATAATTAATATTTATAACCTGTTATAATATATCTTTGAATTTTCCTCATTTCTGAAATTATATTTGTGGCTCTTGAATAATTTTTTAATTGTTATGAGGGACAGGTTTGGCTCTTCTGTGCTAGACCCTGATCTAACGAATAAAACTTCCATTTTCATTTACTGTTATTTATTTGTTTGAAGTAACAATTCATGAATTTGTTTATTTACCATAAATATTGTCAAAATGAAATAAAAATTTGAATTAAAAAGGTATTGTGCAGATTACTGCAGTTTTAATAATGTAAATATTAAATATTTTTTGTAGATATATTTTTTTATATTTATGATAAATGTCATGATTAACTTGAATATAAAGATTTAAAATTGCCAAATAAACAATATTTTTTAATTTATGGTTAATAATCTTCGATCATATAAAGATGATTATTAACAGCATAATGCACAAAATCTTTTTTCCTTATTTTTTTTATTCTCCTCAAAATTACTTATAATTATGATAACCGTATTTTATAATTGTAATGATTGTATAATAGCTGCCGACAAAATAACATTCATATTTTATCTAATGTACAAATTTCAAAATTTATTATTAGTGGACTTAGTCTGCATATGATCAAAACATTTTTTTTTTAAAAAAATTATATATTGTACTAAACCTGGGCTTTTTTTTATTTTGATTTTGTAGTTGTTAAAGAAGAAAATCTTTATTTTAGACAAGTCATAAATAAAAGCATTGATTGTCTTACAAGGAAACGGCCTGAAAAATTAGATAAGTACATTATTTCTATTTTAATTTGATAAACAAAACAGAGTACTGCATACTCTGTAATGAGTAAATTTTGTAATGTACATTTTCATCATATTATCTTCAGACAAATCTTATAAAATGGCCGCTATATGAATAAAGATGGTGAATATTTTTTTAAAAATGTTTCAAAAATCTTTTTAAAGATTGATGTAATAATAGGTTATAAATTAAAGTAATGGACGTAAATTGATGATGATTACTATGGAGAACCATAATGGTCTGCTGTATTCTGGTGTAAATAAATAAGTAATATACTTTTTTTTTTTTTATAAGAGTTCATTAAATCACAATAAATAATATATGTACAGTTAAAAAATATTGAATAATTAGATTTTTTATATATATTTAATTTCAAATATTAAATAAAGAAATTTGAACTTATGATTTTCAGTTTATATTCATCCTCCAGTCCATCTAATACACATGACCACATACGTGAAAAAGATAAATGGTCTCTAATATACATAATATCCTAAGTTGAAATTCATCTGTTTACTGTAATAAATATTTGGTATGTGGAATGACTAGGTTAATTAATTTCACATATGTAAATGCGTGATTGTGATTTAATACAGAATAAAAATTTTGAGATGAATTCATGACATTTTTATAATTTTAATTAATAAAAAAAGGGGTGGGGGTGGGGGAGTACATTGAAGAGCACAAGTTCATGGTAATTTATACTTTTTTTTTTTTATAATGTGAAGGAATTTAAATCAATATTTCAATTTCTAATGACTAATAGCTTCGCCTTTTGTTTTCAAATGTAGGAATATGAAAAACTGCCGTAAATTCAGTCAAATAACTCAAAAATTTAAATATTTTTCAAGCATGTTAAAAATAAGAAAGAATGCAGGATAAATCTTAAACTATAATCTGTTAAATATAAAATTCTTTTTATTTAAAATAAATCAGATGACAATCTTTTATAATGCCAAAAAAACTGAGAATATATAATAATTAAATACAACAGAAAGTATATCCAAGAAATCAGAAACATGGTAGTGAATTTTAGAAATTACTGAACTCCCAGTTTAATAAATTATATTGCAAAGGATTCCATTATCAAAATAATAAAGAACTTAAATATTTATTTTTTGCCGTAGTGTATGGACTGTCTCTACAAAGAGTAGCATGCCATGTGCACATATATGTATATATTTGCGATTTATAAATAAAGATCTATATTCTGTATAATTATAGTCAGACAGAAATTGAATAAATTTTCCCCTAATTGAATACATTCTAAAAATATTTCCAGTGTTATGCATGCATCTGAATATTAATAAATTAATGTATGCTAACATATTTAGATTTATGCAGAACCTGGATTAATATTAAAAACTGTAAAGATCTAACAATAATGAAAGCATAGTGTTCATTGTCAAGCATTCAGTATTGTGGATCGAGTATGATGTGAGTTCTCAATAAATGCAAGACAGCTAAATATGTGTAAGTATGGATAATGCTAATTATCTGTATGTGTATGAAAGAAGTTTATACAATCAAAAGATAAATGTGTACAATTGAGATTTTATCATATATTTAAAAAGATTAATTAATGTATTACTTTTTATCTACCTATATATATATATTTTGATGTTTATTGGGAATTTTTTTTTTTGTTTCGAGTGAATAAACCCTTTATCTAATGTTTTTTTTATAATCAGTTACCAAGCTGCCTGACTGGTATTGTCAATAATACCTCCAAGAACATAGCAGATTAGCGTAATTAACAACTTAAGAACCTGTGCAAAGAAAAAGATTGTAGTAAAATATGAGGGAGTTGTTTATATGTAACAGATAAGTTTATGAAATTCGTATTTAGTGACAAAATGTTGTGGCCAATCTTCAGCAAGAATAATGGCATTGTTAACAATGCAACAAGTTGGAAACTTTATTAACCCACTATACATCAGATGATCACCAAAAAATTCCTATGCTTAAACAGGCTATTAAATCATGACAAACTCTCCATAGTAGTGTTACCCAGTGCAAGTTATAGTAATCAATGGATGTAAGAAGGTTCCTATATGCCTACCCATCCAATATTCCAAACTAGTTTCTAGCTTGTGGCTCTATCAGTGAGGGGACTTGCATTTGAGAGCTTTGCACCTAGATCTTAGAATGTAAGACAATCCTCCAGTAGCCATCTTTTACTTTTTTAGTTACCTATAAAGATATGAGCCCAAAAGAAAACAGAGGTTTTCAATCCAATTTTGTATTTTTCGTTCTTTAATATCCATATTCACCAATATACAATGAGTGGGAATGGTGTTAAACCATCAAATATCACATGAACACCATTTCCTATGTTTACATAAGCACTTAAAATAGTGACAAATTCTCCAATACAGTAGTGTCAAACATCAAAACATAAAATACTGAACTGGGTTCAAACCTATATGACTATATTGAAAACATCTGTTTTTCATTTTGGACTCATAGCTTTATAGTTAATTAAAAAGGTAAAAGGTGGCTGCTGCATTAGATCCTAAGATCTAGGTCAACTACTCTCAAATCCAAGACTGTTCATTGATGAAAGCCACGAGTTAGAAAGTAGTCTAGGGATCTTGGATAACTATGCATTATATAGGGATTTTATGCACAAACCTTCTTGCATCAATTGATTTCTACAGCTTTGCAGTGGATGACATTGCTACATAGGAATTGTTATTGTTTTAATAGCCTGTCCAAGCATAGGAAATAGTAATCATGTAATGTTTACTGATTTAATATAAATTCTTGCCCATGGGATGATGATGACTATGGTTATTAAAAAAACCAAAAACACCAAAATTTATAAATACTGAACTGGTTTACATCTACGACTAAACAAGTGAATGAGTTTGGATTGGAAACATCATCTGCTTTCATTTTGGACTCATAACTTTGTAGTTAATAAAAAAGAGTAAAAGGTCCCTGGTTGGCAATTGCATAAGTTCCTAAGATCTATGGACAATGCTCTTAGATCCAAATTTCCTCATTGATGAAAGCCTAGCTAGAATTTAGTCTGAAGATGTTGGATAAGTGTGTAGTAGATAGGGAATTTATGCACAAACCTTCTTGCACCCATTGATTATGACTTGCAGTGAATGGGATTAGTGTATGGAGAGTTTGTCACTCTTGGAAAATTTATGTAGGACATGTAGATACATTTATATCAACAACATAGTTGATGACAAAACAAAAGTAGCAACACTAATGCAGTTGTCCAGAAAAGAAGTTCTGCATAAGTAAATCAATTCTGCAATACAAAAACTCTGATAAAATATTATATCATGAATTAAGAGAAACTGAGAATGTATTTCAAAATTATGATATCAAAATGGGAATCACATACAAGATTCAAAAATAGAAGAAAGGTACCATGCGAAAAATATCAAGATGATATGAAAGTGAGAACATTAGCTAAAGAGTGCAACTTTAATTCTAAGGTGGATGGCATACTCATCAATCAACAATTACAGTATGTGATAGATAGAAAGCTTAAGTGCAAGTCATATTGAGTGAGCCAGCATTAACATACAAACACACGCTTAAAAAATGTGTAGCACATGAAGGTTGTATTGGAAATTTGTACAGAATTTGAAATTAGCACAGATGTAAAGAAACATCAGCCAACTCAAATATCTGTTAAGAGGTGTCTTTTAAAAAAAAGTTGCATATATGTGGATTAGTCAAACACATCCATTTTTGTCAAAATATGGGAAAAAATAGTAAAATGAGCAATGCATAAACTTTAATTCATGCGGAAAGAGCATTAAAAAAACTGATACTAAAAGGGTAAATTATATGGATGACAATCATATTTTCTTGATGTTCATATTTGTGAGCAAAAAATTGCTATTGAAATATATAGTGGCACAAAATTTACCACTAGGGAAAATAGATGTGAAAGTAGTCTGTGTAAATGGCAACAGGATTAAAATATATAGCATATCAACTGTAGATGTTAAGGCCAATTCCAAGGTAAAAATTTCTACTTTCTATAAGTGAAAAGAGACTTTAGTTCTACATTGGACAAAAATTTATTTAGATCTACCCATACAATAAAAAGAGTGCAGTTAGATTCAGAGGCACAAGATGATAAATATCCATAATTATTTAGGATGGTTTGAAAGAACTAAGCACATGATCGGTTGATGCTGAATTAATGAATCAATAACCAATTGTGCAAAGATCCCATTAAGGATTCATTTACCATAAAATCAAAGATGGAGAAATATAGTTAATAGAGGCATTCTAACATCAATGAAAAAGTTGTCATGGGATACACCAGTCATTGCGCAACAATGAAGCCAGTCAGAGGTGTTCATCTATGGGGAGATTACTAGTAATACTGAACAAATACATCAATAAAAAAGCATCTTCTGTACTGAGGGTTCACAAGATATTAGCATCACTACAAAAGGTGATATATTTCAAAAATTGATTTAAAGTTAGCATTTCAGCAAATATCCATAATGACCAGAAGCATGCATTTAGGATTATTTAAATGCAATAAACTACTCTATGGGGTAACAATGGCACCAAATATGTTATAGCAAAATATGGATAGCTTGCTTCAAGGGATACTGGACATTATTTCGTACCTTGATGCCATTCTAATGATTGCAGAAACAGAGAATGAGTTATCAACATGTACATTAAAAATTTGTGCTACATTAGAGAAAATTGGTGAGAGAGGAAACACTTCAAAATGCATCTGATCTATCACTGAAATTAAGTTTCTGGGGTATATAATAAATTATAAAGAAAAATACAGAATTTCAAAAAAGATTAAGGATATTAGGAATGCTGCAAAACCAAAGAACTTTGAGGATTTACAGACATTTTTAAGTTTACTTGATTTTTTTTGAGAACATGCTGTGACATCACTATGGAAAACATACCAAAGCATTCAAAAAGCTAAACCTATTAACCTCTGGTCAATTCCTTGTCTGCTATCACATCAATTAAGATATGATAATTATAACTGATGCATCTGAACACAAAGTAATGGCTGTTATCTGACACCATTATTATGAAGATAAATGTCCAAATGTTTATGTATCCAGCTGAAGAAAAAAATTACAATCAGTTAGACAAAAAACTTTTGACAATAGTTTTTGCTATTAAAAAGTTCCACTAATATGTTTCTAAATGCAAGTTAAAATCTACACAGATCATTGTCCATTGCTGGGAATTTTAGAAATCCTGAACTTATTAGTCAATGAATGATCCATTGGATTAAATATTGGCAGCAAACTGGATAGAGAAATAGGCCATGCAGGTGCACTGTCAACTATTGGATGTTTGTGAATTTGAGTCAAAGATTGCAGAGATAAACTATATAGATCTCATAGAATCTGGAGAGTTGAATAGTTATCATAATCACCAAATGGACCAGAAATGACTCTGAATATCAAATATTAAAGAATGGGTAAAATATAAATGCCCTAAAAGTTGACCAAATTATTTTGTAAAACCAATAAAAAACTTATGCAAAAGTATATCGATAAGTAAAGGTTGTATCCTCATCACAGGTAGCATATTAATACCTATTAAAGGCAGCAAACTAATGTTAGATTACTTTCTAGGGGACATCCAGCATTTGTAAAAATGAAGGAAGTAGTATGGTCATATTTATGGTAGCCTAATATCAATCAGGATTTTGAACAGATAGTTAATCAATGTAGAGAATATCAGTCCACTGCCAAATTGCCTATAAAAAGATTAGAATATTGGCCAAAAGTTGCTCAACCTTGACAAAGATTACACATAGACCATGCTAGACTCCTAAATGGTTACTATACAATTAAAGCTTTAAATGAAATATTTATGTCACAGATACTCTGAAACCATAGTATCAGAATAATGGAGCTAAGTTCATTTCAGGGCAGTTGAAAGATTTTTTTTTTTTGGCTAGTAAGGAAATACTCTATGTACAAACACCACGTTATCACTTTGAATCAATCATTTTACTCAAAAAATAAGGTCAGCAAATAAAGACAATGTTCAATAAAACCTTCCACAAGGAGATTAATGACACATTAATAATTGCTATGTTTTTTAAATATTTTATGCCTTGTATGTCTACAAATAAAGAAACTGGCTGAAATGTTGATGTGACAGAAGTTTCTTACATATTTCAATATATTATGATGAGAAAAATCCCCAGTCAGTGAAAATTTTAAAGTTGGTGATACAGTATTGATATGAAATGTGTTAAGAAAAAAGTGGCTTTCTGGAGTAATATGAAAAGTTTTATTGGGGCAAGTGAAAATAATACAATTGGCCACTAGAAACATAATAAGACATATTAATCATTTGATCTTAGTCATACAAATTAGGCATTATAATCAGAATAAAACCAGCATTTGCTGAAGAAAGTATGCTAACACATCTTCCAAGACCCTAACTTAAGAAATGGCAAAGTATAAATAAACAAATCTAGCTAGAATAAGAATCAGTCTGACAATCTTGATACTATACAACAAGTGGGTCTTCAAAAAATGTTTGAATAAGAGAAGAGAATAATTGAAAAAAAGAATAAAAGAACTGTACTACTACCAAGAACTATCAGAGACTGTCATGGACCTCAAAGATTTTAAGATTATATATAGGATTAATGAACTAATTTCGAGTGTGAGGGGAGAAGCTGGACTGATTGTATACTAATTAGAGAATGGTGAATGATGCATATTGCTATTTATAAATAAAGTTTTATAATCTATGTAATTACAGTCAGACTATAAATGAATAAATATCCCCTAATTGAATTCACCTAGAAAATTTACAATGTCATGATGAATTTTAATAAAAGTAACGTATGCTAATATATTTAAAATGATGCAGGATCTGGATTAATATAAACATTGCGGACGTGAATCTATAATGAGGGGGTGATATTGATTGTAATGCATCATGTATGATAAATCAAGCATCATGCATGTATGTAACAAATGGATGATAGATTAACATGTTTAAGTATCTGTGTTTATGAGGAGTTTCTAAAACAATTGTTATGCAGAAAGGAGTTTGCTATTAACTGAAAGGAGACCCTTTGATTCCTCTTGGAGGCCTTAAAGGAACCAAGCAGGGCAAATTCCTAATGTCCACTCCATACGTTCTTGTCGTTGCAGCTGTTATTACTATGTGATTATTCATATAGTATACGAACATGGATGGGCTGCTCACCAACACGCATTAGCCAGCGTGGTGAGTTTATTGGCTTTTTACCTCCGAGTTTAAGATCAAGAAACACCATGGTCTTTCTTCTCAGTGCCTGATAAGGCAGAATGAATGTTTGTGTAAATGATAAATATTTTTCCAATACATATATACAATTATGACAGACAAAAATAAAGCATGGCCTTTATTCCCAGGAGGCTGTAAAGTCACCAACCAAGGCAGCGGTTGGTGGCCGAAGGCGGAGGGTGCTAAGAATCCCCTGATTGTGGACCCAGGCTGCCATTTGATGACGACTTTTTATTTAGGTACTTACAACTGCAGATTACTTTCAAGTGAAGGAAGATTGCAAGAATTAGAAGAATTGTCTTATATTAAATGGGGCATTATTGGACTTTGTGAAATTAGAAGAAAAGGAGAAGAAACAATTGATTTAAAAAGTGGACATATACTCTATTATAAAGGCAGACATATTGGAAATACAAGTGGAGTAGGATTCATTATAAATAAAAAGTGGAAGAACAATATTGTGGACATTGATGGTGTATCGGACAGAGTGGCAAGATTAGTTATACAACTTAATAGCAGATACCAAATGCAGATAATTCAGGTTTATGCCCCAACAAGTTCTCATAGTGATGAAGTAGTAGAAGATTTTTATATGGATGTACAAAAGGCTTTTGATCAGAGTAAACAACATTTTAAAATTGTTATGGGAGACTTTAATGTTAGAATTGGTAGACAAATGAAAGATGAAATTGCTGTAGGTAATTTTGGTTATGGTAATAGAAATGAGAGAGGACATAGACTTGTGAAGTTTGCAGAAAAAGAAAAACTTTATATTATGAATTCATTTTTTGAGAAAAATGTTAAAAGGAAATGGACATGGAAGCATCCAAATGAATGTACAGCAGAATTGGATTATATTTTGACTAACAGGAAATACATATTTCAAGATTGTAATGTTCTTAATAAATTTAACACAGGAAGTGATCATCGATTAGTAAGGTGTAAGTTACGTGTTAATGTAAAACTAGAGAGACAAAAATTATTGAGAAAAACAATATTTACAGTTGATATTCCTAATCTTCAGAAACATTCTAATGAATTTAAATTAGAACTTACAAATAGGTTTCAAGTGTTAGGAGATTTTGAACATGATTCAGATTTAAATGAAATTAATATGAAAATAACTGATACACTTTTAAAAACTGCAACAAAGATAGCTGGTAGAAAAAAGCAGCAAGTGACTAATAAAATTTCTACTGAGACTAGAGAATTTATGAAGAAAAGAAGGAATATGAAGATATACAAAAATGATGTATTAAAAAGAATTGAATATCTCGAATTTTGTAAAATGGTACGGAAAAGAGTTGAAAATGATATAAGAAAGTATAACTGTGAACTAGCAAGGAAAGCTGTAGAAGAAAATAAGTCTTAAGAATGTAAAACAACATTTTGGTATTGGTAGGAAATTTATATCTGCAATAAGAAAAAAATATGGAATTATTACTAAAAGGAGAGATGACATCATGAAATTGGTAGAAGATTTTTATCAAGAATTATATAGTAATAAAGAACAAGTACCTCCTATATCTATTACATCTTCCAAATTGCCCAAAATTTTAAATGAAGAAGTGAGACATGCAATTAAATGTATGAAGAAAGGAAAGGCTCCAGGAAATGATGGAATTATAATTGATATATTAAAAGAAGGAGGTGAAGAAATAGAAACAATTTTAGAAAAGTTATATACCAAATGTCTAAATGATAAAGATGTACCGGAAGATTGGAAGAATGCAGTAATAATATTAATATTTTAAAAAGGTGATAAAGAAGATATTAGAAATTACAGACCTATCAGCCTTTTATCAGTTTTATATAAAATTTTTACCAAGATAATTACAACTCGTCTACAGAGAACTTTGGATTTCCACCAACCAAGAGAACAAGCTAGATTTAAAAGTGGTTTTAGTACAATAGATCATATCCAGGTATTGAGAGAAGTCATAGAAAGGACAAATGAATATGAGTTGTCATTATGTTTTGGATTTGTAGATTATGAAAAAGGCATTCATTCGATTCTATACACATTTCTTTGGTGATTAAAGCATTGGATCATCAAGGTATAGATCCAGGATATTGTCATATTTTAAAGAATATTTATAAAAATGCAACAGCAGCAATTAGATTACATAATGATACTGGAAAAATCAACATTGAGAAAGGTGTAAGGCAAGGTGACTCCATATCTCCAAAACTTTTTACAGCAGTGCTGCAAGAAGTATTTTGTGGATTAAAATGGAAAACTAAAGGAATGAAAGTAAATGGAGAGTTTTTAAGTCATTTAGATTTTGCAGATGATGTAGTTGTTTTTGCAAATAATGCTTCAGAGCTGCAGGAAATGTTGCAGGAGTTAGCAGATGAAAGTAGAAAAGTAGGACTAAAGATAAATGTTAAAAAGACTAAAGTAATGTTTAATCGATTTGTTCAAAATATGAAAATAAAGATTGATTATGAAGAATTAGAAGAAGTTAACAGTTACAAATACCTAGGTCAGATTATTAATACAGATGGAAACATAATGGAGGAAATTAATCATAGAATTAAACTTGGTTGGAGTGCTTTTGGTAGAAATAACTTGATACTAAAAGGAAATATGCCTATGTGTTTGAAAAGAATGGTTTTTAACAAATGCGTTTTACCAGTTCTTACTTATGGATCTGAGACTTGGACACTTAATAGAAGAGCAATACAGAGACTTCAGACCATTCAAAGGAGTATGGAGAGATGTATGTTGGGAGTAACAAGAAGAGATCGAAAACGCAATGTATGGGTAAGACAACAAACAGGTGTTACTGACCTTATTGAAAAAATTAAAAGATTGAAATGGAGTTGGGCTGGACATATTGCTAGAAGAAATGATAATAGATGGACAATTAAAATTTTAAACTGGATTCCAAGAGATTGTAAAAGACCCAGAAAGAGACCACATGTGAGATGGATGGATGAAATAAGAAAATGTGCAGGGGTGTTGTGGAAAAGAGAAGCTAAAGATCGGAGAAGATGGATTAAACTTGGAGAGACCTTCATCCTGCAGTGGATTGATAATGGTTGATGATGATGATGATTTATAGGTCTTGAGTGAATAAACATTTTGCTAAGTTATATTTGTGTTTAAGGTTTTCTAATAGTTAGTTACCAATGCTGCCTGGCTAATACTATCAATAATAACTCCGAGAATATAGCGATGTATAATTCAAACAATATATGCATTTATTATATAAGGTATAAGCATATAAATATATTACAGCAATTTTCGGATATGTTATGAACAAAAGACCTATGATTGGTAAATACTTATAATCTGGTGAGATAAGCAAGAACATAAATAAATTAAAATGAAATTGTGCATTATAAATACAGACATCTTTGTTTATAGGATATATATTTTGTAACAAAAAACACTTATTTATAACTGTTAGTAGAGAAGAAGATATAAATTAATATTAAAGTTTATCGGCTTAACATTTTCGAAGATCCATGCCTCATATTCATACGTAGCCCATTTCTTCGAGATTTCGAAGCCAGTCTCTTTCCTATTAATAGCAAGGATGTTTCTATTAATATAAAATGCCTCCTTTATTTTTCTTTTGTGATCGTTTGATTCTGAGCACAATATTATGGGATTGGCAGGTGTGAAGTTGTGTCCTGAATGTTTAGCATGCTCCCAAAATACAGAGGTTGTGTTGCTGTTCTTCTGAGCTCTGTTATACGTGTAAAGATGTTGAGCCAGTCTAGTATTGATTGTAAAATGTTCAATCAAATATTATTTATTCGTTTCTAAATTGATTAGTAGCACTGAGTGGAATAACACAAAAATGTTTTTTTTTTTTTTTTACATATACAGCATGGACATATGTATATATGCAGGGCATTTATTTGTAGGATCTTATTATTATTTAATCTTCAGATATAAATGAATAATCTAATATTATTAGAAAAATCTTGGTGGCATGATTCCCTTGCTGTTTGAACTTTCATTTGTTCAATATTTTGTTACTGTTGTTGTTGTTTAGTATTATAAAATAATTATTATTTTTAAAGACATATCCATGTAATTTTTTTCTTCTTTATTAACCAATATAGTCTAGACTATTAACCAATACAGTCTCGACTTGATTTATATAAGTGTTGCATGCATATATGCATTTCTTTAAATCTAAAATTAAAAAAATATTAACAGTTAAAAAATATATCATATGACTAGCCAATAGGAAAGATATATAAGACATCACGTCATTCAGGTCTATAATCTAAAGTGCATCTTCACTCATTATTGTTCCTATGCCTAGATGTAGTCTTCCCCAAAAGATTTTTCTTGATGAATTAGTTTGAATTTAAATTAATTGTACTCTGATGATAGAAGATTGTTGGTAACTATTGACAATCAAATATCATCAACTTATGGCCACCACCAATTATAAAATATCCTAATAAATAAAGACGGTGATAAAGTTGAAATATGCACTTTGACAAGGAATGTAGACACCAGATTCCCTATATAGATATAATTAGATTTTAATTGTTTTATAGATTCAAACATTGAAGTATAATAGGACTTTTCATGTATTTTTCTAATAAATTTTTTATAGATGTAATTATTGAACGTTTTTGTACATTTTTCTAGACAAATAATAACTAAAATTTTTGCTAGAAAAATACATGGCAAAGGTATATAAAACAATTATATGAAATAACAAGTCATATAAAATGGCATGTCAGTTTTAAATAACCATTTTCTTCATTTCATTGTAGCTGAAATTTATGTACAAAAATATATGAAAATTCCCATTATACTTTCAATATTTACGCACACACACATCAATACATATATATATAAGCTAATTATAATCTGACAGTATTTCCAATCTTATATTAAAGTCTAAATTAAATTTAATTTTATTTTCTAACAATGTTCATAAAAATGATTTGTCTTTTTTTGTTATCTTTATTATTTCCCTTGAACTTTTTGTTTCATTCTTTACATTCATTTTATTTTTCTTAAGATTTCATAATTAATATTAACATTGGTTCTAGAGTAATGTATAGTAATATAGATGACAGTTGATTATAATTTTGTCAACAACAAACATCATTTCAAACTGTGTGTGTGTGAAAACAAATGATTTTATATTACTGTTTGAAAATCATGAATAGTATAACAAAACAAAATGAAACTGTAGAAATGAAAGATAGATTCTTCAGATATTGAAGCATGCAATATATTTTAATGATGGAGAACAACAATATTTAACATTAACTAAAGCTACTGTTTTTATAGCCATTTGGATATCTAGTAACCCATATCTCTAAATCAGAAAAAAAAAAAAACAACTCTAAGACTTTGGAACTTGCAATAATCAGACTGCAAAACAATATTAAAAATGTATAAATATATGTAGAATTCAACATAAACACGCACACATTTCGATCTCAAATTAAAGGCAATAAATACGGATAAAGTAATATAATTTAGATTTCTTTAGCTAAATAAATCTTGTGTAATATTAATCATTTATTTTGAATGTATAAAGTTCGTATTTATTGCTTAGTTTAAATTTCGTTAAATAATAATTCTAACAAAATCTGATGCAATAATTAATTAAAGTTAAAATAATTTTATTCCCTTTTGTCTTTGAAAATTTAAAAGCATCGGTCAGTGATAGATAATAAATTAATTATACGAAAATTCCAAAAAAATGTAATTAACGAATGTAAAAAAAAACAAAACAAACAATAGCACAGCAGATTTCTTTCTAATTAAAACCAGCAAAAGCATTGATTATCCTGAGGGCAAGATAAAGAAAACCTAAAAATATCTCAACAGAAAAATTAAAAGATCAAGATAAAAAAAGGAGGCCATCTTGGACTTGCTGGAGACTTTCACTGGAATTTTAGCTTTGCTCTCGAGTGGAGAGTCTAAAAATCTTAAAATAAATTGATATTGCCAAGGTATGACCGAGTAAGCACCGAGATTATTCTCCATCGGGAGATGGCCCACCATATGCCGAACTTCACCTTGCCCATCGTAAAACACCGTAATGATATATATATATATAAGTTAATTATAATCTTTTTCATTTAGTGACAGTATTTCCAATCTTATATTAAATTCTAAATTAAGTTTAATTTTATTTTCTAACTATGTTCATAAAAATCATTTGTCTTTTTTTGTTATCTTTATTATTTCCCTTGAACTTTTTGTTTCATTCTTTACATTCATTTTATTTTTCTTAAGGTTTCATAATTAATATTAACATTGGTTCTAGAGTAATGTATAGTAATATAAATGACAGTTGATTATAATTTTGTCAACAACAAACATCATTTCAAACTGTGTGTGTGTGAAAACAAATGATTTTATATTACTGTTTGAAAATCATGAATAGTATAACAAAACAAAATGAAACTGTAGAAATGAAAGATAGATTCTTCAGATGTTGAAGCATGCAATATATTTTAATGATGGAGAACAACAATATTTAGCATTAATGAAAGCTACTGTTTTTATAGCCATTTGGATATCTAGTAACCCATATCTCTAAGTCAGAAAAAAAAAAAGCAACTCTAAGACTTTGGAACTTGCAAAACAAAACAAAATTAATAAGATCAAGAAATGGCTCTACTACACAATGATAGTCAACCATAGTCAAGAATAATAGACCGTATGATGGGATTTTAATCAGAACATATTGTCCATTTTAAAAAAGCTTTATTGCTCGAGGGTTCATAAAAAGTTTGAGTGCAAGACCTGTAAGTCCGAGAATCATAGGATCTCCTAGTCCCAAGTTGGTCATTCAACTAACTGCACCAAACTGTGCAATGTATATTGTCTATTATTCAGCCCAAAAGTATCAAAAATGGCATGTATGACTTTGTCAGAAATAATACTACAACACTTTCTAATGATTCTGACAGTAATCTGCTGAAAGCATGCTTGATGCATTATAAAACTTTCGAACTTCAATTCTTATCTTTTCATAATATTTGATTATAATGAGTTTATATGAATTACATTATTTGATGAAAAGAGAAATAAACATTTAGAGTTACTCAATATAATCCTGTAAATAAATGGTTAATAAAAATTATGATACTACTGGTTTACGCTTCAAAAATTTAAGCATATGAAAAAAAAATCAAAGGTTCAACAATGAGATATAGGTTTAAATAGCTGTCCATGACTTCTGCATAGGAGAGCATCCTTTTAAATTTGACATTGGGTACTGACAATGTTTCCTGATTTTTAATTGTAGAACACTGCAAAGAAATTGAAGATAATTATCCATATTTATAAAGTGTTGATTCTAAAGGATTTTGTTAATAATTTTATCATGATGCTCAGCTGTATAAGAATCATTACAATGCCACATTAATAATGGTTAATTCTTCAAAATTAAAAGTTTATTAATCTGCACATTGTTGTCTTAAAATTTTGCAAGTATATATATATAGTATGACTAAAATCATTTTAAATTGGAAGTGGAAAAAGTCATTTCAAATATGTGATATAGTATGTGTTTTGGAATCATAAAATGACTGTATTTGGAGATTAAAAATGGTTTCCTTTGATACAACTGTATGTTTCTGAGAAAGATTGTGAATAGATAGATATTAGAAACCAAAAGAATGTAGTAAATCTCCCCATCCCAAAATAGGATCCACGTGACTTGATCATTGTTATATATTATCACAAATGTTAAACAGAAAATATATATTTCTTATCACAAATGTAGAATTTAACACAACTGGAATTATCCAACTTAAGTTTATTTCAATTGAAAAGTAAGTATTATAATTTAGAACAAGGTAATAAATTTCAAAATTTTAAGTCTACTTTAAATTAAAAGTGTATATTTCCATTATTCTCAAATGACACCAATTTATAGTATTATCAGTTATAAAAGAAAATGACAATTGCAGTGATCAATGTTCATCAGATAACTTTCCATTGAAAATTGAATTCAAAGGAGCATATGGTAGCATCATTGTACCATATTTGGCTACCCAGATTGATGAGTACAGTTTCTTAGAGGTATCAATGATTCATATAAAGTGTATATAGCAAGCAGATAACCGAACTTAATTACATCAGACTATTTAAAACTTCTACAGTAAAACAACAACAATAATCACATTTAAAAACCAGGTTAAAACATACATATATATACACACACATGTAAATTCATTGAAAGCAGTCAATATTTAGCCAATATCAATGTCAAGGCAATCTCCTTTTAATATTTCTAGTGGAGAGTTGGGATGGACTTCAAATTACTCAATAGCTAGATGATGAAAGCTGATTTTTCAATGACATTATAGGTTTTCAATAAAAAGTTTTTTATGATATATATTATTATAATAGTGGCTAAATATAATAGACTTGTTAATAACATTATTTTTCAAATAAAGTTTTTTTTACAGAACTTTATATAAGGATCATCTCATAATAATGATACAGGAAATTATAAATTATTATCCTACATGTTTATGAAAAAAAAGTTAATGATTGTATTAAATGATAAGACTATAATTTATTCTCCTAGATATTATATGCACATCTATTTTTTATGATGAATTGAACATATTTATATATCTAATATAGTGTTTGGCTAAAATATATTATATATGCCTGTGATAATGGTTCCTGACAATGAATGTTGTGTATACACACATAGTCAAAATATCATAGCAAAGACCTAATGGCAATTACAATTGCAATACCAAAGATGAATCAATAATTACAAATACAAAAACTAAAAACTGATAAACTATAAACATAGCTAGTTTTTATGAAGTCAGTTCTCAATATAAAGATTAGTGTAATCAGATAAAAAATGTCTAATTTAAAAGTTCCATGGATGCATTGATTAAATTCTTCTAGGGGTATTTTTTTTATTAAATAATGTTTAATTATAAATAGGCATTACCATTGGAGTATACCTTTTAATGATTGCTCCTTTCCCCTCTTTTTAAAAAACTCTTATTAGAATAAAAGAGATTTGAATGTCTCAAATGATATATGGAATATACTAACCACCACAACAAAATCTCTTTCTATATATTTGAAATATATTGTAATTTATTTTTTAATTTCAGTGCTATTGTAATATTTATTGACATGTATCCATTTCATTACATTCCTCTGATTTTATGGGATGGTGAAGTATGTTTTTATATTCCAAGATAGATACATTATCTCACCAAATTATTTCAACATTGTAAGATTAAAACATAGATAGATTGTGTATCAGACATCCCTAAACATAAAATTAGAATACTGGTACAAACATTCTAAATGATAAGATTCATCATCAGATTAATCATACCTTGTTTATAATGTCAATGTTAATGAGAATTATGTTGAGTGAGAAAACATTATGTTTTACAATAATACTATTATATTACAGGCTATATCTCTGATTATACAAATATATCCAGTATACCACATTTGAATAATACCATCTTTACTGATATGCAAGCTATTTTTGTTAATATGAAAAGGATATTATTATCTCTTCTTTACAGAAATTTTAAAAATACAGCATTAGATATATAAATAAATATGAATATCAAGTTGGATATAAACGTTTCAAATGATTAATGCCGGGGAGTTTTTATAATTGGATGTCAATAAAGACAGAATAAACAACAAATATTGATCAAAATATTTTACAATTACTTACATAATTATATTTGAATATGCTATTGCTGATAAATATATTGGGCTACTAGTAGATAGAACTTTTGAGTAACATCATTTTTGTATTCCAAGATGATATAATTTTTGAATTTCAAATGTAATATAATTGATTCAACTTCAATTTGGATTATACAAAGCAAATGTAGTGAATGTAATTTATATTTAAATACATTTTTAATTTGGGTTCATTAAATTTTAAATTAATTTCACATTAATTTTCTGAACTTTATCAAAAAAAAATTTTTTTTAAGTTGTAATCAATTTCAAATTCTCTTATAATGCATCAGTAATTCTAAGCATAAAATAAACCATCTCAGGCATTTGAGACCTGTATATTCATTGTAAATATACATATAAATGAAATCAAAGATTTTCATGGGCTGTAGATATAAATGAAATGTTACCCAGGTACAGGTACATACATGCATAATTTTTTTATTATATTTATATATATATATATATATATATATATATATATATATATATATATATATATATATATATATATATATATAAACTAATGTTTCAACCAGGTCACATTGGTCATCAACTGGGTAACAAATATTATAAAATAATTGTAGAGGTACTATAAACACTGATTTATAGCAATAATGAACAAATTCCAAATAGAAGGTAATAACATATATCATCATGTTTATTGATAAATTCTGGCCTTTTAAAGATCTCAATGGTTTCTCTTATCTGACTATGATAAAATTTCATTTATATATACTGTGAAGCAATTTAATATTATTATCATGCCCGATAAATTTGGGTAACAAATGTGAAGAAATCTAATCTCTAAGATATGAAAGAACAATGCTAATGAAACAACATTTCTCATAAATAGCAATATTTCCTTCTGTGGAAGTTTGATGAGCTAAATGCAAAATGAAAGCAAAGACTGCCAAAATGTAATTAAAATAAGTGCTGTTCACTGAATACCTTACATATTTGGGTAATCATGAATATAATAAAATATTACAACTGAATATGACTAGCTAGCTTGCAAGTGCCTCATAAATTTGGGCAACCACAGATACAAAATAAATCATGAATCAAATGGTTTTCTTCACTTATACACCAATTACTTGAACACTCTAAATCGACTGCATGAAATGTTATACTTATGCAACTAAAATATATAACTAAAATAGATAAATATGTTGATTCACTAATGGCTTTATGACAGTTTAAATTTATATTTATAATAGACTAATAAATTTGTAAAGAACACCAATGGTCCAAATAGTGAGTATCTTGTCTGGAAAAATATACAATTCAATAAATGATGACTGATGTGATGATGATAAAGTGAGTATTGGATGCATAATGAATTATCTTAATTGTACAATAAATTATATAATAAAATAATTTTACAATGCTCAATGCAATAGGTAAATCAATATACTTAACTTAATAATAATATAAATGTATTGAGATAAGCATGAACTCTTGAGGTAGGTATGTAAAGATTATAATTCTAATTTACCAATTGCAATCTAATATCCTATCATATATTTTATAAGCCATCTTCCCTTCTCTTTTTATGATTGCAATTGATAGATGTAATAAAATCCATCTCAATTATAAAGCAAACAATTGTAAAAGGGTTAATTATAAACTTTTTAAACAAAGCAAAAAAAAAAAGCTTTAATATTATATATTTCTCATATTGTTTAAATAATAACTAATGCAAAGTAGGTTATACTAATGAAAATTATTAATAAAAAAAAAACTTTAATAAATGTTCACCATTAAACTTGTCATTATAGTTTTTCATTTTTTAACCATTTTTTAATAAACGAAATTTATCTGACTGTTAAGGTATATATGACTTCAATTGATAATCCATTACTTAATGATATTTTGTTTGGTATCTTTTTGCTAGCAAACACAAACATAGAGATCCATAAGCAATTTGGATCATTAAATGATGTCCAATTATTATTCCTTTTGATATTGCAGTCCAAGATGAATTCAATTATGATAACTTTATGTGATCAACATAGCTTTTGTGATATCCGTTTTAATTATAAAGATATCAAATGAAATTAGGATAAGAATTCATACCCTCTCTATAAATTGTCTTACAGTCCATACTTCTTTGCAATATGTTCCAAATATATTTATAAAAGTAAAGAAAAATAAACACAAAATTTTAAACAACAAAAAAGTATGTGTGTTCTTACTGAAAGCATTCCTGTATTATGGCAACACCAAATAGTCTTTTACTTTTTAAAAAACTGGCTTTTTGATCATGTGACTCTCTTCCTTCTGATAATGCATTGATAAATATTATTTGGCAATAATTTAAACTAAAAAACTTTTTTTATTTTAATAAATAATTCATTTATTCCAGATTTATTCAAAGCAAAACTATTTTTTTTATTAAACAGATGACCACTAATTATTTTCTTTATTTAGCTATTTATACACTACACAGAAGCTATAGATGGCAACATGTGTACATCACAATATATATTCTAAATATAATTGGATAATTTTATCCATTACATTTTGGTTCCTCAATGATTAGGGCTAGTTTATTTCTCTTCATATGTGAAGGGATTTTATTACATTTGATCCATAACATTTGGGATAAATGATATCCATTACATTTAATGCGCAACATGCGAGGCATGAGTATTTAGATTCACCACATGTGTATAAATATAATCCATTACATTTGCCACCCAATGATTGGGACAATTTTATCTTTCTTCCTTTAAATTAGACTATTCATTACATTTGAATTTCCCAACGATTGGATCCATTTAAATTATTAAAATCTTTCTTTGTATGCATATTCTAATCCATTACAATATATATATATAAATGTCTTTGTGTTCAGTTTCATTTTATTTAAAGATTTATACATAGTTTCCAAGAGTTATTATGTTTGAAAAAATATGTGGTTAAATTCTAAAGCAAAATCCAATAAAATAAAAGTCAATGTTCATATTTATGGATAAAAATTATCCATTTCATGAAGATCAATTTACTTTTACTGGATTGGTGAGCATTGTAATATGACAGAAATATTTTCTGCCATGATAATGATCTTTCAAATAAGTTCTTTCAAATTAAATTAATAATTTTAAATACAATATCCAAAAATCTTTTGTAGTGAAACCAATTTTAATGGATAACACTTGATAATGAATAGTGCAGCAATTTTTTAAAGATACATATATGTGTTGACAATTTTGTTAAGAGAAATGAAAGCTTTGATTGCATATTATTATAAAATGTTTCATCAGTGTTAATGGAACCAAGACTGAAAATATAATTTTTCATAAATTCATAAGTCAACTATATTTTTTCTCCTTGATTTCTCTAGAAGCAATATAATATCCTGAAACTGCTGTTTGACCTTTAAATACCAATCAAATAATTGTCAAGAATAAAGTATATTAGTAATATCAATTAATTCATAAATAAAAATAAGTAATCAAATGGCATTATTACTCAGAAATTCATAAAAAGTTTGAGGATCAGAAGTGACAGATTTGGGTGTGATCTGCGGACTTTAAACTCCAGAATCTGCCACATTACTACTGCAACCACCACCCACAGGGTATTCATGAAAATTCACATCTAATGTTTAACTGGAAATCTGTACTATCTTTAATATATAAAATAATGCAATACACCTGGGTCTCATTTTATGTGGTAGATAGGTTCCACAGAAAACCCGCATTAAAAAAAATCGCACAAAAATAGACTTCACTTACCTTGAAAAATGGGGGATAGGGTCTGTAATTTTCAGAATTTGCATAAAAGCAAAGCATCAAGAAAAAATTACTTTAAAATTCGCATTAAAAAAATAAGGAAATAAAGTATGACTAATAAAAAATATCAAATATTTGAAAAAAAATTGATGCAAGACAAACTTTTTTTACTTTTTTTTTTATTAACTACAGTATTTAATTTGACATTTTTTCAAACGTATTTTTTGATGAAATGTGGTTCGTTTGTAAACTGGTAAGAAATCAGATTCGTCGATGTGATGTTGCTTCTCCTTGAACGAAGTCAAAAATCTCTCAGCAATTATGCCCAGAGAAACTTGTTAGCCATTTTATTTTCCATTCCCCACTCTAAGTTTTCCCATATTCTGCTCCATCCCATTTACACAACTAGTGCCAATTTCAGTCTTGTACTGTGTTAATGGTTTTCTGTTGACAACTGATTTTTACTATTGAAATAAATTTTAAATGTTCACATTTTGTTTGTTTCTATATTAAAAAAATTAGATTGCAATCAAAACTATACATTATCATTAGAAATATTATTTTCAGTTTATAAAATCAATGAAATCTTCGTTATTTATTTTAAAAATCTACATTACTTATTTTTGTTATACCTAACAAAATACATTTTAAAAGTTTAAAATTTTTGAATATTTATTGCGATATTTTTGTATGTAAGTATAAATGTATAATTATTATTTACTCATTAGTATAAGTATGGTTATTTATTCTAAATACAGCTTCAGGTCATATTCGTGTTAGCTGCTAATATAACGTTATTTTTTGGAAGAAAAAAGTATTTCAAGTCAAAATAAGTTATTAATAATTTAAATTTCTTGATATCTAATAAATATAGTGAAATATGAAAAATATTAAGAAGAAACATGAAGTCATAACTTCAAAATTGCATTAAAATAATCCGCACAAAACGAGACCCAGGTATATTATTTTTTAAAAAAATAGAATTAAAAAAAGATTGCTTCAAGAAAACATATATTAACTCTTTATCAATGAATGTTTCTTTTCTTTTATGTAATAAAAGATACATCTTCATAAGAACATTGCATATATGATCATTGATTTCTATTTGAAAAAACTAAGTTATAAATTCCTGATTTTAAAATGGCATAATTTTGAAAATATAAAAAATGTGAACAATATGTGAATAATATTTTCCATATTATTTGAAACCATCTCTATGCATTTCTTTAAATAAAACTACCATTAAAGATTTACAACTGACATTTATCTTAAAATGCCAATTTTAATGTTCACTGTTGTTGACAATAATAATTTGGATTGCAAAAATAATGTTTTGTTTCTTATTTAAAAAAAAAAAAACACTTATGGAAAAAATATAAAGAAATATGCAAATTAGCATATTTAACACATGAAAAAAATATAAATATAATACCAATAGTGTAAATATGTTTTTGGTTATGTTTCAGAGACTACTTTAATATTAGTATTTGGCTGAAGGTTGGTGGTGACGGTATTTTAATAGTAATCATAAGTTAAATTATTTCCATCAACTAACACTACTTGTTTAAATGTCTTTAGAAAATTTCAAACTTCACTGAAACTTTTCAAATACATTCAGCTATTAGTAATAGCATACAGATTAGTATACAAGACAATGTTTCAAGTTATATTATTCTCCTGTTTTCTTTGGGTGTTGCTGGCCTGGTCAGTGAGAGTACTAGTGTAGGAATTGAACACAGACAGATCTTTAGATTCTTGAGTAATGAGTTTAAAGTCAAGCTTTAACCATCTCTGCCAAATTCTTGATTAGAATATTACATTGAATTCATTATTCATGCATCTAAAAGTCCAAGTTTAATTCCCATATTAGTAAGATTATTGGTCAAGCCAGCAACACTGGAAAAAGAGAGGATAATAATATCACTTGAAATGTTGTATCATGTATTAACTTTTGCGTTATTATTTACAGTTGGCTGTCATTGAAAAATTTATAAAGTTTGAATTATTATAAAGATATTTAATAATTAATATTAGATGACAAAAACAGTCCAACAAATAATTACTAACTGTAATATTTATTTACAATTTATAAATAAAAATTCCTGTAAAAATCATTTTCTAACATACCAGAAAATTGTAACTAATAGATTACTATATATAAAATGCAAAAGCTTAATCATAATATGGAAGCATATAATACTGCTGTTCTCCATCCAGCAGTAGTCAAGCGTTGGTGGCCGAGTGGTTAGCACAGCTGCCTTACAACCAGTTGTCCCGGGGTTCGCTACCCGGCCACCGCTTTGACACATTAAAAAAGAAAGAAATTCGTATCCAGTATTTAATATATATGATTTTATACATCCCATAGAAGGAATTCTGGATAGTGGCATAAAGATAAATTTGTATTTTTAAATGGTCACAAGAGAAGTTGTTTTGACACCCTGATTAAAATTCTGATTAAAGTAATAAAAAAGATAAGACAATACTATGGATGGAGGATTTTTTCTTGGTGTTGCTTCCCTGGTCTTTAATAGTTGTAGAGTATTTAATAAAAGTCACAGTTTCAAGAATCTCATTATTTAATGGCACAAACCAAAGTCATGATTCTCTTGGTAGCATATCATCTATTTGTGAAGGTTTGCTTTGATTCTATCTTAAAATTGTTTCATTTTAGTTAATTAATGTATTGTATTTGTCTAACTTTTTTTTTTTTGCTAAAGAACAGTAAAATAATCATAAATAAAGACTTTTTATATTCATGTACATAGTATATGATCTAATATACAAATTGTATGAACTAATGAATGTATATAAAAATGGGGACAAAGTTACAAAAATGAAAAGAAAATTAATTAGGATGACAATAAAACTCATCTTGTGACAATTCTAAGCAAATCAGAAAATAATATAATCCTACCTATTTAAAAGTTTTTCATTGGCTTCTTTCAAAACATAGTTTTCATTTTGCAAATCAGAAAATCTTTCCTGCAACTAAAACAAAAAAATTTACAAACAAATCTAAATGCGTGTATATATATATTTAATCTGTACATATATATATAATATAACTTTGAAGAAATACAGACATGGAATAGGAATATCATTATATATATATACACACACATAATATATAGCAACCACATACAAACGAATATGGCCATTTCAACTCCAAGAACAAAAAATGATTTTAAAAAATTCTGCTCTAGAAATGAGTTTAAGCAATGACTGCACAATCCAATCTATAAACCAAAAAGATTTCCACACATAGAATACACTAGTGTATTTTTCTATTATTTGATATTTTGTGAAGATCTCTTAATTTCTTCAATAGAATGTTTTTTCCTAACCATGTCCAATTGTAGCTCTGCAGTATATGATATTTTCTACCATATTTTCCCAGTAAATGTCTGAGATAGTCCTTATAATGTAAACAGGATTTATCTCTGACAAAAATCCATTCTCATGTTCAACATAAAATACTCTTTTAGGAACTCTTACACTGACATTCACTTTACATTTCTAATACAAAGATGATTTGATTTTACAATAGTGAACAATAGTATCATATTAACATGTTAGAGAACCTATCGATTGGCTTCATGGTTTTGTAATTGTATTTTGCATATGTATGGCTATACCTAAATGTATCATGAGCAAATCTATCAAAAAAAGTATAATTGAATCTTTTTTATGGAAGTTTGTAAATAGTTAACTAGTATCACTCTATTAATTATTTGTTTATCTCTCAAAATTATTTTTGCTTTTATTCGAACAATATATACTTGTAGACATTGTGTCCCATTTTATATATTAAAAAAAAATTAGAAACTAAATTCATTTTGATTTTCTCTAAAAGACAAACAAAATACCTCAACAAAAGAGCTATTATAGGTTAAGAAACTTGTTTAGCATCAGGAAGATTTCCAATTAATAGTAATTGTCAGTTTCTTCTCAAAATCAAAAGGTAATGGTTAACTCTGTTTACATGGATATTATTCCCATATTTCTATTATTTATCATAATAGCAATCCATGAAAATATATAATTCAATACATATGTAGTAAAGTGATCATTTCATAGTTGTGAGTGAAAAATAAATGTAATAGTCCTTTATATAATAAGTGTGCTAGTTATGTCACACTGAGATGTCAACCAATGAAAAAACCTAAGAATTAAATATAAAAAAAAAAGAAATTTTTTTTACAAGGAATTTGAACTTACACATACAGAGATACTACATTAAATTAAGTGTGACATGATAGTGAATAAAGTAAAAATACAATTCATACTCATATATTAAATAAATTTTATTTTAACTTAAGCAAATATAATTTAAATCAAACTTTCTTATCTAAACAATTTAACGTTCTTAAAAAGATTAAAGATACATTTTTATATTTTTGGATAATCTTTTATGTAGAATATATTGTAGCTATAATAAATCTGATGGGGCTCAGATTGGTTTTATTATTACAACCCAGAGATAGAAAAAAAGTGTTTAATAAAACTCAGGTCATTTTACCTAGCTGGTGAAGTATATATTGTTTGAAAATCATATTGTTTGAACAACAACAATTTGATATAAATAGGTTGAAAAAAAGCAACTAAGCATTATTATTTCACTCCATATTGCTTTGTATTAGAGTGTGGTCTATTATTGAAGCTGTGTTGCTGTTATCCATACTGAAAAGAGAAACAACAGTTATTCCAATGTAAGTCATATTTTACTGACTGTTTTTAAAATATTTTTTGATACTCCAGTTATAACAGTCAGTACGATGATTTATTTAGAAAAAAATCCATCTACCATGTGTGGCTAAATAATCAAAAATCATACTAGTAAAAATGCCTGGAAATGCAGTTGAATCAAGAAATAAGTGATGTTTGAAAAACCAAATCATGCAATGCCTCTATAATGCCACGAAGAAAGAAGTAAATACTATTGTATAAATTATTCAAGACCTACTGATAGTATACCTCATATAATATCACCATTGCTGCCATATTTATTCTTTCTAATATCACCAGTATTCCATGAGAATATCATCATCAGAAAAACTAAGAAAGAAAATAGTAAATATTAAAAAAAACGGTACCTGAAAAAAAACATGTTTAGTGACAATTTCAATATTTAACATAAAATCTTAATATTATATATACCATAAGTCTTCAATGTGAACCATAGCTTAAACTTAAAATATCTTTTGTTACTATAACATTTTTGTGCTTGTGTTGATAGTTGAGAGTATATATATGCAAGAGTTTTATTTATTCATTATTAATAAATTGTTAAATATTTTTTATTAATCCATTTAGTTTGTGTTTTTAATTCAATCCAAATATATGCTTTTTACACCCACATGCTAGTTAATATCCATAGCCTTAAGAAACCATGTAATTGACAGGGGACATACTAGGGTGGCTGTAATAATTGACAATGATCTTTCCTTTAAAAGTATTTCTAGAATAAACTTATTTTTTAGAAGTTTGGTGCTTAGACTTTTTTTTTTTTATTGAAATTGAAAAACAAATAAAATACTTTTTGAAATACAGTACTTGTATTTTTAAATTATAAATCATCATCAATACATTGGTTAATATTATTATATATTTTAATTGAATCATTTTAAATTTTATTTACCATTCAACTTATTACTTACTTGAACCAAAGTTTATGGTTCACATCTTGATGATCTCATTATATATATATTTGTATAGGTACACACCCATCTACTGTTATATAAAAATAGCATTCAGTTAAACATTTTTACCATTATATAATTGTAGCATTCAACATGGGGCCTGATTATATAACAGTAAAAATGTTTCCCTATTTGGTATTTTTATACAACAGTAGACAGGTTTGAACCTGGAATATATATAATTAAAGATATATATATATATGAAAAGAAAGTTACTGTTAACACTAACTGAAATAATTATAGAAAATATACAAACCATTATACAATTACAAATATCCAGTAACACCCTCTGTTTAAAGATCTATATCTCAATAATAGCAAACCTTAAAATGATACCACTTTAAGGTTGTATGCTAAACGATGTTAAATATTGAAATACAGACCACCCAAACACAGAGCATGAAATTTTTAAATAAGCAAACGATCTTAAATATTGCTAATAAATTAACAAGTTTACAAAGTTATTAAAGACAAACTAAACATTAGATTTTAATATTTAACATCGTTTAGCATACAACCTTAAAGTGGTATCATTTTAAGGTTTGTGATTATTGAGATATAGATCTTTAAACAGAGGGCGTTACTGGATATTTGCAATTGTATAATGGTTTGTATATTTTCTATAATTATTTCAGTTAGTATTAACAGTAACTTTCTTTTCATTTATAGTTTGGGAGGAATTTAATGATTAAAATCTAATGTTTAGTTTGTCTTTAATAACTTTGTAAACTTGTTAGTTTATTAGCAATATTTAAGATCTTTTGCTTATTTAAAAATTTCATGCTCTGTGTTTGAGTGGTCTGTATTTCAATATTTAACATCGTTTAGCATACAACCTTAAAGTGGTATCATTTTAAGGTTTGCTATTATTGAGATATAGATCTTTAAACAGAGGGCGTTACTGGATATTTGTAATTGTATAATGGTTTGTATATTTATTATATATATATAATACAATAATAAATTTAACTCTAAAACTTTATTATTTGTTAAGCCAGGCCTTTGATACATTGTATCTTTGTCAAAGCATGACTAAAAAACAGAGCTCAATTAGTATATGCCCTGGACTGCAAGTTTTGCCATGACAAATACAATAGAGAAACATGTGCAAACTTAAAAGATAGAATAATCCAGTATGCTTATTTATACAATAAAGCCAAATCCAACAATGCCTATAGCTCAGTATTTATTGACCACGAAAATGATACTGGTCATTCTTTCAAACCTGCCAACACTAAAATTCCCTGTCTTGAAAATAACAATAAAAAATGGAAAATAAACATGGCTTAGCATATTATCAACTCTCAAAAATCTATAAAAGAACCAATAGCATTCCTCATAATAAACATTGCTCACTTAATATGACATAGCTTGAAATTTTTTGCATATAAATATGCAAATTTATAATAATTAGTGACCAGTTTAATTTACATTTTACACACAGAGAAATATAGCTAACAGTTTGCTATTTTTGTTTCTTGGTCATGCTTTGACAAAGATACACCATATTGAAAGCCTGGCTTAGCAAATAATAATGTTTAAAGTTAAATTTATTATTTTGAGTTTTAGTTTTTCTTACATATTATCTATGGTTTATATTTAAAACCGAGTTTACATAAACATAATGAAATCTTCAAAATGTGTACCACAAACTTTGGTTCAAATAAACAATAAGTTGAATTGTTAATAATATTTAAATAAAATATGATTCCATTAAAATATAATATTAACTAATGTAATGATGATGATTTATAATTTAAAAGTACAAGTATTCCCAAAAGAATTTTATTTATTTTTCAGTTTTAAAAAAACTTCAAAGGCACCAAACTTCTAAAAAGTAAGTTTATTCTTGGAATACTTTTAACTGAACGATCATCACTACTTTTACAGCCATCCAAGCATGCCCCATGGTGGATTACATGATTTCTCATGGCTATGGATACTGACTAGCATATGGGTATAAAAAGCATATATTTGGATTGAGTTACAAGCACAAATTAAATGGATTAATAAAAAAAAAATTAACAATTTATTAACAATGAATAAATAAAACTACTGTTTATATACTTCCAACTATCAACACATACAAAAAAATATTATAATACCAAAAGATATTTTAAGTTTAAACTATGGTTTAAGTTTAAGACCATATGGTATTTATAATGACAAGCTTTTAACACATTAAATATTGAAATGGTCAGTAATCATCATTTTTTCAAGTACCGCTCTTTTAACATTTCACTGTTGTCTTCCTTATCACAATTTCTCATAGAACACTGGTGTTGTTAGAGAGAGTAAGGACTGGTAACATTATATGAGGTATACTATCTGTAGATCTTGAATAATTTATACAACACTAACCACTTTTTCTTTCATGGTATTATAAAAGCACATTGTATAAGCTAGTTAGTTTTTCAAACTTTACTACTAATTTCTGCATTCGAATGCATTTCCAGGCATTGTGACTAGTGTGGTTTTGATTATCTGGTCGCACATGATAGACAGATTTCTTCTAAATAAAACCATTATACTGACTCTTGTAACTGGAGTATTGAAAAATACTTTAAAAACAGACAGTAAAATATGACTTACAGTAGAATAAGAGTTTTAATCAACAGTTGTTTCTTTTTTCAGTATGGATCATGACAAAATTAGTAGACTGCACTTTAATGTAAATCAATATGGAATGAATTGCTGGACTCCTAGAATTTAAATAATAATAATGCCTAGTTGCTCATTTCTGATCTATTTATACCTAATTGATGTCCAAACAATATGGTTTTCAATCAACATATACGTCCCACCAGCTAGGAAAAATATGACCTTTGCTTCATTACAAAATTATATTAAAAAAAAAAAAAAACAACACTCTCTTTATTCTCTCCAAAACATGTTGTGGATATAAATTTTAGCACATTGTATTCTGATTTTTATATATAAATATGGGAAACAAAAAAAGAAAAATTCATTGCCGACTATTAACTTTTTAATTACAACTTTCTAAAATATTATCAATTCCAAAATTTTAATACTTTTTTTCAAATCCATCATCACATTTTCTATAAAAATGGGCAAGTTGTTTAGTTAAAACCTCCATTTGAAAAGTGGATTAAATAAGGTTCGAAATGTTTTAATTTTTTTTTCAACTACACAATTCAAAATTCTTGCATATCAAAAGTATTTGTCCTTCTTCCTTTATCAAGCAATTCATTATTATTCGATTTCTCACATATTACAATGTAAATACTTAAGAATATTTAATAATGTGTATGAATTAATTTTTCTTTTAACCTTTAGGCAGTTTACATTTTTTTTTTCTCAAATAACACACATAAATGGCATTTTGGATACTTATTAGTCAAATCACCTGAGTTTTTATTTAACACATTTTTTTTTCTCTCTGCATTGTATAGTCACACTTAGCTGCATTGAATTTGTTATAGCTACAATATATATATAAGTTTTTGGATTAAACCATGTCTTAACTTAGATTAATTCCCAACATTTGAACAAAATTGCAGCCGCCATTGTCAAGATTAACTTTTCAAAGAAAAACCATTAGATCTCAAATCATGAGATTGAGTCTGAGGTAAAGAATGAGAATGAGTGTGAATTAGTTTAGCATTCAGAATATGTGGATTAACAAAATGTTTATTTTTTTCAATTACACCATTAAGTGATTTCAAGTTTATATTAGACGAGATAAAATAAATGGTCCCAATGAGGCTGGAATATGTTGTACTTCATCAGCTCTCTTTAAACCAGTTGATCTTTTTAATATTTCAATCGACTTTCTCCTGGTGCTCAAATCATACTTTTTCAAATTAGCAAGTATTTTTAGCGCGCATATATATATATATATATATATACGGATATTGAATAAAGGAGTCAACCTTCTACTAGTTAGATAAAAATCTCAACATAGAGATACAATTAAAACGAAAATTAATGAATCTTTTGTTTTAGGCTTTTCATAATAAGATTATAATTAGTGTTGAACAGAGTCTTTGTTTAAAGCAGAGGAAATTCAGAAGAGAAAATGTGTTATGATCCTGAATCATGTCAAAAATTTAGCCAAAAAGGAGTAAAAAGAAAATGTATGGCAATCCTTTAAAAAAGCATTCACATTGGAAAATTAATGATAATTTCATGGAAAATCTAATAGCAGAGTACTTAATTGAAAACAATCTATTTGTGACTGTCATATCATTCAATCAGGTAACTGGCTGCCTTATATTCAGCAATAATGTTGAACTTCTTTTTTTATATATAATAAATCTATATAACAACCTCATGAATGTACTAGATATTAAAGAATTTACAAAAAAAAATGATATATTAAAGAATTGTGTGCTGGTTTAATTGCATTAAACAAATAAAGAAATTCCCTCGATATAAAACAAATTATTTTGAATTTTAATTATCTTATATAGGAAGCAATAAAATTAAGTTCTCTATACATTTATTTCAAACTAATCATTCACTGAAAATTACTGAAGAAGTCTCAAATCTCAAGTATAATTTATTATAACATCAGCATTTTATTCTCATAAAGTTTAGTGAACATTAGAAGTATTTAAAATCTACATTTCAAAAATATATGTCACTTTCACACAGAAAAAGAAATACAAATGTTTGACCAATATTATTTCCTCATTTTCTGAAATTAAGAAGAAAGAATACTCAATATAAGCCTTACATAAATTAAATTTTATTGCTTTTTCTCTCAAGGATAACTTGAATATGTCATGTATTTCATATATATTTTAACATCGAATTTGCATAGAGATTGTAAGTATTATTGCAACATAAAAGATTTTATTGTAAGTAAATAGAGGAAATGAATAGGTTTTCCTAAAGGTATGTAATCATGGTATGTTATATGGTATATCAGAGTGTTGCCTTACAATTCAATATCCAGGAATCTAAAGGTGTAAGTTCAACTCCTATGCTAATATTGTCATTAAACATATCTCGAACATCTGAAAGAAGAGTAGAGAATAACAGTACTCAAAACACTATGTAATTTACTAACCTGTGTAATCTATTTGTGTTATTACTAACAGGTTGTTTGTATTTGAAAAGTTTAAAAATTTCTATACATTTAACATTTAATGATAGATGATGAAAACAGTCCAACATATTATCACAAGAAGATAGATTTATTTTAAATGATTATACTTTAATTCCTTTTAAAATATTATATATCAGCTTGTCAGAAAGTTTAAAATATTTCTACTCTCCTAAAAATTACAATTATAATTAAAACAGCCTATTATTCAGTCATTTTAATATGATAAAAATGCAGTGTCATCAAATTTACATTTTGCTTCTTTAATAGAATAGTTAAATAAAAATCAAATTTAACTCTGAAGACAGCAATAGATAGTCATCTGCCAATAATTAACCTGGCATTTATTTTAAAACTAATCAAAGATTTAAGATTCAAATAGAATTGCATTCCTTCAAGAAAAAAATATATACAAGTAGTGAAATAATTACTTATTAAAAATTTAAAATCTTAAATAAAACACAAAAATAACTTTATTAGTGTAATAACATTAGATTTATACTAACAATAAAATAAACATTCCATAACAGCTACTAAAACTGAGTATTAAATAGACAAAGAATTTAACCATTGACATATGTACCTTCAATGTTTATAATAGTCAAAGGGTGTAGTTTTTTGACCACAGAGGGATCTCTCAAACCTCAACACAAGATAGCAATTTTATAAAGATAAAAATGGCTGTTTTATCTCTAACCTAAATTCCCACTTATATAGGCCAATCTAGAGTGTGAAGCTGTTACTCTCTTCACTTTTTAAATCCACTATTTCCCTCATAAATTAACTTATGCAAAATCTTGCAATTTACAGTGAGTAAAAGATGCCGTAATTCTTATCTTTATAAAGTCGCTATCTTGTGTTGAGATTTGAGAGGTCTCTCTATAGTCAAAAAACTACAGGCACAAATGATAAAGGTTAAAGTCTTTCCCCATTTAATTAGATACTTTTTATGTACTTAATAAATAATCAGAACATTAAAACTGAGTATATTAAATATTTTTAAATGCAGTAATTTATTTATGATTATATATTTAGAATATTGAAAATGTTTATAAAATAACTTTCTCATGATTGCATCATTCTTTATTGATAGGCTAAAATTTTAGGAAGCTAAACTGCAATTGGGATTTTCTATTTAATAATGTAGATTATACATAGCAGAGAGTTGCTTTCATGTTACGTATTTTTGAGTGCAATGTATATATATTAGAATGATTTATAAAGTTAATTGCAAAGCTGTAATAATATGTTTTATTTGAAGTGAAAATATTTCTTACCTCAGTACAATCTGCTGATTAAAGATTTTATAATGATATAACTTTAGTAATAAGTCAACTCAACTCAGGAAGAAATTGTGAATGGCATAGCTATTTAAAATAAGTTATAATGTTCAAGTTATAAATAATAACATAGCTTAAATGACCATATGCGCTTTACAGATAGAACACTATTTAAACTGAATACTATTCTTTCCAAACACAAGATAAAGTCTTTTTAAAAGATAGAATGGAACCTCTATCTTTTTCATCCAAACTATATGTATGGGCCAATCTGAAGCATTTGGAACCGAGAGCGTGAAGATTTTTGATTAATCACGTTAAATTACTAATCATATGAATTAATATATATTTTATAATTCTCCATGAAAACACATAATGTAGCACTGCTTATGTAATAACCTTTTTCATGAAATATATCAGACATTCTAGTTATGTCTAATAAACAAAGCTCTACAGTCATGAGCTTATGGAAGAGAACTAATTTCAAGATAGTATTATTATCAAAACAATGAAAACATATGTTTAAAATGATTCAAATATTATACAATTGAATAAGAATTATTAGTATTTTAAACAATATGTTTTTATTTCCCAGATATTCATATAGATTCACTCATTTATAAGTCCTGTGTGCATTAAAACCAACAATTCTATGTAGTGTGTAATGGGTGTGTTTACATACTTGTTGATGTATATAAATTAATATACTTAGAGATCACTTCCGCTTCGAGTAATGGCTGGTAGTGCAAGTATCTTTCCTGCTTGATTTACGGGAACGATTGTTTAAAATAAAAAATTAAAATGGGGTGAAAGAATAAAAAGAACGAGAATACCAAAGTAAGTATTTGTGAAGTTAAAGATAAATTTAAAGTCTTAGATACTAATAATCTGGAGGAAAATAAAAATCATAATGAGAAAATGGCGTTTAAGTCTCTGAGAAAAGAAAGTAAATTAAGGAAATATAATAGTGATACTTCTTTAAATAAACGTAGAGAAGAAAATGATAATAATAGTGATAGTATAAATTTAAAAGAACATACAAATAAATCAATAAATCAAGAAAACAATATAGCACTTACGGAAAAAGCAATTATTAGCAAAAAAACTGAAAAAAGCCTAAGTAGTAACGTTGGCCTAGAAAATCCAGAGTGCGTAATACTAAATAATAATAAAAAAAGGAAAATGGATAGCGATAATAATTTTGACTCAAGTGAAGTTTTGAGCTTACAATCTGATGCAATAAAACAAGCTGGATTGAGATCAAAATTAATTAAAAAGGGAGATGTAGTAGATAATCAAATAAACTCGGTGAATAAAACTCAATTTATTGATGTTAATGATAACTATGCTGATAATATAAGTAGCAAGAAACTTACAACAAAATCTTTCGTGAAATTAAATGAATACTGGAAAAAGATATTTGTAAAGTGTATGTCACCAAGTACATCAATTTTTAGCTTAATTATTCAAACTAATATAATAACAGGGGAACATATACTTGATAAACCAGATATCGATGAATACTTAAAGGTTCTATATTCTCATGAACTCATTAACACGGTCAAATATACTTCTTTTTTCCCCGCTAGAGGGTTCGTTTCGATTGAATATTTCAATAAAGAACAAAAAGATAAAGCTGAAAACATAATTAAGCAAATTCAAAATAAAAAAATTTACTACGTTACAAAAGATCCCAATCCATTGGTCTATGGAAGAATACTGCATACACCTCCAAGTTTCAATGTTGAATTTTTTAAAATCCAACTATTGGATTATGCTGAGATAATAAATTTGGAAAGAGAAATGACGCCGGGCACAGCCTTCCAAATTCCGTCAAACTCATGGACAGTAGTACTTAAATTAAAGAAAGGGGTAACGAAAGAACAGATATCACATAAAATAACAAAAGATCAAATGCCCATTTCCATAATAATAAAGGGTAGATCACCATTGTGTTTTAAATGTAATCGAGTGGGGCATATTGCAGCAGACTGTAACACTGCTAAGTGCATGAAGTGTAACAAATTTGACCGATTAAATCACCAATGTAATGTATCATCATCAATTAAGACATGGGCTAATATAGTTAGTAACACAGGAGACTAGCATTTATTGTATGAAGAAGAAATTGATAAATTAAAAAATATGGACATATTAGATGAAGTTGAATTGTTACCAGGCCAAAATGATCTATTGCAGGTTGGAAATGTCACAGGTATTGATAGTCTTATAGATTCATTTGATGAGAATAACACAGACTCGCAAATGGAAAATGAAAACGAAGACAGGGTTATGATAACACAATCGGTAGAACTTATCAACCAACAAGTAAATGATAATGAAGATAGTATCAAAACAGAAGAACTTAGCAACAAGCAAATAAATGGTAATGAGGATAGTATCAAAACACTCAAAAGAAATACACATCAAAAGATTAATAAAGTTACAAAAGATAATAATGGTGATAATCAAATAATGTTGAATATTAATTTGGCAGAATTAAACAATGACTCCTATGATAAGAAAGATGATGAATTAAAAACTAAGGGAAAAGATGAGGATGTGGGGTGTAATATGCTAATAAAATGATTATTAAATTATCAAGATATGAAGAATTCACTAAATATAATATCTATGAATGTTAGAGGAATGAATGCAGGTGATAAAGTGATTAAAATTATAGACTACATTGCTTCCCAAAAATATGACATTATAATCTTATCAGAAACAAAGATTAGTAGCAACACACCAATTTGGATTACTGAAAGACTTGCAAAAGCAAATGTGTTTCTGTACAGAATGAATACAAAATCAGCACAGGGAGTTGCATTACTAATAAATATGAGATCAAATATAAGAAACATACAAATAATCATGTTACAAATAAATTTTATAGTGATTTCCTTTACCTTTTGTGATAGGCTTCATTATCTAATTGCAGTATACTCGATTAGTAAAGGTAAAGATATTCCTAAGCTAATTCATGGTATACAACATAAGTTAATGCAGAAGCCGGGCATTGTTGTGGTTGGAGGTGACTTCAATTGCTCCTATCGGGATATTCCTAAAAGTCTGGAAAACAAACTAGAAGCTCTTGCAGTATATCCATTGGAAATGAAATATGGTAAGGATGCCTACACATTTTTTAACAGCAGGTATATGTCACTAATAGATTTGTTCTTTGTGTCAAATGGTAAAGTGAAAGACTCATTCATTGAAACTTCTCTAGTAGGCTTTTCTGACCACCTAAGAATACTATTGGAGATAAAAAATTATGATGCAATAAAAAATAAGGCCTATGTCTTTTCTATTAAAAAGAACATTATGAGTCAGATAAACTTTACAGTTGATCAAATGTCTAACATTTTGATAGTATCAAACTACTATACAAGCCAATCAAAGCTACCTCCATGTATTGCATGGAATAAAATGAAAAAAATTATCTCAAGCCTATGCCGTAATAACACAAATAATATGTTAACACAAAACCAAATGAGAAATAGAATTATTGAAATCAATAAAATACTAATTACTATATCTGGCCTCAGAGAAAATAATGATTTAGTGAAGAAGCTACAACTGGAATATAATGATATATATAAAAGAATGCAGGAAGAAATATATACACAAAGAATAAGAAAATTAATCCCAGATCTTAACAAAATAGTGAAGCCAACAATTAACTATGCAAAAATATACATCCCTCACACCAATGGTATCCCATTGATGATGACAGCCGAAGACTCTGTGATATCGGGTGATGAGGTAGATCAATATATGGTTGTGAGATTAAAAGAAATCATGGGCGAACGAAGGACTGAGAATGAACAATTCTCCATTCAATTAAGGCAAACTATGAATGGTTACATCTCGCATCAGGAGGTCTTGCTTGAAATAAAGAGATTAAAGTTGCAAACAGTATTAGCAAATGACGAAATCCCAGCATCAGTGTATAAGCAAATTGGTTATCTTCTGATTGGCCCTTTATTAAAATTTTATAATCAAATGTGCTCAGAGATTTTTGATTGGCCATATATTAACAACAGAATAATCTTCAGCATTAAAAAAGAAAAGAATATGAAAATGCCCCACTTTGAAGAACTAAGAAATATAACAATTGAGGATATTGATGCTAAAATCATTGCTAGAATATTACAAAAAAAATTATTTAGAAATGTCAGTAACAAGATATCAACGGCGCATCATGCAGTAAAGGGCAAGAGAGCAGTAAATGCAGCTATTAAAATCCAAGAAGCTATTAAGCATGCCAGGACGCATAATCTAACACAGTATTTCGCATTGCAAATTGATTTTAAATCTGCCTTTGACCTCGTGAACTGGTCTTATCTATTTAATACCCTAAAGGAGCTTATAGCGGATGATCCATTCTTATTGAATGCAATAAAAAATTACATTATGAATAATATAATTTCTTATAAAAATTTCATGAGAAGATCAGAGTTTTTTGCCCCAGATAGAGGAATTCCGCAAGGATCACCTTTGGCAGCACTGTTGTTTGCAATTTATGTAGATCCCATGATAAAAGAAATAGAGACACTAATAAATGGAATTTACCTGCCCCAATTGGGAGTTTCAGTAAAGGTCACGGCATTTATAGATGATATTGTAATAATTTTTGAAAACTGTTATAATATTGATGTTGTAATGAATATAATCAGAAAATTTCAGCAGGCAACTGGAGCATTAATTCAAGTAAATAAATCAGCAGCTTGGCAATTGGCAACAGGCAAAAGAATTCCCAATGAGTTTGTAGCCCTACCTAAGTCCTTCCTTGGCCTTCCATTATATTTACCAAAAACTAAGATGAATGGACTATTAAACAAATTAGTCACAAGGAAAATTGAGGAAAGAATTAATGGTTTTATGCCTTTTAAACTCTATGAAATAACTAAAACCAAAATATTTAATGCAATTGCAATGGGAGTGCTAGGATATTATGGCCCATGGTTAAAATTATATAATAAATCAAACCTAAAGATTATACAGATGGAAAAAAAATTCATATGGGGAAAGAAAACTTATCTCCTCTCTACCTCGCTTTTACAGCTTCCAATAAATAAGGGTGGTCTCAATTTGATTGATCCAAAAGCTTATGTTCAATTTGTTACTGCTAAAGCTTATATGAATGTAGCCAAGGATCAGTCATTTAATCTCCCAAATGGTGACATATTTATTATTAATGGATTGGGAGCTGAAAAAAGATCGTATCTTACTGACATGTTGATGGCATATAAAGATTTGCAAGATGAACTTAATGTAACCACCCTAGATGGTATTAGATATAAAGATTTAAAAAAAGCAAATTACCAAAATGAAAATAATTGGTTGAGTTGTTCAATGAAAAATGTATTAAAAAAATTTCACTCAATATATATACCTCAGACATCAATGAGATTTATTTTTAAGTTAATCAATGGGATTCTACCTACAACTACCTATATTAATAAAAGACTGGGATTGAGTTTGAATGAAACCTGCATTATGTGTAAGAGGCACAATGAAACTTTTATGCACTTATTTGAAGAATGCTACGCCTTTAGAGAAATTAGAATGAAGGTCTTTCACAGGCCTATAATAAATCTCAAATATCTTATGAAAAAATATGTTATAAACTTTAACCCGCACAATGCGAATGTAATGATCCATACATTGAAATCATTGTGGGCAATAAGATGTTCACTTTTATTTGATAATAAGAAATTCAATTGGTTAAAAAAAATGGATAGAGATTGGGAGAACTACTTCAACTTATGCCTAAAATATTGGCCCCAAAAAACCTTCCAACATGTATGGTGAGGAATTGCTCTCTCCAGATGTGAAATCTGGGAGTAAAACATAAAATAAAGAAGGGTAATGTTGTTAAAGAAAAAGGGTCTAAATCGTAAACAATGAACAGGTAACAGGAGAATTAAGTGAACGTGTTGCAATGTGTATAATGGATAAGTGAAGGATAATACTGTTCTTTTTTTTGTCTGTACTAAAAATTGATCTTGTAATTATGTAAATATGTTGTGATTTAATAAAGTGTGTTACTTAAAATAAAAAAAAAAATTAATATACTTAATACATGTAAATTATAATAAATAAAAATATTATATATAATTGCTATATATATATATACACACATAAAAAAGCCTTTTTATATATAATTATTAATATATCTTTCTATTTATATAGCTGATATATTTTTGTTATTTATTATAATTTATATGGAGAAAAAAAACCCCAGCATAATGTTCTTCATTAATTTTCATTTTTGACAACTTTATACATGATACCACATATATACTGTACACAGTACCAGGAAGAATACTTTAATTGAAATTGCAATAAGAACTAATCATATTCATACAAGTGAAAAAGCAATAATCTTAAGTAAAATTAATAATATGTGTTAAGGACTTTGATGATAAATTAACAGATGTTTTTTTTTTTAAAAAAAAAAAAAAAACAACAACAACAATTTGAAACTTAAAAATAACCAAAACTTTTAGAAATAACTAATAAATCTTTGTAGACTTAATAATATATAATATAATCACTATTGTGTGTGAATATTGAATGAAAATATCAATTAGAAGTTTGATAATAAATAGATAAATATGTTATTGGATATTATATTTTAGTATATTGTGTTACTTGATTTTATTAATTGTCTTAAGTAAAAATCATAGATAAAATCCTAAGAAATCGATCTCTTGTGATTTGGTGAGGATATTTATTAGATGTTATGAAAATAATAACAAAGGAAAGATTCCTAATGCAGAAAAACCAAGGTATAGCTAACTAATAAAGAACTGGAAAATTAAAATGAGATATAGTGAATAATCATAATTATTTTACTATGATATTTTTTAAATGTGTAATTAATCAAAATAAACATGCTAAGAAGTAAAATTCGACTTAGTTATATCATCTTTTATGTTCTGTGGTGGTACTCAACTAGAAAAAAAAAACAATACATCATTATTTAATGAACAGTTATCCTTAATACACTTTCCTCATCTTCTAGATTATGTCTACTCTTTTATTCTGATCTCATGCAGATATTAAATGATCACTAGATCAAATGGAAAAAGCAAAACAATATAATATACACTGTGAAACAACATTTAGGCAGAGGAGAGAAACAGTGGTATTTCTTCAAATAATCTATTTTAAAGATTGAGGAGGATTATTAAATAATTTTCTGAGACAACCATATTTCAAAAAAAAAATCAAAAATCAATAAAGACAATAATTAAAAATTTAATTAAAAAAATGACAAAATCAATTAATGTAGAGCATTGAGATAATTTAAACAATAAAGCTTTCTAACAAGATGGATTCTTATGGTATTAAAGTATGTTTAATTCTCAATACTGCATGCATTATTAAGCCCAGTGGCAAACTATGGTGCACACTGCATGCATTATTATGACCCAGTGACAAACTAAGGCTCACAAGCCAAATGTAGTCCTTTGATTTCAAGCTTAGATTTTTTATCATGATAAACATAAACACGTTTTTTTTATTTCCTCTTATAATTTATAAATAAATATTTAGATAACTCTAGGAGAGGAATAAGTGTACATTACAATGTTATTTCTTGAATTCAGCTTCATTATATAATAGTAATTATTGTATATGATGAATATTTAAATATTAGAGATTTGTGAATGAAGCAGCCAATGCAATTTTTTTGTTTTTATTTATTTATTTTTAAGAGAATTTTTATTTTCATTAGGATGTATACAGATTTTATTTTTTATTAATAAAATAAATGTTCAAATATATCCCCAGCCATTCCAAGATCTTTTTTCACGAACATATCATTTAATTTTTTCCCTGTGGCTCTTTAATGGTAAATGGGGATCCCTCTTTCTTTGTGGCTCTATAATGGGGGCATGGGTGATATTATTTCTGGTGGCTTTTAATGGGGAGGGGATTAAAACAAAATGGCTCTTCATGTTAAAAAGTTTGCGATTCTGCTATAGCCCAATGAAATAAAACTCAGGAGTGATGCGTATCCACTGGTGCAAAAAGAATGATAATTAGTAGTGAATTATGAATTTCACTGGTTTTTCATTCAATTACTTTTAACTCTCATATATTTAATAAAATTAAAATATTATTTTACTTAAATAATAATAATAATAATAATAATAATAATAATAATAATAATAATAATAATAATAATAATGGTGATGATGATGATAAAAATTTATAATCAATGAGTATATAAAAAAATTTACATTCCTAGAGGTTTCCACAATAAAAGGTTTTTGTTTTAATAAACTATGTTGCAATGCAACAAAAACATTATTCCAGAGATGGTGCTGCAGGTAGTTTGGACCAGTTATTTTTTCACTAGTATACACAGTATTTAATTAAATACAGGGTATTCAAATTTTGTTCTTTTTCTACAACATTATTTACATATTACTAAATATTCTTTGATTCATTTTATTTTTAACATTGAGTAGTTATTCATTATCTCATTTTAAATTCACAATTTAATTCATAAATATGTTATCCATACCTTAAAACTTCTCTAAAAAAAATGCATAATAAAATAATTTAATGACCATAACATTCATTTTTTTAAAAAAATAAAGTAATAATAATTGTAAATTAGCAATTGGGCTAATGCACATGCGCTTTACAGATTTTAAACTATACATAAGTGAATACTCTCATTCTCAAACACAAGATAAAGTCTTTATGAAAAGATAAAATGATAATAAATGTTTAAGTTAATAAATGTGAATATATTTTTCCCCAATTTTTTAGAAAATAATTTGTCATAGAATGTATAAAATCTCATAACTTTTCCAATGAATAAAACATACACAAATAAAATTATATAATCTAATAAGAAAATAAATAAACTAAATTATTTTTAAACTTGTGATGGTAAGTTTGGGACGTATTAACATAGGAGTTCAGACATTTTAAAAAAGAATTTCTGAAATTATCATATTCTTTCGAAAATTTTTCAATGCATTAGGATTTAATAATAATATAAAAGCAGGTAAATAGTTATTTTAATTAAACAGATTATTAAATTGACAATACTAACTATATCACTTTCTTGGGCAGAATACAGCAAAGTTTTTTTTTAAAATAATATAGTTAAATAATTTTAATTTTAGATGTTCTAGTATTAAAATTATATTAAATGTAATTCTTTCTTTTGTAATGATATTGCTTTATCCAATGTTATACAAAATGCTTCATCAATGATGAAACTTTAATATAACAACATGTAGCTAAAATTATAAATATTTAGATAGATAATTTGCTTAAGATAGGCTGCTTTCTTTCTCATGTTTTTTCCTAGTTTCTTTTACACAAAAAAATAAGTCTTCTCAAATAAAGATTTTTATTAAGCAGTTTTTGTTATATATTTCTTAACTTTTGTCATTTTTTTACTGAAATGACAAAAGTTAATAATTTCTTTAAGGCAAATGCATAGCCAGTGTAAATGTTTCATTACAATAATTTCTGACATTTTTATCTCTTGACTTTAAATATAAATAATAGGAAATTAAAAAAAAAAAGATTGTCACAACATACTATAACGTTTTCTGTTTTGTTAGGCCTCTACACGCTAATATAAACTGCGCGCGAGTTGATCAAGTTATGTCGAAAAGAAGAAAGTTGTATTTCTATTTCTAAAAAACATAACTATATTTCCTGATCAAACTCGGCCTATTAATTGTTGAGAATTATGCTATTGACGAAATCAGCTTTTAATTTATTCAATATGGGCATCAGGTCCTTTTATTCTAAAGAGACCGCTGAAATCTGTCGCCAGCACGTCTCACAAATAAAAATAAAAAAAACTTTTAAACTAATCAGTATTGCATCATACCGTAACGAGAATTATTTTTTTAAAATATTATTATTCCTGGAATTTATTAAATACATTGGCAAAGGTAAATTATATATTTAAAAATCACTAAAATAATATTAATAAATTCAATAATAATTAATAATGCACAATGAAAAAAGGTTGATAAAAGTGAAATCTCTTTTATTCCAACAAACTAAAAATATTTGTAAGTTAAATTACGAATTAACTAAATTGGAAAGAACATGAATCAATTTATAAAAAACAGTTGGATAAAGTAATTTAATAATGTTCACTTATTACAATTCATTTCCAAGATCTTGTATAAAATTATTTAAACAAAAGTCTCTTTAATAAGAAAATTAATGTCTATATCGGGATTATTTTAAGATTTGTTTGCAAACGCTTAATTTTGTCACAATCAGGAATAAGTAGTCTTACCGGTAAGTTTTAGTGAATTCACGCTGGTTGTAAATAACTATGCATGGTTTTTCGGGGTTAAAATGAGCTCACGACCTTTGATTATTAGTTGATCTTGCGGTCCATTCTCCTAGTAGGTCACGAAAGCTTTTCTGGTATACATCTTCAGGCACGATGTCTTCAGAAGCTCCGGTTCACTCCGACATGCCAAATTACTTCAGCGTAGAGCGATCTTGGATATATTATTGTTATCCAAGACCAACAAGAGAAACCAACAAACAAGACGTTCTTCAAACTGACCTCTGCCTTTTATACTAGAGGCCCAGTTTTCAGACTTCTGCGCATATCTTTTGTTTGTCAAAATATACGTTGATAATCTTATATATTCTTTATAAAATTTATGTTACAAAGTCTTTATTTTTTTCAGCATAATTCTGCCATCTTTAATTAGTTGAAATATTTTTACTTTCTCTTATCTAGATTGGTAATTTGTGTCTTTTGTTCTCTCCAATTCTAACTTTTATTTCTAATTACATAAAAAAAAAACGAAAGAATAATTTAACTTTCATTGTACGTTTTTTTTTTTTTAACAAAAAAAAATATCTAAATTTACCTTTATTTTTTTAGCTTTTACCAAATGCCAATATATTTGCAACGTATATAAATAAACGTTACAATACATATATATATATATAATGTATTTAAAATAAATATTTTATTTGCCTTAGCAACAATATGTAATTATTGAAAAATAATACATTTCACCAATAAAAAGAAATATATGTATAAATGGAAAGTTAAAAATAATAAAATGAAAAAAAAAATTTCAAATGCAAGTATTAAATTTGAAAACTTATGATTATAAATCAAAATTAGAAAGTTCTTTTGTACTGAAATATATGAAATTTGCACATATTTATGAGTTGTTAAAAGAATACTAATTTCATCTATCAAGAAAATGCTTGCCAAATTAAAGAAAGTGCACTAAAAAAAAAAAATAATTGGGAACAATTTAAATAAATTCAAAGCCATATTTATTTTGAATGCATAGTTCAGAGTGTGTAGTTATTTATTTATTTAACATATAGATATTTTTTATATCTTAACTATTAATAAAATATAAAATAACCTGTAGACATTCCAACTATGAGATGGATTTTACCAATATAGGCATACATTCGGGAATCATTACGTGGTACATAGTTGGTATTTATCCATATTTACACAAATAAGTAGCTGATAAGCTCCATTTATAAAGCATATGAATGGAATGATCATCTAAAGAATATAAAAATCCTACTAAAAAAATATTAGTAATTAGAATCTGTGAAAATAGAAATATAGTAAGCTAATTGATTTTTTTCTTTTTCTTTTTTTAAATGTTGTCTTAACAGCTTGTATTATATTTTATGATGGTTTACATAAATTTCTGGTCAAAAAAGTTGACTTCACTCCCACTTATCTTGGAGGTTGTTAATAGTTGCAATACTTTTTTTAGCAAAAATTCAAATAAAGAAGATATAAAAATTCAACCTTAAAAATAAAATTCAAGGAATTATTATTAAAGATAAAAATAAAATAAATAAATAAAGTAGAAGAGTAAAAATATAATAGAATTTCTCCAATAAGACAGAAAAAAAAAGTTTTCTACATCCAAAAAAAAAAACTCTTATTAAATCCATTTATAAAAAATGAAAGATATATTTTCATTTTGTAAGGTTTAAATTGATAAATAAATGTCTACTGCATCTTTCTATATTTTTATAAACCATTGTTTTTTACCCATTCCTAAGACTTCCTAATAAAGGAATCTCTTTGACAAAAAATCTAACTTTTATTGAATCATCTTACAATTAAATATATAGTGAAGCAGGCAAATCAATTCATAAAATTCTTTGCCTAGTTACTATATAAATAATAAAAATTAATAGAACTTTTTAAAAAAAAAAAAAAAAAGGATAACAGAAATAGTGTTAATTATGCAACAAAAAAAAATTTTTTTTTTTTTTTAAGAAAATAATACTGCACAGAAACATTTATTGAATCACATCGAATGAAAAGATTGTTTTAAAAATAATTTTTTTAAAATGAAAACGGTAATATTTCATGGTGATGAAGTACAGCATCGTGTGCTAAAAATGAGGTACTTCAAATTCTTCAGTTAATATATAAGGATGTCTGCATTTATACGAATATAGTCAGATAATTTTTTTTAACTTAGGTTATATTTTTCTTCAAAAGATAAAATCTCATATTTTTATAAAGACATCACTTTTGCAGTAGAAAAAAATAATTATATGAAATAAGAAAATCCTGAAAAATGAATATAATTGATACAATATTTAATAACTATAATAGCTTTAAATTTACATGGTTTTTATATGTAATTTTAGATCACATGGAAATAATGAATGGTATTAGTTTTTTAATTTTTTTTTTTAACCATTGAAGCTATAAAAGTATTTATTTATTATAATATTTAAAATTATTTATTTATTTTAAAGTTATTATTATATTTTCTAAATGTAGACCTATTATTTCTAATAGCATTTATATATTCACATTGCTAGACAATACTTGTATTCCTTCATAAATAATTATTTTATTGAAATGCTGTGAATGTTGTACATTTTTTAGTGTTCAACTCTTTATAGAATAAAAAAAAAGTACACAGCTAATCCAATAATCTTGATAAAGTACAAACAGAATAAAAATAATAACAATCTATCAATGAAAATTCCAAAATTAATAACTGTATATTCAGAAAGAAAACATCATAAAAAGTATTAATAGTTAAAAAAAATTAAGAATATTGCCTTTTAATGATATAAGAAACCCATTAAACATAATAAGGTGGATCTAAGTCTTAAGTTGTAAAATAGCTTGTCATGAAAAGATGTGCTGAAGGACTTAGTGATGGTGATTAATTTGTTGGTTACCTCAAGTACCTTCAAGCAGAGAACTTAATATACATATAATAAGTGACAGAAAAAAAACTCCACAGATGCAAGGTATTTTTCACTAAGATACTTTACCAACTCAACTTAAAAACTTTCAATGAATATTTTAATTTCATTTTCCTTAGTTAAAAAATGCACTGTTATTCAAGCAAAAACAAGCTTTCTCATTTATTAAGATAAACAAAGGCAAAACTCCCCATACAGTAGTGCCACCTTGTGCCAAACAGATTAATCAATGGATGCCAGAAGGCTTGTGCATAAAATCCCTATCTAGTGCCTACTCATCCAATATCCCCAGACTAGTTTCTGGCTTGTGGCCATCATCAGTGAGGAGCCTTGGATCCGAGAGCACTGCACCTATATCTTAGGATCTTTAAATGCAACCCTCCAGCAGCCACCTTTTAACTCTACTTTACTACAAAACTATGAGAATGAAATTGAAAACATTGTTAATATCTTCAATCTAAGCTCAATAGCTTATATAGTCATATGGGTCTGAACTCAATTCAGGACGCATACATTTTGGTGTCTTTGGCTCTTAAACAACCATAGCCACCACTATCCTATTAGGCAGGATTGGTGTTAAACCATCAAACATCACATGATCACCATCTCTATACTAGCACATAATTTGTTGTAAACAAAGGCAAAACTCCCCATACAGTAGTGCCACCCTGTGCCAAACAGATTAATCAATGGATGCCAGAAGGCTTGTGCATAAAATCCCTATCTAGTGCCTACTCATCCAATATCCCCAGACTAGCTTCTGGCTTGTGGCCATCATCAGTGAGGAGCCTTGGATCCGAGAGCACTGCACCTTAAGATCTAGGTGCAGTGCTCTCGGATCCAAGGCTCCTCACTGATGATGGCCACAAGCCAGAAGCTAATCTGGGGATATTGGATGAGTAGGCACTAGATAGGGATTTTATGCACAAGCCTTCTGGCATCCATTGATTAATCTGTTTGGCACAGGGTGGCACTACTGTATGGGGAGTTTTGCCTTTGTTTACAGCAAATTATGTGCTAGTATAGAGATGGTGATCATGTGATGTTTGATGATTTATTAAGATAAAGTATTTGATATAGAAATTTTTAAAAAAAGCATGTAAAAAAATTACTATAAGTTATCTGCAAATTAATTTTTTAAAAAAAAAACCTTAATTGTTTATATATATAGTTGTATCATATTTACATAGAATTGTATGGGGAGATATGCATTTTATAGTATAACTAGCTTTACACTTGTTAAAAAGCATCTAGCTTCTGAGAATTTAAATTATAAAATAATATATTATCTCAAAATACAATCATATAAATACAAAGAATCTTGTAATTACATTATTATGCAATTTAAATCATTTTATTTTTTACTGATTCTAATGTGCATCTTAATAAATCAAATACTCATTAAAGATTATAATGTAGCAACCACTAAGAAGGTAGAAAAAATTCTATTAAATTATCAATGATACTGTTCATCATTTAACTATACTATTGTCTAATCACTCTATCTGGAATCAGTGAGAGAATTATATATATATATATATATATATATATATATATATATATATATATATATATATATATATATATATATATATAAAGAATAGCATGACTTCTTTATTTAGCTATATAACTTAAGTGTATCAATGCACATTTAATATTTATGTTATCTGGAGTAATTATATTCACTTAACAGTGTTTATAATGTAGATGTGTTTGTTGGAGTTTACATTAGGATATTGTATTCAATTTATAATGACATTGACACTTTACCTGGCATTTTGAGATAGGTTTCTTTCAGTAGATTTATACATTTAATCGTTTATTCCTTGATAAATCATGAAGAACAGCTTATTATAGATTTTTATCATTATTAACAAAGTATTTGAAAAAATATTTGTTAGTAGATCTGAGGGTATAAGCCACTTTATTTGCTGGTGTCTAGTAATTCTAATACTTATAAAGATGCTGTTTAAATTATTTTAAGTTACTCACATAAACAAAATAAAGTAGTTAGCTGATCATACGTGTTGAACAATAATTTAGGACAAATATGCAATAACAATATTTAGAACAAAAACTCGATTATTCCTTGCAAGTGATTATATTTCTTAGATTCCGACTTAAATTTGCAAACGGTAAATCTGATCAAATAAATATCCAGTAGTTACGTTTACTGATTTAAAAAAAGTAGATTGTTTTTATATTAGAAATTATACTGCAAAATACTACTTTTGTAAAAATTTGAAACTGAGGGTGCTAGACTATATATATAAACAGCCATCAATGTTGTAAGTAATGAATGAACTAATAAATAATGGACAATGCTTTTTCAATAGAAACATCCATTTCTGGAACACCCGTTAAATAGCCCCCCAGCACCATATGTAACACCATAAATTAATATATGTAATAATACCAAATAATTCAATGCAAATCTATATAAAAACAAATGCAAACAATATAGAATTTCTTTGAATTAATAAAGTGCATTTTGAATAATATTGTAGGAATTTATTACGAACTTTATATCTGGAAAAAAAATTGTTATATAAGATGATGAAAAGTTACGTAAATATATAAAATTCATATCTGCAATCAGTAACAGAAATTTGCAGATATTCTTAAGGCTTTGTTACATTTATAAAATTGACCGGCACTGTGGGTGAAGAAGTAATTTTTTTTTTAAATTTCATGCTCATATATTATATTTATAAAATGCTAGCCGTTACTTAATTTTTAATCTATCAATCAGAAATGAGTAAAATTTTAATTATATGAACGTTTCACAAAATTTGCCAAAATCTGAAACTTTGAATGTATCTAAGATATATATATTAAAGTCAACTTAAAATAAATTATATAAATACTTACACATTCAACATTTGGACAGATATGATGATCATTTTGTATGTTAAGGCTTATATATATATATATATATATATATAGCTTTCATATATAAAAAAAGATTATACACTAAATTTTTATTTAAAAATATAAGAACGCATTTATATATAAACATGTGATGTACGTTAGGAAAAGATAAAATATATGTTTAGAAAGAGTAAACACCAAGTTCTTTTCCTTTAATAAATGCATATATGAATTGATAACCATGCTAAATAAAAAGCAATATCTAATTGAATAAGCAGGAATAAAGGTGTATGTTTTATAAATACAGGTGAAAGCCTAACATCATATAATTCTTTTACCTCTGATGAGAATAAACTTTTCTGCCTATTCATCAATTTTCAATCCTCATCTGAGAAATGGAGGTCAGATTAGCATGAACTAATTATAATGTACACAAAGGATAGTATAATCTGACTAAGAGCAGTTCATATTTCATAAATCATCCTCTTTTTAACCTGGAAACCTTCTCTAACTTGAAATATACAATAGGCCAATATCAAATTTCATAAATATTTATGATAAAGTTTTTATACAATAATATTCCACACCTGTACACTTGACATTAATGAAAAGAGGCACAAAAAAAAAAAAAAAATCTAAAAATACAATCTTTTGTTAATTTTTTTCTTTAGAATAAAGTTTTCTTAAAAAAAAAAAAATTAGCAATTTGTTTTAAAATAATACTGCAGAAATGATCTCTTATAGAGTTGAGATAAAAGTTCCAAATTACATTCATTAATGAATATTTATTTAATCTATATGAAACACCTAAAACAATGAATGTGTTTAATATATGCCAAAAATATTCCGTACTATTTGGAACAGAAAGTTAAATGATAATTCAGTTCACCCCATTGTCAATAGATAGTATATTTAAAAAAGAATAGGTATAATACTTTTAAAAAGTAATGAGTATTTATATAATGTGCACATATAAATCAACTTTACAATTTTAACCATTAACTGAACAACAAAGTCATTTTCAATCTGTCAGGCCTAAAATTTATAAAAATATATGGCGAGAAAGAAAAATGTCCCAACTGTTTGCCAATTTTAATTTCCAGTCTGCATGTCAATCTTGGGGGAATATTATGTTGTAAGATATTATTGTACATGCATAATATATGACAACAATATTATAAATACGAGTGAAACACAAAATAAAGCTTATGAATTAAGATAGGCCTAATATTTATATTACTTACTATTTAGTTTTTATTTTAAATCAAACTTATGAAAGATAGTCTGTGTATGTTATACATAAGCATTTAGATAACAACCATTCATCAATAGAAAATATTTTAGTCCCAAGGAAGAAATAAAAGTGCATGAAAATCTGTTTTATAATCTTTATTATAAGTCATGAATTTAAAGATTTTAACTTTGCAAATAAAAAAAATTTAAATTTATGGTTCAAGATCTTAGACATCTTATAGCGTCTTTAAAACGCAACTTGTTAACAAAATATTTGAGTGACCTTGTTGGGGCAAGTTTCATGCTTTAATTCAGGCTCTGGCTGTAGATATAAAAAGTGTATTGCACTGTAACCGAGATTACATTTACTAGCATTTAATGTACCTAGAAAATGTATGGCACAACTTCAGATTTACAATCTTCTTTATTTAATAAAATAAAAATGGTACTGTAATGGAAAGAAACTGCAAGAAAAAAATATAATCAAAAATAATGAATATTTATAAATCAATAAATATGCGCAATTGACAAGTCACAGTCCATTCCAATTTGTTTTTTGTTTTTTTGTTTTTTTAAAAAAACTATCCATATGAAAAAATATTTTATCAGGACCATGATTTGTCAAAGATACAAACAAAGAAGAAAAAATTAATAACTTTATTTTGATTGCTTTGTAAACATGATATATACTAATTTTAAAAAAAAATACCAATATTAATCACTAAAAGACAATGGTAAGAATCATAACTAATTTTAAAATTTAATTGTTTTCATTTTAAGTAATGTATTTTGCCTACTGTAATTTTTTTTACTGTTGTTCATTATTTTTGATTATATTTTAATTTGTGTATATTTTATAAATATTTGTATTATTAGTAAATAAAAACATACATATTTATATATCCTTAAAAAATTTACAGTAATATAGCATTCTGTTTTTTTTATTAATTTTATTTATTACCACAAATGTACCCAGCCTACATAAAGGACATCATTTTGGTAATACTTTCTTTTCTTTGAGATTTAAGAAAAAAAGATTCTTAAAAGGATGCATTAACAATTTTTTTTTTTTACAGAAATGTTACAAAAATCTAAGTATTATAAAAAGGATAGTTTTTCGTAATTATATACCAATAAAAAGTAAATGTAATAGCATCTCTTTTTTATCCTCAATAAATATCCCATTTCAATCATGAATTGATGTACTGTAATCACTTTTTCTTCAGAACTTAAACATTATATCTATTCACTTCTGTACAGTAGTTAAACCATGTGTACTGATTTTTTTCTGAGCATTTTTTCCTTCAAAAATTTTTATTCCATATGTCTTTTGCAAAATACCATTTGCAGAATTACTTGCTTTGAACAAAATGCTTGTAATCAAATTAAGCCTCTTAAATATAAGGAAGGAATTACTTTCTTCACATAAAATGCTTTGTAAAAAAATTATAATGGTAGAACAAATAATACTTTTTTTTCTTGAATAATATGCCCTCTAACAAAGACATTTTTAGCTTGAATATCATGTGACAGTGTTAAAGACATTTAAGGATTTTATGTAAAGAGATAGAAAGGCCTTCAACAGGTAAAAAGATATGATCTGGTATTTGATAGAATAAGAAGTATCACTTGGGAGAAAAAGATATGGGTAGCAAATGAGATTGCAAATAAGAATGGAAGGAGGTTAACTGATAATTGGGATATATTAAAAAGATGAAAAGAATATTTTCAGTGTCTGTTTAGTAGAGGAAATAATTTCATTAATTATGAACTTAAAAATGAAGTTGTTGAAATAGATGATAGAGGGATGCACATATTGCCAGATGAAGTAAGAAAGGCAATCACACAAATGAAGAATGGTAAGGCTGTTGGATTTGATGCAATATCTATAGAAATTTTGAGAGAAATGGGAGAATTTACTATAAAGGAAAGAATTGGACTTTGCAATTTGATATATAATAGTGGAGTTTGGCCTCAGGGATTTTTTAAGAACTATAATGATTCCAATTGCTAAAAAAAAGAAAGCTGTTAAATGTGAAGAGTATAGAACAATAAGTTTGTTGTCTCATGCTTCTAAAGTTTTATTGAGAATTTTAACTCAAAGAATTTATGGGAAGATAGATTATTATATTGGTGAAGAACAGTTTGGTTTTCAAAAAAGGAAAAGCACAAAAGAGGCTATTGATATTGTTCGGATAATTGCACAAAGATATATTGAAAAAGATAAAGGAATTGGTATACGTTTAGAAAAGGCATTTGATAGAGTAGTCTAGAATAAACTGATGTCCATTTTATGAGATAAAGAAGTATTTTGGGAAGAAAGACGATTGATTTGGAGTATGTATAATGGTCAAAAGATAAGTTAGATTTGGGAGTAATGAGACTGATGAAGTGAATATATAAAATGGAGTTAGGCAAGGGTGTAGTACGTCACCTGTTCTGTTTAATATTTAGAAGATATGCTAAATAATTATTTGGATTGTGGAGGAGGAAATTTTATAGGGAGAGTAATAAAGTGTATAAGATTTGCAGATGATGTGGCTCTTATCATTGAGGAGGAAAAGGATTTCCAGAATATGTTGAATAAATTGGAAGGATTATGGCATATGGAATGAAGATTAATATTGAAAAGACTAAGTGTTTATGGAAAGGGAGAGATGCAAAAAGACTGCAAATTGAAATCTGCGATGACATGGTTCAATAGGTGAAAGGATTTAGATATTTGGATAGTTCGTTGAGTGAGGAAGGAAGAAGTGAAGATGAAGTTAAAAGAAGAATAGCATTGGCAAGGAAGACATTTGTGAAGAGAAAGAAGATATTTTGTAGACCTTTGGAAAGAGAATTAAGGAAGAGATTAATTAAATGTTATGTGAGGATTGTATTAATGTATGGTTGTGAGACATGGACATTGAGTAATAGAATTAAAAACTGATTTGAAGCTTTTGAGATGTGGACATGGAGAAAAATAGAAAAAAATCAGTTGTTTGAGTAAAATAACAAATGAAGAAGTTTTGAAAAGAGTAAATGAGGAAAGAAGATTGAGAATATCAGAGAGAGAAAGAGAAACTGGATTGGACATATATTGAGAACGAAAGATGTTTTGGAGGAAATGATGAGTGGAAACAAAAAGAAAGGATGGAAGAGATTGACATTGGGAAGACTTATGTGGAATTAAAAAGAGAATGGAATGGAAGAATGGATTTTGTGACTACTCTCTGAACTTGTCTATTGGACAGAATAATATTGATTGATTGATATATAAGATTGTCTTAATATATATATATATGTGTGTGTGTGGAATTATAAAAATAAAATAGTTGTGGCACATTAATTACTGACTACTAACATCTCACTATAAATTTTATAAAATAAAAATATAACAGGTAATTCCATGTATTTAATATTGCAACCAGTTGGTTACATAGCTACACTAGAAAAATAAATAAATAAATAGATAGTTGGTAGCATATTCCTCAAGTTTGACAATTAAAAATATATATATTTTATTAATGGGGGAAAATAATATCTAAATTTTCTTAGAGCTATTTTTATTAAAGAGTCATTATTTAACTCAATCTTGTAAAATCCACACATGACAGTATGAAAATACTCAAACATTAAATATATTTAAGTACATTTTTAAAAAATTAAAAATAAAAGAAAGGGAAGAGCAAAAATAGGATTTTAATAATTTTGTAAATTTTAATTTATCAGAGTTGTTTTCCCTTCTTTATCTATATTTAATGAAAATGAAAAAATCAAATCAATGCAATTAACAGATTATCTTGTTGTAGTTTTTTTTTTTTTGTGTTCCCAAGATTTGATTTTTAATTTTAAAGAAATGTCAAGAATTTTATATGTTCTTAACTTATTTTTATCTATGATTAATTAAGGAGATAATTAGCTGAATAATTGAAGTTATAAAATTTTATTTAATTGGTTGTCATGAAAATGATAATATAAGAGACAGATTATAATTGGCTTGTGGGCAAGATTGTTCTAAAAAAATATATGTGGGGGTGTGACAGGATGAATAATAAGTGATAGAGGGAATGAACATGATAAAGCAATTAATAGGAAAGATATTAGATCAAACCCATATATAAATTATTTAGATACTGGTTATAAAATGGAGTGTGAGAAGAATATTAGAGCTACAAAAAATGTGAAAGATTATCGAAAAAGGATATGTGATAAAACTTTATACATTCAAAAAAATTGGGATAGATATGTAAATATAGTTAAAAGTTCAGTAAGATTAGATGGAAAAGGGGCGTTATTAGATAATTGGAAAATTTAAAAATTATGGTAAAAAAGTCAGGGTTGAATTGTGAATGAGAGTTTGAAAAGGGGGAGGAGTTGAATATTTATTTATTTATATAGGCATTTTAATATAGTTTTATGTTATTATTATTTTTTATGTACAGTATTTTTATTTTTTATTTTACGTCATTTGTTTATACTTTTATATGTATAATGTTAATTATATTGTTGAAGGTAAAATAATGTCTAATAGGTGGAGTAAATATAGTTAATAAGTTATGTGATATATAAAACTTTATATCTTGAAAAGCTCTCAATAAATAATTAAATAATTGTAAATATAATTAGTTGTTTGTTTCAATTTTATTTAAATCAATTATTATATTATGTTATATAATGAGCTTGCAAATAGCACTTAAGACGTGTTTCAGAATTTTCCCAACCTCAGATCAGTTCTGCTACTGAATATCCTAGCACCTCACTGAGAAAGCCAGTAGCAGAAATTGGTCTGGGGGTTGGGGATATCCTGAAAAGCGTGTTGACAGCTATTTGCAAGCTCATTATATAAGATGTACAAATTAAACTCTATTGTATCTTAGAAAGTATGAACATTTTGCAACATAGTTGTGTTACATGGACATATATGTTTCATATTTGATATTATATAATTGGAGATTAATAGGCAATTACATATTTAAATATAGAATTAATGTCAACTGACAATCTATTATATGCATAATTAGATTGTAGATGTACATATCAATTGTTTATGATCTATTCACCATATATAATTGATTATGCAATTGATATTCATTTATTATAAAATTTTAATTTAACTTAAATCAAATAAACTTGTCTGATTATTGTTCAATTGTGTAATATGAATTCATTGATTGATAACATTCGAACGAGATAAAATATATTGTACATTTATTTGAAATAACTATATCACATAATCCATAAATCAAATCCCAGTATTAGTGAGTATGATTATATAATTTTTGTATTAAATTCTATAATTATTATCTGACCGAGATATAAACTTTATATGATAATCACAATCAAATATTTGTGTTTTATCTAAATTATTATTGATTGGATAAGTACTATATTGAGTTCATAGTGGGTCAATCAGATCTTAATCTTGTTATAAATAGCATGACTAGTAATTCTAAATTAATATATGAGTATAGCATGATTGAGTCAGTATTATTTATCATTTTATTGAACTAGGATTTAAATTAATTATTAGATCATATATTTATTTAGATATTATGAATATTGTAAACTTATAGAACATACTAAAGATGTTATCTCAATCATTCATGAATTATTTTATTTAAATATGAACATCATTAAATTTTAATATAAGTTTGTATTATTATAAGCAATGTTGGATTCCTTAGCTAAATTAGAATTTAGTTGTTGAATGATTTATCATCATTTTCATTTGATTACAAGTGAAATATATCTTAAGCATATATTGTTGTTTTGAGACAATAATAAAAATTGTTTTGTTTTAAGTAAGGTTTGTATTTAGACTATCTGAAATGATAATTTTGTTTGTTTTTTATTTATTTTAAATGCTGTTTGTACTCATGATGCTGCAATAAAGACTATCATCATTTTGTTTTGGTATAGTTTACAGTCGGATATGTGATTAGATAAATAATTACTTTAGATACTGAATAATTATTTTTTGATTGGTATTCATTTAGCTTAGTTTATTATATTCATTTTATTATGAATGACACTATTATTCACAGGGCATTATAAAATATTATAAAATTAATATTATTTTTATGTGATTTATATTTGATTGTTATAATTGATGTACAACTTCAAGGTTCATTTTTATTCTATTACATAGGGAAACCAATGACTGAACTATTTTTTATTCAGGCTATATTACAGTTATTTCCCATTGCATATTTTTGATCTGTTAAAAATACTGCCTAAATCATTTGGGCTATATAACAGGTTAGCATGCACACATTTATTTTGTTAACTATGGCATTACAATTTGCAGGGCATAATTAAACATTATCATTATATCATGACTTTGTCATATCCAATCTATTACAAAGGGCTTCAAAATCCTCAATTTAATCTGTTATAAATGGTGTCCTAAATTTATGAATAATAATAAAGGTTAATTCATCATCATTTTTTCATTTTAGTTATAAAATGCTGGCTAAATCTATAGAACTTTTTATCCTGTCACAATATATATAATAAAAGCCTTAATAAGAACTTTGATTCCAGTAAATAACAATGCTAATCCATGTTAATTATTGCTTGTTCTATTCCCTTTATTTTTATAAGTTGGAGGAATAGAAATATCCTTAAATTCAGAAAGTACAACTTCACAATCCATATATTCAAATAATTTTGAAGCAAAATATTTCTGACCAAACCTTTATTAGTAAATATGAAAGACATATCGCTAATTGTATTTCTTTTTAAAAGATGATCAAAACAGTTTCTCAGTTTTTTCAAAATATCATCACTAAATATATGAAGAAACCAGCAATGATTTAACAGAATTATGATATTGTGTTTCAAATTCATGTTACTTTCAATGCATTAAAAAAATCTGAAGTAACCATCATTAAAAAAAATCGTATTTATTTTGCATTTTTAATTTGAATTTTCTTGTTAATAATTCCCTTTTCAGATTTCTCAATTTTATTACTGAAAAATAAATAGGACTTATTTTTAAAGCTTTGTTGTGTGTGTAAATTGTCTTAAGTGTACTACATAAATTTTCTGACAATTCATTAATTGGATAGATTATTGCATTATGTTATCACTAATATAAAAATAAGGTAAAAATAAACTACCATTTTATACCATTTTAAACAAATTGTGAAAAAAAAATTTGTTTATTATACATAACAAAAAATTATAATTAAAATTAGCTCTTTAACATTTTTAACATTCAGCTAAAAAAACTGGGGGGGGGGGTCATGCTAATGAATCAGAAAGAGTCAATTCAACCTTTCATTGTATAAAGGTTTGAAAAGTTCTCAAAATGCTACTACAACTGCTGCTTCAAACTGTATATCTGTGTCATTTAGTTTTCAGTCTTCATGGATATTGAAATGTGGAGGCATCAATAAACCCTGTACATCTATTTTAACCACACTCATATATAAATACTGCACATTTAACATATATATATATATATGCATGCAATATGTACATCCCTATAATATAATTTTACAATAATGAATACCGGACAAAAAATATAACCATGTAATGGTCAGAATCGTGTGATCAGCCACCAAGATTCAGAGACCTAGCAAAAGTACTTCAAATCCAGTATGTTTGGGATATGGTAGTCGCGGAACAGTATTAAGCTTTAACCAATTTGCCAGTGCTCCAAAACCTCCACTATCCGACCAACGCTCCTGATGCTACTAATGGTAATCATTTTTTTCGGTCCCGTTAGTCAGGGTAAAACAAGGACTCTATCAATTCACATTCAGCCTGTAATGCACTAGAATTATTAAATTAATCTAAGATACTCACCAGCCCCATCAGAACCTAATACTTTGATACAGCTTAGAATACCATTTTTTATATACTTCATAGGCTTTGGATATACACATAGATTATTTAATTAAGTGTGGATATAATTGGGTGGATGTGGTGAACCAGGGAATGACATGATAGATGTGTAGACATAAATATAGCTGATTTATTAACACAAATTCAGTAAAAAATAGAAATAACAATAATAATGTTTGGATCTTATTATGATCCATGTATGGGCATTACAAGTGAACCAGAAATAATAATTACAATATTTAACTATCAGTTATTTATAACAGTAACAGTATTTAGGTATCAGTAGGATAAATGTATGATTATTACAAAGAAATCACATGTCAACAATGGCAACAACAGTTATGAACCAGAAATAATAATTACAACAATATTTAAACCTAAGTATTAGATGTGTGTGAGCATTACAAAAAGAAGTGTCAGTTGATAATGGCAATAACATTTGTGTATCATTATGGTAAGTATATGCAATCATACTGTCAATAATGACAACAACAATTATGAAACAGTATGATAATGTATGGATATTACAAATTAACCAGAAATAATAATTACAACAAATAGTAAATATCATTATTATACATGTGTGAGCATTAAAATAAATTATATGTTGATAATGATAACATTTGATCAAGAAATATGCCACTATAAAATTTTAATATGCCAATGGTCAAGAGTTATATTAAGTTAGAGGCCAAAAATATATATATAAAATTTATGTAGTGTTCACATACGTAGGGGAAGCTAAGTATATTTTTTATTATTATATTTACTTTTAGTATTCCCAGCAGGAGTTATGGACCAAAGCATAATTCCAGCTGCCTTTATTATTAACAGTTATATGATAATTATGGTTTATCTATCACACACAGCATTACTAACAGGCATGATCAAGAAATCTAATTACAGAAGACAGTGATGGGTTTGAATCTTGTGCCGGCTATATTATTATTAGCATTGGCCAGATAGCCAATTTCCATATCGAGCAATAAAATATATAGATATTATAACGTTTTCCATTTTGCTAGGCCTCTACACGCTGATATAAATTGTGTGCGAGTTGATCAAGCTATGTCAAAAAGAAGAAAGTTGTATTTCGATTTCTATTAAAAACATAGCTATATTTCCTGATCAACTCGGCCTTGTAATTGTTGAGAATTATGCTATCGACGACATCAGCTTTTAATTTATTTAAAAGGTGTCAGAGTTCTGCAAAAACCCACTGAACCGTCACATAGCATCTCGAAAATTAAAAAAGAAAATATATTTTTAAACTAATCGGTATTACATCATACCGTAACGAGAATTATTTTTTTAAGATTATTATTCCTGGGCTTATTGAAACATATTGGCAAAGGTAAATTACGTTTTAAATCTCATTAGACTAATAATAAAAAATAATAATTATTATTAATAACGCACAAATGAAAATTGGTATTAGAAATATTTTTTATTGTAATAGATTAAAAAATAAAATTTGAAAGGCAATTATTTATCAAATAAATTGGACAGAACACACTTAAATCAGATGTGAATCAATTAATAAAAAACAATTTTACAATTACAGTTCACTTCCAAATTTCTTCTAGAAAGTTACTTAAAAATGAATGTCTCTTGCACAAGAAATTTAATGTCTCTATCGGGATTGTTTAAACATATTTTTAAAAATTGTTTGCAAACGTTACTTTTGTCACAATCAGGATAATGAAGCATAACTTACCGGTAAGTTTTAGTGAATTCACGATGTTTGTAGATAACTATGCATGGTTTTTCGGGGTTAAAATGAGTTCACGGCCTTTGATTATTAGTTGATCTTGCGGTCCATTCTCCTAGTCGGTCACGAAAGCTTTTCTGGTATACATCTTCAAGCATGATGTCTTCAGAAGCTCCGGTTCACTCCGCCATGCCGAATTACTTCAGCGTAGAGCGACCTTGGATATATTATTGTTATCCAAGACCAACTAGAGAAACCACGTTCCTCCAACCGAATCCCTCCTTTTTATACTAGAGGTCCAGTTTGCAGACTTCTGCGCATATCTTTTGTTTGTCAAAATATACGTTGATAATCTTATATATTCTTTATAAAATTTATGTTACAAAGTCTTTATTTTTTTCAGCATAATTCTGCCATCTTTAATTAGTTGAAATATTTTTACTTTCTCTTATCTAGATTGGTAATTTGTGTCTTTTGTTCTCTCCAATTCTAACTTTTATTTCTAATTACATAAAAAAAAAAAAAACGAAAAAATAATTTAACTTTCATTGTACGTTATTTTTTTTAAAAAAAAAAAATTAGTCAAAAAAAAATCTAAATTTACTTTTATTTTTTAGCTTTTACCAAATGCCAATATATTTGCAACGTATATAAATAAACGTTACAATATGTTCCTATGAAAACACATTCGCAGTCAGCAGGGCATGTGTAAGAACTGGAACCTGGGCTATGAATCCCTATCGTCATAGAGTTCCCATTTATCGGCTCAAAAAAACAACTATCTGCAGGGCCAGCATATCCATCTGACAGCTCGCATAGCATTACTCAACATATATTCATTATTATAAGCCGCAAGACACAGATCATTCCACCAAGTAACACTGACATATTTGCCCCAAAAAGCATTAACTCATATCTGTATATATATTTTCTTAAGCCTGCATTTAAAATTTACTAACAAGTAATAATGGGAAAATTTAATATAACCATATTTTATAGGCTATAAAATGCCCATGAGCTTAAATATAAAGCTTAACTACAAAATTATCATCATAAATCGCTAAGGAGAGCAAAAAAATACGACTGCTGAGATAGTACTTTTCCCCTAAATGTATGCAATATTAAATATATATATATATAGAGTGAGGTGAACACATACTTTTATAATGAGTAATATTGCCCATTTTACATTTAAGAAAAAGAAGCATGATTATTATTATTATTTTTTAACCCATAAATAAATGCATATATATATTATTTCATTTAATTGTCATAAAGAATTCTTAATCAAATCTAAACTAAACATATACATATAATGATTTTAACACTCATTTATATTCTTAATTTTTATTAATAAGGCATTGTAATTACGTATATATGAGTAAATGGCGGATTTTAATTCAGATATTTGATTTTCTCTCTCTTTTATTTTTTTAAAAAAATATATGACATTTTATCTAGCAAGAATTGGACAAATGATTTAAGAAATTCAAGTTTGACTGTTTGTTACTTTAAAATTATAAAATAAGTACCATTCTCCCATTTAAGATTTGTGATAAACAAACAAATTTATGCATAAATTGGTTTAATAGCAAAAATATCCTTTGTCCCATACTTGGCTAGGGTTGACATAAATAAAATTAATCAATAAAGTATAGATTTTTATAACTAATGAAAACACACATGGCACATCTCAAAATAAATAATAAAAGCTGTATTTATAAACTTTATAGCATTTTGTTCCATTAATAACTCAGAAATTAACATTTTGTATGTTAATAATTAGAAAAAATAAGTTATGACCTAGATTGACTTGATAAAACAAAAAAAAAAAATTAAAACACTCATATATATATATCCCTGTCCTTTTGAAACACATCCCTTTCTAAGATAGTCTTTTACCGATCAGTTATAAATCTGAGAATCTTAAACTTATATATTCTAGAGATTTTCTATTTATAAAAGACATTTTAATTACTTTATCTGGAATGATTAAAAGTTCATACTTGCAATGTTTTGCTGTCACTTTGATGAGGCAACTGTCTTCTTACTGGTTCACACTTATTTCAGGACCGACTTTTGGCTTTACTGGACCTAGGACAGGCTGGATCAAAGTTGGTTCTCCATGTTCTCAGCAGCAGCAACAGGGTATCAATTAGATTTTTTCCTCTCCATAGATGCAATCTTCCCTGGAGATTTTCAAGGGGAAAGATAAACTTATCTACTCAGAAGTCATGATGATTATTTGACATCAGCTTACATTTAAAGGGTCTATTAGAGAGAGTGAGTTTGACTTTGACTCTTGACTTTCACTTTCTCTGCTTTGACTTTTACTGCCTGTCTAGAAAAATAACCCAGTATTTATAGGCATGTAACTTAAAAAAAAAAAAAAAACTTTACTCAGAAAAACCAAAAATCTGTCTAGTCCTTGTTTTCACTTATTTCTTTATTAACAAATCTATCCTAATTGACTTTAGACTAACTTTTTTCAGAAATGAAAATAGACTGGTTGACTGATTTTTAATTTACACTAGTTAGAAAAATCCTATCATGATTGAATTAACCCTTAAACCGCTAATTTTATCATTGGTTGTATCAGATAAAAATCAAATCTTTTAATTGGCCAACTCACAAACTGAAGACAAAGCCTATTGTTAAAACATATTCGCCTATAATATTAAATTCAACTCAGATACGTTTATAAAAAGTATATAATTAATTTTTAAGGTTGTGAAGACAACGAAAGTTTTTTCAAAAATAAATTGCTATTTATTTATTCTAAGATATTGAATATCGGCAACATAAAAGTTATAATGTAAACAAAAAGATCGACTTTTACGTTATAGAAAAGTAAATATTTCTTTTTATTACAACTTCAATATTTATACTAAAATCTTCAATATTTTTCGAAAATAATTTTGTTTTTTTATTATTCTCTCTGAAAATTATGTTTAATTTCCATAAATATTATTTAATAATAATTTAAATCGTATTCAAAATGAAAATCTCAGCGTTTTTCTTTATTTTCTTTGATCAGGCAGTTTCTTTGTTCTTTCCAGCCAATCAGAATGTCTTTTTCGGCTGAGAGCATGCTAAGAACCAATCACAAATAATGTTCCTTCTTTGTTTAGGTTTAAATGCGTTTTTTTCTATTTTTTACTTCTAAAATAAATCGGAAGATGTCACCATCGTACAGAACTTTTAAAAACGAATTCAATACGTATTTAACGAATTTTTTCGTATGAAAACCAACTGAGTTAGAGTGATTTCAGATGTCGACGAGGAGCCTCGTCGAGCGCGGGGAAAAGGGTTAAGGTACAAAAATTTTAACTACCTTTTTTAACTGCCTTTAAAGATGAGAAATAATTAGCATTTCCATGCAACTATATGAATGTTTTAAAAAAATAGACTCATAAAAATGTTATTTGCAAAAAAAGAATGAGTCAATTTATATTTTCCTTTTTTTTTTTTTTAGGAAAAACATAGAGACAAAGGAAAATATTATATTTTCACTTCCAAATATATAACTGAAAAAAAAATGCATTTCAACCAAACAGTATACATACACGCCCTCTCCTTCAATAACACACACATTCATCTGTATATTATTTTCTAATAAAAAAATGAAAAATTAGATATTTGATGTATTAAATCTAGAATTACACTATTTTTAAACAAATATCATGAAGCTCTGTGTGTACGCACACACTTATCGCTTCAACATCAACAAATACTTTTAAAGCACTTTCATATTTGTATATATAAATGCTAGACAACTTCAAATGTACATGTATATAAGAAAGTAAATGTGTTCATCTGATTATTTTTTAAAAATATACATGAAACATATCGTTCTCTTTTTCTTCATTCTTCTTGTGCTAAAGAAAATATGAGAATTATTAACAGTAAATTACAAAGTTTAATTTGTAAATTTCAAGCAAATATTAATTTCCTTTGGATGTTTATGTTTGGCAGTGACAAAATTTGCATTGAGAATTATTAAACATTTCATTTAAAATGACCTCAAGTGCAAAATTAATGATGATAGCAATTCTTCCAAGTTCTAAAAAAATCATCAACTACTTCGTTTTTAAGTTTACAGTGATCTTTTAATTCATTCAACCATCTTTTATATGTAGCGAATAACTTGATATCACACTTTACAGTTGATTCTACTAAAGTCTATCTAAACTCAATACTTTCTCACACAACATGTACATATTCTCTATCCATATATTTAGAGCTTTTTCAAATACTTGCTAAATATTTATCATACATGAAGATCACTTTAACAATTTAATTAATTCTAGCATAACTGTATCACAAATTGATTTTTTTTTTTTTTAATTAACGGGAAAACTTTAGTATGCTTGTTTTTTCTTCAAATCTGCATCAATCACATTCATTTTCTAATATAAAGGACACTAATGACTTACACTTTTAAAAAACGATATGAACACTAACATTGCACTTTTAAAGTGTAATAGATAAATAAATTGCAAAATACATAATATGTTTCCAAGGATTGTGAAAATGTGATAAGTGAGTATAAAAACATAAGTGTAAAACTTAACATTTGAATAGTAATAAAATTCTCAGATACAATTTTAAAATGTCCACAATATTCTTTATAAGAGGACATATAATCTCCATTTTATAGATTTAAAAACTGACTTAAAATATTTCTAGTTTTTTTTTATTTATTTAAATAATACTGCCATTATACCTGATGACATCAGATGTTTCCTAACTTTCTTCGGAAACAGGCATAAAATCAGTCCTTTTCAAAGATACTTCATTAGTAATATCATATTTTGTACAATCCTTAAATATTTCAGCATGAGGATAACACAATTTAGGAGGAGCAATGGTTTATTAAAATTTTTATTAAAATATTGTAAAGGAAGTGTTAACTTTAAAGATTTGATAAACAGAGCAAATAGTTAAACAAAATAAGAATTGTATATTTAAAATGAGAGAGATGTGAAAACTTTTAAGGAGTATCCTCAATGATTACAAGTTAAAAATCATGAAGATTGCATCCTCATCAAAGTTTTTTCTTGATAATAAAACCTTTTTTTCTGTTTAAATACAGATAATTCACAGAATTCTGATAAGAGCAACATGTGAGCTATAGACAAATAGTTAGTGAATTAAACAAGATAATTAAATAGAAACTTAAATTTTATAATAGTTTTTATTAAATATATATAAAGGTACCCACACTCGTTTCAGAAGCATTTAGGATTACTCAATTTATATTTGTAATAAATTACTACCACTATTTTCAGAGTTAATTCTTCCAATATATGGGTTGAAATTTTTTATAAATTCTGAATGGTCAATCGCAAGTAACTTCTTACATTTTAAAGAATTTTTCTCTGTGTATTTATATCTTTTTCTTTAAAAATCACAGAAGTTAATGTTGAAAAAGAATAATTCATTGTAATGACTTTGCATAAAATTGTCCTATTCTGAGATAATAAGATTGGACTAAAAAATACTTAATAAGGATGAGAAAGTTTATATCAAATGTGAGATAAAATTTTAAATTAAAGTGAAAGATAAAAGAAAAAGGTGATGCATTAGATTGAAGTAAATAAAAAAAAGGTTACTATTTTTTAAGTAGCTACAAAGTTTTTTTTTTCTTTTCTACGATAAAAATTAAGTAGTTACAAAGTTGGTTAGGTAATAATAAATTTAACAAAAAAAAAAAAAAGATAATAAAATTGGAACAGCTTTAAAGATAGAAGATTTTATAAGCCTTTGAAGCTGAAAATAAAAAAATAAACTTATATGTTTGTCTTGGAATGTTGCTCTGCTTAGACAAGCAAAAAAACAAACAATCGTCTTTAAAAATGTATATGTACAAAAAAAAAAAAGCGAACTTTTTAAAACATTAATAAAAAAAAAAAAAAATTAGAAGAGGAAATTTTTAAAAACCTGAAATGGACTATGTTGTAAAAGATTGAGAAATAATAATGAGGATTTTTTTAAAAAAGCTACAAAACGTAAGAAATATATATATAGGAAACTAATAGATTATCTTAAGGAAGACAGGCATTTTGAATATTAAAGAACAAAACACAGTACGATCTTTAACAGAAAAATGTGCAGAGTTACTTTTAAAATGTGCAAATGACAGATAGTGATTATGAATAATTAGAAAATGAAATAAATCCATTTTTATTTACCCATTTAAAGTTAGAGAAACTAAATTTCAGCAAATGAATTATTTAACGCTTATCAAAATTCCCATCTCAAACTCATGCATTAGTTTCTAGCAAATGTATATATTTTTCAATTTTTAAAACGCTAGCATCTCCAATATATTATTATTTAATGAATATTCATAATAATACTAATTTATTTTATTATAGAATACAGATTGCCACTTTTTTTTGTTTAAAAGATTTTTAATGTTACTCTTTGACAAGTACTGCCCTCAATGTTTAAGCTAATAAACTATTTAAAAAAGATTTTTTTCCCCCTCTTCTATTATTAACACGAAACAAAAAATCTACTATATTTGTTTTTTATCAGCGCCTCTCATCAAAATCTACTGTATTATATGTATATATTACAGTAAAGTTTAATTACCAATATCAAGTTAATTTTATTAATAGATCAATTCTGTTAAATATTTATAATGTTATATTATTGGTAATTTAAAAAAAAAAAAACCAAGCATAAAAGATGAACCAATATATATTTACTACTTTTAGATAAAGTATGTACATACATAATACTGCATAAAGTTAGAATTTCATAATGTAATATCTTCATGTGGAGTATAAAGACTTAAATGTCTCCTTTTTTAATAATGCTATTTCACTGCTGCTTCCTTTTTAAAAAGATCAATTTATTTCTACATCCACTGACATTTCTGACTCAAATTGCTTATTGCAGTAAGAAATTTTACAATCTGTTTATTATGTAAGATTTAATACGCTTGACGTATATAGTGAAATTAAATTCATAAAAAATTACACTAATATTTCTTAAGGCTAAGCACTTTCAGAGCATTCGACTCCATATTCATAGCCTCCAAATCTAATAATTTATGCAAATCTATGCAAGCTCATTTATATTGTCCATCTCTTTGATATAGAAAAGCATGTATCCTTCCTGTTTATTGCCTTCAAGTCTCTTGCTATATACCATGCTTCTTTCACCTTCCTTTTGATGTCATTTCTCTCAGTGGAAACTATTTCACCACATGCATTAGCCTATTTTTGGTGGTCCACAAATACTGAGCTGCCCTCATTTCTGTTTAATACTCTTTTGTATAAGTATTTGTGTTGAGCTACTCTATTATTCATAGTGGCCCGGGTCTCACCGTAGTATACTGCTCCACAGTTAGCCTGAGGGCATATCATTTTGTACACCACATGTAGAGTAGTTGTATATCAATCTTATCCTTAGAGTATTAAACGAAATGAGGGCAGCTCAGTATTTGTGGACCACCAAAAAGAGGCTAATCATGAATTTGAACCTGCATGTGCTGAAATAGTTTCCACTGAGAGAAATGACATCAAAAGGAAGGTGAAAGAAGCATGGTATATAGCAAGAGACTTGAAGGCAATAAACAGGAAGGATACATGCTTTTCTATATCAAAGAGATGGACAATATAAATGAGCTTGCATAGATTTGCATAAATTATTAGATTTGGAGGCTATGAATATGGAGTCGAATGCTCTGAAAGCGCTTAGCCTTAAGAAATATTAGTGTAATTTTTTATGAATTTAATTTCACTATATACGTCAAGTGTACTAAATCTTACATAATTATTAATAGTGAAGAAAAATCTGAAATCTGTTTATTACTAGAAAAATTTAGAGGCATTCACGTTATTGACCAGTCAACTCTCTCGGGAAGGGAGGGGGGGTTCTGGAAAGATAGTAAAAACTGCAACTGAGCATATGTTAAAACTTGGCAATTTAAATTAGCTAATTTGGACGATTCTTATTATTTCTTTTCAGCTGAAAGATTATTTTCAAGTAAAACATCATTTAGTATGCACAAATATTGATATTTGTTAGAGCTATTCATTCCAACAGCCTAATTAAAATCCTATTGGAATTTGCTTTTTGTTTTTCTCTCTTTAACTAAATCAGTTATAATTTTGAAAGAGATAAATTTCTACATACTTGCAAATAAAATGTATATTATTTATCTTTTTTAAAAACAAAATAAACTTTGGGACAATTTTTTCCATTTAAATGTCTTGGAACTCATTCTTATAAAAATATCTTCTTTATTATCTTGATACTATGAGAGCTTCTTGCCCTAATAATAGTTTTATTATATTTAAAATCTGCACCTGAATTTAGTTTTGATTTAGAAAGCATTTTTACAGCTTTCCTTTCCCCCAACAGATAGGGGAAATGTCTAAATTCACCAACACCTTTATCTCTGTTAGAAATGGACCATTATACAAGGACTTGCCATAATGATTATCATCAATTTGATTTTGAATTACAATCAATTATTTGCTATGGCAATCTTTAAAAAAAATTAGAAACTTTTTCTTTATAAAATAAATATTCACCATTTTTTCAAGATGGTGGTCAAAAATGGTAATTATTTTGGAAAAACAATGACATAATATGATGGTAACTTCATAATTTATACTAAAATATACATCAGAGTTTATTCAAATATTGTTTTGTTTATCTAGTGACTTTACAAAACATTTCATTATTTTATTTATGAGTGCTGTGTCTTACGACCAGCAAGTAAATAAATGGACAAAGGCAGAATTGAGATGGTAAGATTATAGTTTAATCCAAATAATTTTAACTATATACATTGCCTATTATAAGGCGTAATAACATAATAAAAGGTTGTGGTGACCTGCATATAATAACACTAGTCCTACTTTTGGAGTCTCTGACTTATAATTAATACTCAGAACAATTAGATCAGGTTATGGGGGTTTATATATCCCTCGAGACTTCTGGAGTCTCTTACATACCTAACCATATATGGTGTTTTCACATACGTTTTCACATACACACAGTATTTTTACATTTCTCAGCATATATGGTATTTTATACAGTTTTCTGACCTTATAAGGTCAGCTGAGCTTCTATAATTTAACAGCATTGCAATTTTACACAATCATTATACATAATTACTATACAGTTATTTTACATATTTATTATATATTACAGTTATTAGTTTTATTCTACCTTTATTATTGTACTCTTATTATTATACAACTTATTATTCTTATTTTACATAATCACTACACATTAAAAGTTTAGTTTTATTCTACATTTATTATTGTATTCTTATTATTATACAACTTACATATGTATATATCTTGCTTGACCTTGAATACTGCAATGAGATATCCAAAGTAAAGAAGATTTTCATCTTTAATGACTACTAAATAAAAAATAAATAAAAAAAAGCCAGTGTTATTCAGCACTAGTAAGTAACATACTTTGATTATGTATAACAACAAAATGTATTAATATTTAGTTCTAAAATATTAGCTAATCTATAATCATTCCATAAGTATTATGGATTGTAATTCTTACTAACAACCTTACTCTGTCTTGAGCAAAAATATAATGATCATACTAAATGTCGTAATTGCAAGTAATTTAGCAAATCCACTGTGAAGTTAATAATCAACTTTATATGATCAAATTTACTAAATATACGTTTACTAAATATAATAAAATACCATTTAAGTTAGAAACTTTAAATCAATTAAAAATTCAGTCTTATTGGTTAGAAATTACAAAAATGAAAAATTTTAATACTTGAATGTAACTTGCATAAAAAATAACTTTTACAAAGTATAAATTGAATTACGGTTATTTTTTTTGCTTCATGCTTTATTTTAATTCAACAAATCATGATACAGGAAACATCTTTTGTGGCTACATAAGAAGCAAAATGATGATAAGCAATGAAAAAAATTCTATTTTTTTACCCCCTTTTAGAATTATAGCTACCAAAATATTTTTATATAGTATATTTACTGACAAGTTAGTTGTTGTTTTTTAATAATATGCTAAATAAATATTTACTCATTAATACTTTTTCAATTAATTTTTTTAATCGATTATATTTTTAATTTAAAAATAATGATTTAATCCCCCCCCCCCCATAGGAACCATTATAATTTCTTTTTTATGTGAGATTTTAGTTTACAAAGCATTTTGGGTATACAATTATCATCCCTAATTGGGAACTTTATCTTTGTATATATTTTTTTAAAAAATAAGTTTCTGCTAAAGAACATTTGATATTATATTCTCCTACCAAGAATTTAAAAAATTAATATTTAATTTTTCAACTTTTTTATTGCAGTAAGAAATTCGAGAAATTTCAGATGAATTAGTCTCTATTGATAGTCTTTGCTGAATATTAATTGCCCATGTTTTTTTGACAAAACGGATCTCTCAAAAAGATAATATTTAATTTACAACTAATAATAATATTGCAATACAAAGGTTAATCTACATAACATAATAAACAAGAATAATAAGTATGTGATTCATTTTCAAACTTTTCATTTTTCTACTTTGATTTAAACATGTCAAAATAGTTATTGATGACACATAGGCATGTGTTGCTAATTGTATTGTAATTTATAATGTAATATATAATATATGTATAATAACATTATTCTGAATATCATGAATTCAAATACTTATATTTTTTGACCACTTTCAGGTCAGTCATCAGAGGATTACAAAAAATCACAAAAACGATCATTTCTGTAACATATACACATTGATAAAAAAGTTGAATTATTAAAAAGTCCAGGTCACAATTCATTTTCACCATAAATGTAAATGATATAAATATGGCAGCAGCTTTAATGGGCAGAGCTAAAAAAAAACAAAAAAACATAGCCAAAATTTCACATCAGTAACATATTTTATAAAGAAGTTAAACTTATTCTTAAACTGGGTGAAATTACAAAAAATTTTACTTTCAGCTTAAGTGGAAACACTAAAAATATATAAGCAGCTTTCTATATTTTTACATCAGCCAAAGTAAAGGAAAAAGCACATGGTCTGGATTAATATCTGGATTACATTTTTTTAATAAGGTAAATTTGTAAAATTCACAACTTCTTATTATTTTTTTTTTTTTTTTTTAAAAAAAAGTAATTTTATGTTAAATATTTATTCTTAAAATGTCAAATACCACTATAGAAGGCACTTTTATTTTAAATTGCAATTTAGAAAAATGTGTGACATATAAATACAAAATTGTTTCATAATGAAGTGAATGTAAGTATTCAGATAATGATTTTTTTTCCATTAAATTAAATTTCTTAAATTCATATTCATTACAGTAAAAATTAAAATAGTACATTGTAGAAATATTTTTGAAACATTTTCATGGTTATTTTTACGAGGCTCTATTACATAACAACTTTTATTCACTTAAAAACGCAAAATTTCTTTGTTATATTTAATTTTAATTAGGTAGATTTTTAAGCATTTTCTATTTTATAATTTTAAATATACATATGTATTTAAGTGAGGGTTCATTTCTCAAAATTTCACAAATTTTTGAAAAAATTGGAACGAAAGTTTTTGCAATAATGGAATATATCCTGCATAATTCAAGGTTATTTCATATATATATAATCAATAATAAATTAGGTCTTAAATAATTAAAAAAAACACTTTTTTTTTTAAATTTTGACCTAAGTAAAAACAAATAATGTTGAACATGGAATGTGCTGTAATATGTCATATCCATGACTTTCAAGTTCAATTCAGGGCTTTGAAAATTTTTTCATAGTCCTAATATTTTTTTCTTTTAAGTACCTAAACTATAATTAATCTACATGACCTTATAATACTGGAAGACAAGTACTTCCCTGCTATTAACTAAAACTTCAACTTGTAAGATAATATCAATGGGTTAAAATATTATGTGTTTTTTCTTATATATTTTTAGACTTTATAATTCATCTTTCCCTCAGTTCACTAAGGCTAATAATAAAAAATACTATTCTGGCTTCAACTGAAAAGATCATAAACTCCCTCTCATTCTTTTATCAAAATACTAATATTCCCAAAACTCAATTACTTTGATCTACTAACCTACTTCACTACCCCTTTTTATACCAGACTCATTTGGGGCCAAAAAACCAATTGTAAATATGAAAAAAATACAGCCACAACAAAAATTAAATGATCTAATGTTTAAATGCAAACTCTATATTTTACTATAAGAGAACAATCAATGTAATGACCAAACTCATTATCTCCTTCCCTAAAATGTAATTCCTACAGAATCATGATCCCCTATCAGGAACAAATTCATAAATACTTTATTCATTTTCATATCCAAATATGCGGGCCCGATTCTCACTCTATTCTCAAAAAAAAAAAAAAAAAATTGGGTATTGAGAGAACTAAGTTAACAACTATCACTGAGCCTAAGAAAATTTCTGATTCTTTCCTTACTGTTTGTAATAAAGCTATATTGCAGAAATTCAAGTTCTGGTATTTGGAGACTAAATATTTGAAATTTCTAATAAAAATCAAACTCAAAGATTTATCAGCCAAGATCTTCCTAACTTGAAATATCACATCTGCAATTATTGATGCAATGTGCTCATTATGTTTGAGTAAGAGGAAACACTGAATATTTTGCCTATGAAGCACTATCTTGTGCACATATAGTAAGTTTATAGCAACTACTATATAAAACCGATCTTTGAAAATATTCAAAAAAGATTATTTCCTAATATAAAACTGCCACTATTCATCCTATTAATCCTTGTTTTTGAGATACCATTTTTAATCATCTTCAAAACTTAAATCCCTTTTTACCCATAAGGTGTAAAAAATTAAAACCAGAAATCACACGAGGGTTCATATTAATATTGATATTGTAATAGCTAGTCACTTGGAGCTTAATCTCTCTTCATACAATGTGTACTTTAAATCGTTTGGTATTTTTTTCCTTTTTAAAAATATATTAAAAAACTTTAATTATATATACATAATCTTATTCATGTTATTAATCTGCATAAAAAATATTTCAATTAGTTTCTATCATCTTGTAGGACTTTTTATTTCAATAATTATTTAACGTAATTTATGTTATTTCCTTTATTTGTTTATAAAGCAACAGTTTTTTTTTTAAGTTTAATAAAATTTATTTTAAAAGTAGATAATAGAGAATTAACAAAGCTTATACTGATGCTCATAATTTGTTTAATAATACCTGACATTTGATTGCAAATTGTTGATAGTTAAAACATAATAAGATAGTTTGGAGGGGGGGGTATTCTTGAACTGTATAAAATTCTCAAATAGAAATAATTAGTATGATATTAATTAACAAAAGTAAGGTTAATTTTTAATATATTGTCATTCTGAGTTCCAAGTTATTTATATGCTAACAATTAAAATCATTTCATTCCATCAATTATTTTAATGACATAAAAAATTAGATTTCATTTATTTATTTATAAATAATATCTAATTATATTTTACTGTTTATGTATGTCTAGCATCACTCTATGTACATATATGAATGCATACACAATAAGGACTGCTACAGAGACTGCTTCTAGAATGTATAGCTAGTATTGTTAAAGGAATTTGTTTGCCTTGACTAGCAGTTGAGATTATTGATAGTTTAGGGGTTGATTGTTATCAATTAGTAAAAAAAAAAAACTTATTAATTATTAATTTAGTTCACAATCTATTTCATACAACCGATACACCTGATCGCACACGTGTGAAAAAATAAATGATCTTCAATATACATATTACATGTTGAACCAACATTTATCAGTTGGTCTAGATAATCTCCCACACATATATTCAATCAGTACTTGGTTTATATTAAGATAGCAAATCTTCAAACTTTAATGAATATGGTTCAATCTACTCCATCCACCAACTCTTCAACCATCCATTCCATTGAAAATCTGGTGATGAATCACCCAAATCCCCTGTTGATGGCAATATTATCATATCCATATTGACCTTAAGTCACTCTGACTCCTCGTGTATTGGATCTTATCTATTTAAATACCCAGGGATGGGCAGAACTCCAGATATATAAATTATATTTGTATTCAATCAAACATTACAAATGTAGCCTGTATTTTATTTCTCTCTTCTATGTATTTAAATGGATAAGGACTTATGCATGAGGGATCAGTGACTTAAGGTCAACATGGGCATTACAATAGTATTATCATCAATGGGGAATTTGGGCATTCCATCATCAGATTTTGAATGGAATTGATAGCTGAAGAATTAGAGAATGGAGTAGAGTGAAGCCTGTCCATTAAATTTTGAAGATTTTCTATCTTAATATAAACCGAACACTAATTGTATTATATGTGTGGGGAAATGATGACATGGACCAACTGATGAGTCCTGGTTCAGCATGAAATATGTATATTGGAGATCATTTATCTTTTACATGTGCGTGGTCATTGTATCAGTTGAATGAGATAGATTTGATAGCTAAAGAAAGCTTGAAAGTGTGTGCTCAAATCCCTTATAACTCCAGGTATATAAATTTTACTTGTATTCAATCAAACATTACTAATTTAGTTCACATAAATCTATCTTTAGCTATAAAAATGTTGTATATATATATATATATTAATGTTTTGTCCTATATATGTATATAATAGTTACAAAACTTGAATATAAAATTTAAAAAATTTAATAAAAATGTACTAAATTTGGGGGGCATTTAAATGTTGTGCATGGTACTCCTAAATCAACAAATGTTACTGAAATAAACATTACAACAAGTTGTTGCCTGATACACATGTATAAGACTTTTCATAACGTTTGAGTTTTGAATAAAGCATTAGATCTCATTCTCACATTTTGATATCTTACTGGCATTTAGTTTTTCTTCTTCAGTTTGTTCAACTTTATCTATTTTTGTTAATTCTTTTTGAATGCATTTAAATATTAATTTTAAACAGAAGCCAGACAATAGTGCCAAAAAATTGAAAATTGATCAATAATGAAGTGAATGTGGTAAAAAGGTTGGGAATTTAAATTCTAAAAATTAAGTATTAAATTAATGAAAAGTTCAACATCTTTTAAAAAATCATGACTTAAAATATATACAGATAGTGAAAAGGATTTCAGCTTGGGCAGTTGACATTGTAATACTGCAAAATTAATGGAAACAATTTTAATGTGGAATAATCAAAAATAAATGGCAAATGATAGTGTCAATGAAACACAGAATTGTATTGCCAGATAAGTAGTGTTCACCTGAATAAGCAAAAAAACTAAATTGTCTAGTGTTGCAAGGCATGGTAAGGATACTAGCGCAGATAGGGCACTGCTAAACACTTGTCACAAGAAAGCAAAAACTATGAAAACATGTGAAAACTACATATATATATATATAAGATGAACTTTTAATTAACTGACTTGCCCATTTCATGTATTAAGAATACAAATTTATCAAAAAGCTATGAAATCAATGATTTGTGAATTTTTATTATGATATCTATGTTTGTTTTTAAGTTTATGTTTTTTAAAAATAAATTTTAATTCTCTTTAAAATATAACTATGAACTATGTACAGTCAATATTTTAATGCATTCATTTTTTTCCTGCTTAAATGATTGTTTTGGTCTTGGATGAGGACCTACAATGGACTACTTCTAAATACATGAATTACAACGTAAACAACGGTGAACTAATGGTATAATGAATGGCATTCTGGAATCATTTAATTAACTTTAGTTGACTCTATTATGTAAAATTTAGCATTGCTAAGGTGAGCAGTTATCAGGATGATTAAAATATCTATGTAAAAGTTGTCCTTACAAATCAGATACTATGAGAATGTAATTTTTTTTTTTAATCTTTGTGTCAGTAAATAAAATATTTAATACAATAATTTTTGGTAAAAAATGAAATTCTTCAGATTTTTAGCACATTATACATAACGACTTCAATTTTATAGAATACTGTAACTTATTATTTAATATATCATTATCTTTTACTTACTTTAGATTACTTGTTTCAAAAAGTCTTATTTGAAAATGAACTATATATGAAATTGTGCGATAAAATTATTTATAGAATTGTAAATAATTGTTGCATGAAAAGTAACAGACTTCAGTTTTTATCATAAAATAGCTTACGAAGATCTACAATGTCTTCAGAATTCCTTTAATAATTTCTTTATAATTTTGGGATTATTTGACAATTTTCATTAAAATGGAAAAATAGCAGCAATGCTCATTTCAAAAAATTCTCCTTAATTCTTTGTCATAATTCAGACTTCATAACTCACTTTTGTTTTCTTATAAATAGTACAATAAAACAAATCTAAATAACTTTCCAATATTTCAAAATATTATTAATTATTATAAAAATTTAATAATTATTTCACACCAATCATGAGTGAAAATTCATTCTTAATATTATTGTATAATTCCATTTACTGGTGGTTTTATCTGATTAACAATCTCCTTATATCAAAGATCTTTTGGGCAGTTTCTTATAATCATTCTATTTATTTCCATTTTTATCTATTAACTTTTTCTGGATGCAAAACCACTATCATAACCAATAGGTTCTCTAACAATGTTTGTTTAGGTTTTAGATAGTTTTTTTTTTTTTTTGTAAATTCCAGTAACTTTTCTGTAAATGGGAACTCATGATTAAAATCAGCAGCCTTAATCTGGAAATTTTAATTACAGTTACACTTTTGGTTTAATAACATTTAAGACATATTGATAACTTTGTCCATCTAAACTAAATATAATTATTTCCAACTTTACAACTTATAAGATTGTTTGTGTGTATGTGCTTTTATATTTATCCTCTCCCATATTCAGTATTTTGCATACATGCATATTTATGGAGAAAAAATAACGAATACTCTGCATTTTTAGTGCAAATGATGTGTTCTGAATTTTTTTACATGATCATGATTACACAACAAACAAGTAGTATTCTTAATATTTAGACTAAGACAATTCTTGATATGCTCCTTATTCCTTCAAGGGTAATCATTTGAATTTTTTTTAACGCCACTTGCTGTGAATTTTACTTTCACTAACCTCCTTATCCTTTCAATTTTTTCTTATTTTTTGCATCAAGATATTGTTGATATTGCAACTAATAATCAATTTTACATTTATCCAAATTAATTTTCTACATATCTTTTTCTTGATACAAGGTTAAAACATCAATGAGGTAATGTGTTCAATAGAAACAGGACATAAATGTGAAAAAAGATTGTATAAAATGTACTACACTAATAATTAAAAAAGTTTTAAAAAATCAAAGAATGTTTATTAATTTTAAAAAATAATCCCAAGTTTAAACTAAAGATTTAGGTTTCAAAACTTAACTAATATATATATATATTGTAACATGGTAAAAATGATAAAACTGGGATAATGATCAATCTAATCTGAATAAAACCAAGTCCAGTCATTGGTCATCATTTTGTAATGGAATATTGATTATAATATAAATCTAGCTTAAATGCAGAGTGCCATTTTATAACAGCCCCTAAATTGATTTGAAATTTTTAATAATTGCCACTTGTACATGATCATCATCAGCTAGCATTCGGTAGCTACTTTGTCACGATAATAATGGATTTTCTATCTCACTACTTTTCTATATTTGTTCATCAACATCTGTCATAAAAAAATGCCCTTAAGATTTATATTATTTATCACAGAGTAAAACATGCATTAACAAATAGAATCTCTGTTAGAACATGTGTAAAATTATCTAGCTCAGTTATCGATCACACTAGGCAATGACAACATTTCCCATACATAATTATTTAAATTATTCACTGCACTATCATAAAATACTAGCAATCTCTACTAAAATCTAATTTATTCAGATTGTATTTAAAAGTAAATAAAGCAAACGAGATCATTGCCTAAGACATCAACAAATCTATTCACTATTCCAAAGTAAACTGCAATAAGCAGTGAAATCATATATCATTGCCCTAAACAATGATATATGCCTAAGATATTTATTTGATTGATAATTGAATAAAACTAAATTCGAATCAATAAATAACTAAATTCCGACATACTTTACTAATCTAAAATTATTTATAGTAATGCAAATTTACTTTAATATTTAATGACCTTTTATTTAAATCAACTAGTTTCTAAATAATTATAATTACATTTTGAGAAATCTTAAATGAAATAAACCTTTACTCAGTTTTATATCTATTTTAATAAAATGTTAAATATATTACAAACATTTCATTCATACCCTACATTAGATCGACATGCAATTATTGTTTGTTATATTATAAAATGAAACACTCCACACGAATTTATTATCAATAAATTCTATTAGATAATTTCACATTTTACAGTTACCCAATCACATCATATAAAATGCGCCATAGATTTATATTGGATATTTACTGACTTACAAGTACCTACTTTTATATATGAATAGGTGAAGCTGAAGTGGTTAGATCTAAGAGTGTGGAGCTATTCAATACTTCACTAATTAAGTCCACAATTCTTATAATACATTAATACTCATGAAATCTTATGATTTACGAGTCAATGGAAAGCGTTTAATAAAAATTTATAATTACAACTTTAAATTATTGTAATAGATTTCTTACTATAAGATCTTTCCATTGACTCGTAGTAAATCATAAGATTTCATGAGTATTAATGTATTATAAGAATTGTGGACTTAATTAGTGAAGTATTGAATAGCTTCAAACTCTTAGATCTAACCACTTCAGCTTCACATATTCATATATAAAAGTAGTTTGAAATAAGGAAGGATTCCCTCTTCTCTTCATAGCGTAAGCTTGGGTTTAAGACCTGTAGAGGTCCCTACCTTCGAATTTTTCAGATGCTTATTCCTAAGGTTACAGCCTTAGTAAATATTACTCAATAGTGTAAGAAATTGTTCAAGAAAATTTGCCTCCATTTAAAAAGTGAAATGGAGATTTTAGAATAATTGGATACAGTGAAAATAAAATACTGTTTTACAAGTTCAATATTATTTTTCATTTTAAACCAAAACAAAGAATTCATATTACAATTTTTAATATATTGTAATAAATTTAAATATTTTTACATGTTTTTTCATAATAATTTTTTTCTAACTAATTTACAAACAAACATATATGAAACATAAAACATTTAATTTTGTGATATGTGTTGCTATGGTGATTGTAATAACAGAAATTAAAATGTGTAATACTTAATAACTGATTTTCTTCAATTGATTTTTCGTGATTCATTTACATTGCCAAATGTCTATTTATTTATTTATTTATAATTTTTTCTGAAATTGATCACAACAGATTTAGGATTTGATGACAGAATTAGCAGTAAACAATATTATTTTAAAGCATTAGGTTGCCATGATTATCTAGTTAACATTATATTTGAAGACCTTTATTATCCATAGATCAAGTGAAATAAAAATTAAACAAAACAAATCTTTAGTTTTTTTAATACTGTGACATATACCATTAATCTGATTACTTATAATATATATTAAAAATTAAATAAGATACCATTAATCTGATTACTTATAATATATATTAAAAATTAAATAAGAGAAAATAATAGTTGCAAAAAATAAACAAGAGCCTAAGAGAAGGCAATGATTAAAATTAAAAACATAAAATAAAAATAAGTAATACATTATTTAAGTATGTAAATAAGTCAATTATTTTATATAGTGCGATGTTTTTATAAATAATAATATTTAAACAGCATTAAACTGTTGCACATGTGCTTTGGATTTTAAATATAAAATGAATGAATACTATCACATCATGTAGTTGAAGTGTTCGCATTCATTCATTTTATATTTAAAATCCAAAGCGCATGTACAACAGTTTAATGCTATTTAAATATTATTATTTAAGTACATAAATTTAAATTTTAACAAATTTAATTGAGTAATTTAATTAATATATTATATTGATAATATTGGCCATGCCAAGATTACATTATCATATTTCCAAAAATATGTGTTATTTATTAAGTAATTTTCTCTTTTCTCATAAATAAATACATTAAATTTATTATGGAGATATGCCCAAAAGATTTATGGAAAGACATTTTTAAATACATTGATATGTAAATTAAGCAAAAAAAATATTGTAATGAGAAATATTTTTTTATTATCATTCTTCATTCGTCTGTCCATTCCCCCACTCTTCTTCAAAGTAAGAAGACAGAAAGCTAAATAACTTTGCTTTTAAATAACCCTTCTACATGTAATTATTTTATAATTTATTAAAAAGAATGGAAAGATTCATTGTAGTATGATTTACACAGAATGCTAAAATAAAATGTCACTCATTCGTCAGCAATTGTTTACATTCTGCTTCTACTACTATTAAACTACTATTGCAAAAGGAATTCTGAAACTAGACCAATAAAGAAGAATAAGAATATGAATGAATGCCTTTGATAAATACTTTCAACATCTTATTTCAAAATATTGAAGAGAGGAAGTTTTTCTTTTTAAGCTCACGGTAAGACAATTTTAAAATCAGAAATATTAATGTTTTGCTATTGTTCTATTATTTATGAATATTTAAAATAAAGAAAGAATAGGTAGATATTCATGACCTCTTTTAAAGCAATATTAAGGAATGGAAAATTATTTTCAAACTTATTTAAAATAATATTATTTTCTTTATTCATTAATGATGGTTAGAAATATGATATTGGAACATGAATCATTTAAAATAGAAACTGTATAATATTCTAATAACAAAGTATTAGAAGTTATTTCTAGAAAAGCTAAAAAAATAACTGAAGTTAAAGTCTTTTGTAATGACGAAAAAAAAAGTTTTTCTTTTTCAAGCTCATAGTAATATAATTTTAAAGTATAAAACTATGATGTTTTACTATTGTTCTATTATTTATGAGTATTTAGAATAAAGGAAGAACTCTTTTAAAGTGATATTAAAGAATGGAAAATTGTTTTTTAACTTATTTAACTAGTTCGTTATTGCACACGAACACAGCACTATAGAATTTTCAAATTTGCAATAATTGTTTTCAGTTTAGAATTGTGAGAAAACTATGTGGTGGACACATGTGCATTTTACATCTTCGGGTCCACCTTTTTTTTCCCTTTCAGAAAATGTAAGTTCTATTTTTCTATCTCAAAAATTGACAATTTTATGATAATTTTTGTACCCAAGTAGCTATAATTTTTTGGGCTTTTTCTAATTTTTTTGCTAGTTAATGGAAGAATATTTGCCATTAAAATTATATCAGAAAAAACACAACTTTTGATCAATGTATATGAGGGCTTGATGGTAAGTAATTATTTTTATATATTTTTTACTAATTATCTTATTCTTATATATTTTTTAATTATTATTTGAATTTATATTTGATAAAAAATATATGAAAAAATTAATATTGAAACCAATATAATAACTTGTGATTGTGTAAATTTATATCACAAATTATCTGCATTTTTTGATATGATGTGGATTTGAATCCAGTATTTTAATTAAGTGATATGAGATAAATATATTTTGCAAATATTATGACCCAATTTAGATTTTTTCTGTCTTATTTGCATTTTAATAATAATAAAAATATGCAAATGCTAAAAGTAAAGATTTTGACAGTATATATAAACTTAGGCCGATTATAGACTACTGCAATGTAAATTTCAAAGCTGCATATCAAATGCAAAGAGAGGTGGCAGTTGATGAAGCTATTACTAAATTTATGATCATAGTAGCATGAAGCAATAAGAGCCCTCAAAACCTATAAAGATATGATAAATAATATTAAATTGCACTGACTCTAAACTACTAACTTATGTATCTCAAGCTTAATTCTATAATGAATTTACTATTTCATTCACTTTTTATTTTATTATTTTGTATATAGTGACTATTTTAGTAGTACTTTTTAATAAATTACAAACTGTATTGAAATTCTTTATTATAATATTCAAATTATATTAATTATTGATCAATGTTAACTACTTGTTATTAGGAATGACATATTCATTGCAAACCTCTGTATGGAAATATGTTTTGAAGGGCCACTAGGAAAAATAAAAGGTACTAATATCTTCATTCTACAAAGTATTCAAGTTGTCCCATTGCAAAGTGCTTGCAAGAACACAAAGTGATGATTAGAAGACAGAAATCAGATGTGTCTAAGGAAGCAGAACATGTATGTGCCAAAGAACATAAGTTAATTTGGGAAATTACAAAAATATTGGAGAAAAAAATGTACAAAGAAGAAAATTTAAAGAAGCTGCTCACATGACAGTGGCAAAAAATCCCATCCAAGTGTAACTATACATAATTTATGCAAACCACTAATCAACTTTGCTCTTAGGAAAAAGTGGAGAAATCAGGAGGAACCTCATAGATAAGTTTATGAAATTACTACAGACTGTTGCCTTTGGCAGGATGGCTCAGTTCGTTAGAGCGTTACCTTAAAATTCAAAACAAGAATCTAAAGACCCAGGTTCAAATCCCATGCTAGTATTGCCACTGGTCAGGCCTGCAACACCTGGAAAAGAGGGGAGACTAATACCTCTTGAAACAGTGTGCATATACTAACCTGTTTGATTTGCTATTACTAACAGTTGAATGTATTTGGAATATTTAAATAAAGTTAAATTTTTCTAAAGACATTCAATACAAATATTATATGATGGAAGTAGACCAATATAAAAAAACAAATAGTCACAATAGCTCAATAACTAATTATATTTATAAAACTATTTTCATCATCTAATATTAAATATTGAATATCTTTAGAAAATTTTAAACTTTATTTAAATTTTCCAATTACATTCAACTATGTCCTATTATTAACGTTTGAGTGTACTTGAAAATATTTAAATAAAGCTTAAAATTTTTCTAAAGACATTCAATATTTAATATAAGATGGTGGAAATAGCCAAAATATAAATACAACTAAAATACCACCAGGCAAACTCTTGATAACTAATGATCACAATTTAAGATTCATAAATAAACCATTAACTCAGAACCAAAATGATAAAATAAAATAAAAAATAATGGTTGAAGTTTATATTTTTTTTAATAAAAAAAAAAGTAATGATGTCAGACATAATCTAAAATACAAAACTATCAAAATAGTATTGTGCTATCATCATAAATATATATATTTAGATTTTCTTGTCATAATAAGTTAACAAATTCTTATTATTTTCTATTTCTTTAATAAAATTTAATTAAAAATATATGTAATTTCTCCTGGTTATGAAATACAAGTCTGTTATAGTAACATCATTATAGGTCTTAATATTTATACTGTTATTTCACTTTGAAAGTCCATCTCTTTATTATATCATTAATCTGTTATTTGTCTATTTTTCTTTATTGTAAATAAACATTGCTATTATTATATTGAACCATATTTCCTGAACATTATTTAGTCAATAAATTGAGGGTAATAATTACAATTGCGATTTTAAGAGAGAACAATAAATTTCAACTAATACATAACTTAAACGTTAATATCTCACATGTATATAAATTGGTTAGTATTTAAGTTGTTATTCTAGTTTACATTACTTCCATAAGAGCTACTATTCTCTACTAATTTATTTATTGTGAAAACATATTGGTATAATTTCAGGATTTAATACCACAAACATATAAAAGTTGCTTCGTTTTATGTTTACTAATTTTCTTTATTATTGAATTTGATTTGAACTAAATAGTTTCTTATCTCTTGGGCAAATCTACACTATTTGTCCCATTTATACCAGTACAGTAAAAAATAATACTCATCAAAAAATCTAGAACATTTTGCTCATACTTAAGGATTTAAACTTTTAGAAAGCAAGAATTTATGATACAAGCAATCATCACACTAACATTAGGAGACAAAAATGCTAATATGGTAAAGCAATATTATTCATAATTATTAGCACTCTTCGTCCATGTTATAGATATCAACCATAACATAGATTTTTCTGACATCAGGGTCTTACTTATCTAGATGTGACACTCATCACCAAATAATAATCACAGGCCAATGAGGATTTTAAGAAAACAAATTATATCAACAAATATGACAATATAGCTAAATTACTCCCATTTATAAAAATTCTTTACATCTAATTAATTAAAGCAATTTATATCATATTAATTATCTACAATCATTCCACACCCTATTTTTAATTTATTGATTGGATAGACATATAATCTTATTCCACATATTTTATAACTGCTTAAAGAGCTTCTACAACATTATTTTACTTCAACATTATTTAGCCAGCTTATAAAGTGCAACATGAGTGTTTATTAGATCAATGAATCCAGAAATTATATTTTAAATCTATTGCTTGATATTCTTTTATTTAATATATTTATATATAATACAGTGCATTTTTTAAATCAGACTAAAAAATATTATAAATTTTACTTAAGGGTCTGAGACTTGGACACTTGTCAGAAAGCAATAGAGACCTCAGACCACCCAACAAAGTATGAAGATGTATATTGAGAGAAATAAAAAAAAATTAAAAATGAAATACATGAGTCAGAGACAAATTGGTGTTACTGACATCATTGAAAGAATTAAGAGAATGAAGTGGAGTTAGGCTGGACATGTTTCTGGAAGAGATAATAGATGGACAGTTGTAACCTTAATCTGAATTCTAAGAAATTGTAAAAGATCTAGAAAGAGTCATGTGAGATAGATGGGTGAAATAAGAAAGTGTGTTAGTATGATGTGGAGACAAGGCTAGAGATCATTATCTTGTAATTGACCAATAATGGTTAAAAATGATGAAAATGTTATATAATAAAGTAAAACACAATATGAACATATATGTATAATGTTAAATACAATTACTTTTAAATAGTAAATGATGTTATAGTAAACAATACCCACTTCCATTTCACTATATATTTATAAGGGACTTAAACTCGAATTTCCAAGCTCCTTATATCTATCTTTATACAACTGATACAGATGACCATATAAATGTAAAAAAGATAAACGATCTCCAATATACATATTTCATGCTGAACCAGCACTCATCAGTTGGGTCAGATCACAATCTCCCATATATATATATAGTCAACGCTCAACATGAAATACATATAATGGAGATCATTTATCTTTTCACATGTATGTGGCCATATGTTTCAATAGTATAAAATAGATTGAATAGATGTAGCAAGCTTGAAAGTTAGAATTCAAGTCCCTTATAATTACATTATGTTTAGTATAGACTATATATATATACTTAATGTTGAAAATACTAAACATAAATACTTATTTAAATAAAAAGTATAGGGCATTTGAATATCTTTAAAGTACAAATGAAATGACTGAAAAAAGCAAACAGAAAATTACTTTGGTGAAGGTATGGGTTTCTACGATTGGTAAAACAACCCTGTTCTAATCAATTATTTAAAGCCATTAAAAATAAAAGTACTGCAATAATAGACACAAGGAATGATAATGTGACGATCAAGTAAAATAGGCAGTAGTAAAAAGAAAAGGGCTGAATAATATTAGATATTATAAGACAAAATAGATCAGTTGAGAAAAAAGACTGTAGGTGTAATAATTTTGTGATCTGGAAATATATATATATAATGATGTGTGTTTTGCTTTAAATCCAAACAGAAAAGTTTCATTAATAGAATGAAAAACAAAAAATCATAAGATCTAGTGTAATGCACATACTATGTTCCAAATCTTTTTTTTTTTAATTTGTTTTATATAAGTGAGCCCCAACCTTTACTGCTTTCAAATAGTTCCACGCTTCAACTATGTAAAAAAAAAAAAAAAATTGAAATTGGTTTTTTACTACATCTTACCTCTCACTGCCCAACTTATTGTTTCTATTATGAACAAAAATCATTCTGTTTAAATTAACTTCAAAGTTGTATTATAAAATGCATTAAAACTATATAATAACAACAACTAAAAAATACAAACTTAATATACAAGTAATATCTTAGTAATATTATATCACAAAAATTGTATTAGTAATAACAATTGAAAGGGTTATTTAACATTCATAACATATTTTTAATGTACTATTACAATATTTTAGATGATATATATATATATATTGTAGCCATAAAAATTGATATTTTTTAAAATGAATACATCATGAGTAAAATAGTTTTAGAACGTTTCTTCATAGTATTTTTCCAATGGCTCTTTAGGATACAACCAATCACAATTCTTGCATTGCTATCTGATGATTCAGTACAATTACTTTACACAAATGAATTCTATATGCATGGGAATTAAGTCACATATAATAACTTTATATGTACATGAATAATAGTAACAATAGTAAAACCAATATTTGCTTCTTAATTTTCTCTTATCTATTAAACCCATTTAAATACATCAAAAATTCACTCACAACATGAAGTATATGACTAACTGTCAAGAGATCATGTAATGTTTAAATATCAAAGTGAAGAAACAGTTGCACTCAAATAATTTTTTTTATCACTGGTCCAAGTGATCCCAAAATCCTTATTCTGTTAAATATATTACTCTTACTATTAAATTGCAAGTTTGTTCTTGGATCCATATCCAAGTCTCAGTTTAGTTAAATGAATAGAAGTATGAACTTATTCTATACCTTGTTGTTTTAATATCACTTTTCCTTCTAAACATTATACCATGGTGTTACTAACCAAAATAGTAAGTTTTTACTAATTTAATTTGTAAATTATAATTCGATACTTCATATTATTTTTTTATTATTCATATTATTCAATGTGTTATAACAACCAATTGATCAAACTTACAATATACTTTTGTATCTCTTGAGTAGATAATATATATGTTAAATGAATGTTTTCATAGGTGAAAGATGTTTTATGAAACATGTTTTCAGAATTAATCATGATTAATAGAATACAATAAATTCCTTACCAACATTTCAATAAGATAATACTTATTCTTAACTGAGTGAAAAAAATATAGAAAGTAATAATTACATGGATATAGATAGCATATACAATTATTTCACATGGGTGTTAAGTTGTGTGGTTATTGATTAGTCGTCTGATTTACATTTAGCGGTATTTTTTTATATTTATTTATGTATTTGTATTAAGAACTTTCTCAACTAGTTGGTAATTTTATTATTTCATCACATTTATTAATGCAGTTTTTGTTTTTAAAAATTACTATAGCCTCTCTAAATACTCTTGATTATGGTTATTGCATGTGGATGTGATTTTGGTATTTGGGAAGGCTATGTGATGGCCAGTGTCTAAAATATGGAAAGCAAATGCTCTGAAGATATTAAGAATTTTTTTACTGCATTATAATATGTTCATTTCTTCTAGCATTTATGCATGAATTGCTTTTCCCTATGTATGTACTTGGGCACATGCCACATGAAATTTCATAGACTCCTTGGGCTTCTAGAGGAATTATATTCTTAGTTTTGATTAGAATATTATTAATCTTTTGCTCACAGAACTTTGTTTTTTATGATTTTAGCATTTTAGTAGTATCTTTCCAATTTTATTTGTGGTTCCTTTTATAAGGAATGAATATTCTATTGGAATTATTCAATTCTTTTTTTTTTTTTGTGGGTTTTTTATTAAAACATGTTTATTTCTTAATAATAAAATTCATCCATTACTATGGGGTACCTTTGATTTTATCACTCACCAGAAAATTAATAAAAAATCAGTATCGACAACTAATAAACAAACAAAAACGAAAATTATACTTTCTCATTAAAAACGAATCTACAAAAAAAAAACCTCCCAATTTAAAAACTTCAATTTTTCAAAACGAAATATTTCAAGAAATGAACTCTTAATATTAGAAAAGGGTTTTAAGTTTGATTTAACACCATCACATACTCCTTTTGAGAAAATTATTTGTTATATTGAAACAACTATCAGTAAAATAGATTCTTCAAAGGCATCATCTCCTAAAAGTATTACAACCAAAGATGAAACATTAGCTCTCAAAAATATTAAATATGATAAATGAGAATGCTACTGTCATCATAGACAAAGATATATAAAAAATAAAATTCTAGAACTATTAGATGATAAAACTTACATTAAACAAAAATATCATACTACATATCTTACAAAGATAACTAAAACCCTCATTAATAAATGTCCAATTAATAATAAGATAAAAAATATAATCATTACTAGAGAAAAATCTTCTATATGTCCTACATTCTATTGTCTTCCAACAATACATAAAGAAAGACATTCCCCTCCATCTAATTGTCAGTGCCATAGCAAGATACATAAAAAAGCAAGTCTAACCAATTATTCATTCAATGAAATCTTATATTAAAAACACATCCCACTTTATATCTATTATTATATGAAGTGATCATCAATTAGTAATATGCAAAACTAGAGAGACAAAAATTATTAAGAAAAACAATATTTATAGTTGATATTCCTAATTTTCAGAAACATTCTAATGAATTTAAATTAGAACTTACAAATTGGTTTCAAGTATTAGTAGATTTTGAACATGATTCAGGTTTGAATGAAATTAATATGAAAATAACTGATACACTTTTAAAAACTGCAACAAAGATAGATGGTAGAAAAAAGAGCAATTGGCCAATAAAATTTCTACTGAGACTAGAGAATTTATGAAGAAAAGAAGGATTGTGAAGATATACAAAAATGATGTGTTAAAAAGAATTGAATACCTCAAATTTTGTAAAATGGTACAGAAAAGAGTTGAAAATGATATAAGAAAGTATAACTGTGAACTAGCAATGAAAGCTGTTAAAAAGAATAAAAGTCTCAAGAGTGTAAAAAAACATTTTGGTATTGGTAGAAAATTTATATCTGCAATAAAAAAAAAGATGGAATTATTATTAAAAAGAGAGATGACATCATGAAATGGGTAGAAGACTTCTATCAAGAATAAAATAGTAATAAAGAACAAGTACCTCCTATATTTATTACATCTTTGGAATTGCTCACAATTTTAAATGAAGTCAGACATGCACTTAAATGTATGAGAAAGGAAAGACACCAGCTATTGATGGAATTATAATTGATATATTAAAAGAAGCAGGTGAAGAAATAAATTTTTTTTAGCAAAGTTATATACCAAATGTCTAAATGATAAAGATGTACCAGATGATTGGAAGAATGCAGTATTAATATTAATATTTTAAAAAGGTGATAAAGAAGATATTAGAAATTACAGACCTATCAGTCTTTTATCAGTTTTATATAAAATTTTTACATAGATAATTACAACTCATCTACAGAGAACATTGGATTTCCACCAACCAAGAGAACAAGCTCGATTTAAAAATGGTTTTAGTACAGTAGATCATACCCAAATATTGAGAGGTTATAGAAAGGACAAACGAATATGAGTTGCCATTATGCTTTGGATTTGCAGATTATGAAAAGGCGTTTGATTCTATAAATATTTCTTCAGTGATTAAAACATTGGATCATCAAGGTATCGATTCAGGTCATATTTTAAAAAATATTTATAAAAATGCGACAGCAACAATGAGATTATATAATGATAATGGGAAAGTCAACATTGAGAAGGATGTAAGACAGGATGACTCCATATCTCCAAAACTTTTTACAGGAGTGTTGCAAAAAGTATTTTTTGGATTAAAATGGGAAACTAAAGGAGTGAAAGTCAATGGTGATTATTTAAGTCATTTTGCAGATGATCGTTATTTTTGCAAATAATGCTTTAAAGCTGCAGGAAATGTTGCAAGAGTTATCAGATGAAAGTAGGACTAAAGATAAATGTTAAAAAGATTAAAGTAATGTTTAATGGATTTTCTCAAAATATGAAAATAAAGAATGATTATGATGAGTTAGAAGAAGTTAACAGTTACAAATACCTTGGTCAGATTATTAATACATATGCAAACATAATGGATGAACTTAATCATAGAATTAAACTTGGTTGGAGTGCTTTTAGTAGAAATAACTTGATACTAAAAGGAAATATGCCTATGTGTTTGAAAAGGAAGGTTTTTAATAAATATGTTTTACCAGTTCTTACTTATGGATCTGAGACTCGGACACTTAACAGAAGAGGAATATATAGACTTCAAACCACTCAAAAAAGTATGGAGAGATGCATGTTGGGAGTAATAAGAAGAGATCGAAAACACAATATATGGGTAAGAGAACAAACAGGTATTACTGAAACTCATTGAAAAAATTAAAAGACTGAAGTGGAGTTGCGCTGGACATATTGCTAAAAGAGATGATAATAGATGGACAATTGAAATCTTAAACCAGATTCCAAGAGATTGTAAAAGACCCAGAAAGAGACCACATATGAGATGGATGGATGAAATAAAAAAGTGTGCAGGGATGATGTGGAGAAAAGAAGCAGAAGATTGATTAAACTTTGAGAGATCTTCATCCTGCAGTGGATTGATAATGTTTGATGATGATGATGATTATATGATTTAAAATTAACAACAAATAATATCCTTGGAAGCTTTGATGTTTCTATATTTCCAAAAATACAAGGCGATGGAGCAATGAATATCTTTTCTAAATGTTGTAATTTATAAAATCATATCATCACATTAACCAAATATTATTTCAATAATATTTATTTTACTTACAATAATCAATTCTACAAACAAATAATTGGAACCCCAATGGGATTTCCCATTTCTAATGTTTTTGCCAATTTATTCACGGAAGAGTTTGAATTACAAGCTTTAAACTCAGCATCATACAAATCATCTATCTGGCTTAAATATACTGATGACACATTTTATTTGGTCATACGGAGAAGAAAAACTAAATGATTTCTTTACACACATTAATAACCTACATCCACAAATTAAATTTACTATGGAAATAGAAAAAGATTAAAAACTCCTTTTTCTTGATATTTTTATTTCTAAAACAAACAATATCATATCATTCTCTACATATAAGAAATATACATATGCTGATAGATATCTAAAAGCATCATCACATCACTATCCAGCCCAGATCTTTTCTGTAGCTAAATCACTTTTTACAAGAGTACTTTTACTTCCAAATACATCTGAATTAAGAAAAGAAACCAAACATATACATGAAGGCTTACTAATAAATGGTTATAATACCACCACTATAAACAAAGCAATGTGCAAAACAAAAACTGCACAAAAAGAAAAAGAAATAAATAATTCTAAAGAATATGCACATTCCTTATGGGAAAGGAACCACAGATAAAATTGGAAAGATACTAAAATGCTATAACATAAAAACAACTTTCTCTATTGAGCAAAAGATTAATAATATTCTAATCAAACCTAAGGATATACTCATTCTAGAAGCCCAAGGATGTGGCATGTGCCCAACTATATACATAGGAAGAAGCAATCAATATATAAATGCTACAAGAGATTAACACATTAATGCAGTAAAAAAATTCTCAACATCTCCAGTACTTTCCATATTTTAGATAGTGGTCAGCGCACAGACTTCCCAAATGTTAAAATCATATCCACAAGAAATAACTATGATCAAAGAATATTTAGAGAAACTACAGAAATTTTTAAAAACAAAACGTGCATTGATAAATGTGACAAAATAATAAAATTACCAGCTACATGGAAAAGTTTCTTAACACAAATAAATATAAAAAAAATATTGCTAAATGTAAATCAGACTATTCAATAACACTGTGATATAACAACCATATAAAACAATTATATATATTACATCCTTATAATTTTTACTTTATATATATTTTTACCCAGTTGAGGGTAAGTATTATTTTATCGAAATATTGGTAAGAAATTTACTTTATTCTATTAAACATTGTTAATCCAGAAAACATGCTTCATAATATATAATAAAGAGCATGCCAATATTTCTAAACAAGCTTTTTTTTTTTTATTTACTTATTTTTTATATAATAAATTCTATAAGACAAAGCATTGACCTCATCCCCAGACTGGGAAGCAAAAATAATAACTCTAGTCACGTATTTATCAAATACATGAAACTGGTCTGGAGATGGGCACAGTCATAGATAAAGACTTGAATGCTTTCTCTTATAGCATTTATCATATTAAAAAAATAAAATAAGCCTGTTTAGAAATATTGGAAAGCTCTTTTATATGACTATTATAATTTTGGCTATTGAAGCTTGCTAAGGCTATTAATATATGGAGTATCTGAATTTAGTTCAGGCCCATATAGTTATTTTAGTTTAAGAGCTAAATTTTAAGACATTGGATATTAGAAAGTTTCAGATCTTCTTAATAGTTAAGTATTAGATGCTTGGCTAGAGTTAGTATTTTTGAATCTGGTGACCTAGCTCCTCACTGAAGAGAGCTATAGCTTGAAACCAGTCTGGAGATGGGGGGAATCATAGATAAAGATTTGAATGCTTTTTCTTATAGCATTTATCATATAAAAAAATAAATAAAATAAACTTGTTGAGAAATATTGACATGCTCTTTATTACATATTGGTAAATATAAGCTATATAGGTCATGCAATATGTGACTTGGTTATATATATATAAAATGGCTGTTTTTAAGTTTTTATTGCATAGAAATAATATGTTATGTAAATTTTCATATGATAAAAGGAAAAATATTGAGATTTATGTAAATGGACTGTTACGTGCTGATTATGATATAAAGAAAATTTATCAGGCAAGGTGTCAATTTAATAACAAAGTAAAAGGAACAATATTGAGAAGTGTATTAATAATATGAAGAGGATTTCATTACATTTTTCTAATAATAACCAAGCTAATTTTTTAAAAAAGATTTATACTGGAATATATAATATTTATTTTATGATTAATATAATTTGAATAAAATGATTAATAGTTCTCATGATACATTATCTAAGGATGGAGTAAGTAATATAGTTTATTAAATTTTTGTGTATGTAATGCTTCATATATTGGGGGATCTAGATAAGTTGTTATATAAAAAAGTATTGAAGATAATTCAAAGAGAGAAAGAGAATAAAAGTGACTTGTTTACAGAATGTTTTATAATCATGATTAAAATTGTAAATGTAACTTTAATTTTGATATGAAAAGAATTAAGATTTTAAATCAAGACCGAAATAATGAAAAAAAAAATTAAAGAGGCGATTTTTATTTGTAGTTATAAAAATATGATAATAAACAAACAAACAATTAGCAAATATTAAGATTAGTGACTTATGGAATATGTAAATGGATGAGTGTGTGATTTCAAGTTGATGCCATTTTACACCATTTTGAAATGAAATCAGTTTAGTTGAAAATGATTATGAATATAACTGAAAGTACTAGTATTGATTAAAGTTTATATTGGAAATTATTTTGCTATTTACCATTATTTGGAATATACAGTAATTATATTATATATATAATGGACCAAAAAGATTAATGGACAATGAAAATAATTAATTATAATTGCATAAATGTACTAAGAGAATCATTGTTTTATTCTTTCAAATTATAAATATGTAATGTGTCTGTGTGCAATCAAATAATTTTGCTTATATTAATAGGATTAATAATTGATGGATAAATGAGATGATTATTTTTTAAAACAGTTGAATGAAAACGGAAACCAGAATACTGATATATAACTCAGTTAATTTTTTTTCACATTAGATAGAATTAATAAATATGATGAATTATGCTTTACATATATATAAAAAATTAATAGATATAGATGAGGTAACAGACGTTATCACCATCATCATCAAACGATTTTTAAAAATGAATAGTATAGTTAACCATATGCCTGACTAAAATTATTAATTACTAAAATTAGAACAATTTTCAATCAAACTATATTTGCAAAGCAATCATCTATCTGTTAATATACCACTCCTTAAAGACATTACAAAAATATATATATACAAAAGAGTTTAAAAAAGAAATAGATGACAAAACAGCTTCAATCTTTTGACCATTAAGAAATGTGTATGAATTAATTAGCAATTATAACTTTTTGACAATAACCAGGAAATAACACTCATATATTTTGGTGAAGATTAACTGGGATTTAATTATGATGTTTCATTTCCAAAGTAGCTGATTAACAAAGAGCGAAAATGACTTTCAGTAGAAAATATAAAACAATATAACTCAAATCTTTTAAAGGAAAAGATGAATTAAAGATGTAAAATGAAATAAAATTAATGATTATAAAATGCTATCAGTAGTTATAATACTAATCTATTTTCATTCTCTCAGCAAATATTTCAATTATTTAAAATAGTCAGTAAAATAAAAAGCATTATTACTAATAATAACTAAATTTCTTCTCACCGAATGATTAATTAAGTAGTTAAAACTTATAAATAATGCATTATATACAATAACAAAATGCAATGTACTTTTTTTTAAAAATTATCTTTAAATTTAAATTTTGCCTACTTATATAGAAGTTTGTGTTAAACGTTTTCCAAAACTATGCATTTTCCATTCATCATTCTAAAATAATAAAACTTTACTTCAACAAAGCAAATTTATTATTACAAATGATATAAGAGGATAAAACAAACATTTGGGGATTGTAAGATTATCTTTTTCCTTCCATACATATAATGTATATAAAAATGTGCACAATATATAAATATATGTGAAAGTATGAAATACTCCAAAAAAATCCAAACATAAATAAATAATAATCACCAGGAACACTTTGTGGAGAAACCTAACTCTGACCAGCAAAAAATATAGCTTAGAAGTAACCTTTGCAGCTGAAAGTCCATGGACCACAACCCAATTGTCACTTTCGGTGTTTGAATTTCTTAAAAACTCCCAAACAATAAACGATTCAATTATTTTTATACCTTCTATAATTTAAAATGTACCAATTTTTAAAGATAAAAAAAGTAAATTATCTTTCTTTCCATAATTTTAGATAGAAATAGAATAACAATTACAAGGAATAGATTTATTTATTATGAATGAATTATTAGAAATATAATAACAGCAGTTCAAAGAAAAATCCTTACAAAAAAAAAAAAAGTTAAATTAAACACGTATATAAATTTAGATCATCTTTAAAATAATAATAAAAAATATTAAGTCTATAATCTAGAAGATCATTTGAATGATAATGGACACAATTGATTCTGAAAGATATGTCATAGATGTTATCCAAAGCTAAAGTAATGGAATTTATACATCTAAACAACGTAATATATATATATATGCACATTGTAATGCATAAAGCATACACATTAAGAGCTTTTAAAAAAAGAAAAGGAGAATAAATGAATGTATCAATAATAGACAAATTAATCTTGTTGAATTGGATGAATTTCCTAAGTTTATTATTATATAATAAACTTAGGAAATTCATCCAATTCAACAAGATAAAAGAAATATCAGTTCCATCAGTAAAAATATTTTTAAAAATACAATTAATCTTGTCCTAATCACTTATATTCCATAAACAAACTACTTTATAAAATAATTCCATCTTATTCAATTTATTTATTTTCTCTTTAAATGCTTGAACATTTAATACTTATAATCTTTTTAAACTTGTTTTTAAATTCAGGTTGTATGGCTTTCTTTATTAATAATAATTTGACATTAAGTATTAATTTAGGTATTATATATATTCGCACAATATCCAAATATTCTTTTAGGAGGGGGGAAATATTAAAAACAGTGAGCTTATATGCCTCACAATTTAAATCAAAATCTACCTTCAATAAAAACAACTGATTAAAAAAAAAACTAATTAGTCGATATGTTATATTTCTTTCTCACGTAAAATAAGTCAGAACAGTTATTGAAGTTTGAAGCTTAGCTGACATGATGTTAGAAATGGAATGACACATTAAGTCTCTCACACAGATAAAAGTAATCAGAAACTAACAGCAAGGCTAGATTGTAACAAAACCAATGTCACAACTCAAGCATGGTGTTGCTAACTCTAGGGAACACAATGATATTAGAAGATAACAAGCGAAAAACTAATAGTGTTAGTTTGAAAACAAAACTGGGCCATTATCATTTATGAAAAAAATCAATTCTATTAAAATTATTTTTTTTCTCACGTATTTTCATCAAAATTTACTAAAACTAATGAATAAATATTACTAAACGAACTACTACTGTTCAAGTGTTTTGTTATTATTCTAAATCTTTCTAATATAGACATTGTAGCAAAATGTTTTTTTTTTTTTTATTTAAAGAAACAAAATGTTATAAAATTAATAATAAGATTTTAAACGATAGAAAACGTGCTTATTTTTCCAAAAAGAAAATAAATCATGAATCAAAGATTTTGTGGTATTAAATGTAATATTTTTATAATTTGTACTGCCAACTATACTTTACTCTATGTTTTTGACATATTACTTTTTTTAAAAATTGTACATTTAATCAAACAATTAAATAATTATATACTATATTAGTAATAAGTCAATTAGTTTATGTGCTGTTTAAAATATTATAGTTTATATTAGTAATAGTAAAAATAGTCTAATATATAAAGTTATACACATATATAAAGTTGTTACATATACAAATAATGTTATATATAAGTAAATCAAGTAGGTCTACATCTATATAATCTCATCATTCATAAACTGACATTCATATTAAACAATTGAAGAAAAAATTATTTACAATCAAATCTCTTAATTCTAAAGAGAGCACAAATTCACGTTTATAATAATAATACTATTACTATAATAACATTTAAATTAGGATAACATTGCAACAAGATAAACAGTCATACTATGAACCTTCATTTCATTATTATATATTTTGCATATAACAGCAACAGCATATATATGCTTATGAACATGTTATTGATTAAAATGTAAGATATTATATAGGATAAAAATAGTCCATGATGATCTTACACATTTACTCATGTTTAAAAAGAAAACCTATTGCTATATTTGCTGCAAATTACAAATCTATTTAAAAAAGTCCTAGAATATTAAAAGTTAAAATAGTCTATCTACAATTGGATAAAAGATCTAGACTGAATATTGGTCAACAAAGCATTCTATAATCAGGTACAGTATGCAGCAGATAGAGCTACACACATTAAAATTATTCATAAAAGAGAACTTCTTACATATTTATCTATAGACTGTATCATAACATTTAACCCATTATACTTTTTTCCTCCAATAATAGTATAAAATATTGAAAATTATGGCTTTTTAAGAGCTGGTTTAGAATACCTTTAATGCATAAAAAACATTTAATTCAAAAAAAAATTATTTTCAATGTATAACTTAAATTTTTTTTTTATTTTGATAGTTTTATCTATTTTGGGGGGAAAATATTTTTAAAAATTACAATCTATATAAATATATTAGTCAATGATTTGCAGAAGCTAGTTTTATATCATTTGATGACATGGAATCAAGAATTTGTAATTTTATTTTAGCCATGTTAAAGATGGAGTTTAAAATAAATATATATTGGAAAATAAATATGATTAAAATTAAAGCAATGTTTAACAGATGTGTAATGTCTAAAGATATTTGAATAAATGCTAATAAAATTGTTCATATTTGAACCAATTACAAAAAAGAAAAATTAAAATGGCATGAACAACATTTGGCAGATTTGGTATTGGACATATAGAAAACAGCATAAAACATTATTCTTCTCAGACAAAAAATAGATCATTTCAGATCATTTTCTTCAATAATCTATATACATTTATATATATATCCACTTTTTAAAATAATCTATCAACCTCCACCCCCACTCCCTATTTTCTCTTATCTATATTCAACATTTCTTTATATTATTTTGATAATTTTTCTAACCCAAAAATGGGCACAATCCAAATACTCTATAATTTATTCAAAAATTATATTTTTTCATTTAAATTTTTTGAATATTTGTTTATTCTCCAAAAACCATAAATTTAAAGATTACCTTTTTTTCAATAATCCAAGTTTTTGCTCTATGTAATGACACATGCCAAACAATATTTAAACTCAAATAATTCAATGCTGCCATTAATGAGTTCTAAAATAACTCCTACTCTTATTAGAAGCAGCTTTAATTATTAAAATTCTCATTATTTATTGTTACTATTGTGGTCACCAATATTCAATTTCCTAAGTATCCAAATATAAATAACCTTTTCAATAGCTTTTTATTCTCTCTACTTAATTTTCTTGGTTTTGTTTAAAGTACTTTCTTCTCATATTTTTTACAAATTCTATCAATATTTTTTAACAGTTTATTACATCATCTTATCTATTTACAAGCAATGAATATTTATTGGCAAATGTGATTAAAAGAAACTCTATGATAATTACATTACTAATAAACAGCAATCATTTAGTAATCCATCTAAATAAAAATAAACAAAACAGAAGATAGATGACAACTCTATCTTTGCATCTATCATTTTTGTAAATTGACTCATGTATATTATAAAAATTTTCTATCTCATACATAAATTATTAAATGAAAGTTTATCCATCCAATCAATATTGAAGCTTATTCTAATATCAGATAGAATAAACCCTATTTACTATATCAAATATCTTTCCAAGGCTAATAAATAAAAACAAACTTCTGTTTCTTTTTTCATGTATATTATGTAACAATAATTCTGATCAATCCAATTTTATCTCTTGATATCTTATCTTTTCTAAATTGAAACTGTTCTAATCTATTAAAAGTAGGCATGTTAAGAATACTCAATGGTAGAAAGACTACATTATTTCAACACATTTATTTCCATTGCATTAGATATTTTCTTTTAAAAAAAATCATAAGCAAAACAAAATATATTATTTCTCTAATGACATGAAATATGCATTGCATAGTAGTGATCTTTCTCCAAAACTATATTCATTTATCTATAAGTAATAAGTAAATCACAAAAAAGAATAGTTTATTGGAAATGATTTTATCATATGGTCATGTCTTATTTTACAATAATTGTACAACCATTGTGTGAATTAATATAATTAGAGTAGGTTGATAAATTATACTTTTTTACTACTATATGAATTTTTAAAACAGCAAAAAAAAAAAACAACCTTTATATATTAAGGAGAAACAGTCCACTAAGGAAAAAAAAAATTGTAAGAGAATAATATTATTACTGTTACAGATTTAAATTTCCAATTATATCAAGTACAATTTATTTCAGTTTTGTAGTAATATCAGATAGCCTTGTGTAGAAAAGATGTAGGTGATATGGCAGAGAAATTTTCAGAGTTACCAGTAAACAAAAAAAAGACATCAATCAAGTAGGAAAAAATTATATCAGACCACGATCTCAGCTATGTCTGATATAAATGAATATCTATTATTATTATACCTGTTTTGGTGAAAATAAGCAATATAACAAAGACTAATAAAAAGATTTAAAATATGAAACTATATATAAAAATACTATCTCACATCAAATTACTGTTCTAGTTTTGAATGTATAATAAGGCAGTGACCAAACAGGACTTTTAATTTAAATGTACCCAAAATATAATTTCACATTCATTTGAGCATTCCACAAAGGCTCAGTGAAGAAGTTCAGAATATTATGGGTAACAAAAAATATTTATAATGTCAAGAATGTAACACAAAACAGTCATTTCCCATTAACATAAATTATAGCTGCATAGCTTTAATAATAGAAGAGCAATATCAAGATGATTTATTTAGAAGATGTGAATTAATTTTAAAAATTTATAGAGAGTATTATTTGAGGGAGAGTAACTTATGATTAAACAATACATGTACTATGCAACAACATACTAATAAAGGTTTTATCAATAATTTTATATTTTCTGAATAATATCCTAAGATACATTTTAACAGCAAGAATCATACTGCAAAGAATTTTGTGTGAAGTTATCTTCTATGTGAAACATTTTCTACATGTAGCTATCTAGTCTTGGTTTTCATAAAATATATCTGAAAATGATGAAAGACACAATAATGAAGTAAACAACAGTTCAAAATATGTTTGATTTGTGGTAAGAAATAGAAAAACCATGAAACAATGTACATTTTATTAACAGATCAAAAATATTACAATGAAACAGTAAATCAGTCAAAATAAAATATATATAGAAAATAGCACAGTTAGTTATTTTCTTTAATTGAAATCTTTAAATGTGATTATTTTCGTAAGTATAATAAGTTACTCAATAATATGTTTCATCCAAAGAAGTGCTTAAATTTGCTATATAAATCCTATTATAATTCAATAACTATAATTATAAGACTAAAATTACAGATATAATTATATATATATATATTGTAAATATCGATAAATCTATCTATATTTTAAAAATCATTTGTTGTTATTTAAAAAAATCTCTTTGATTTGATGTTTATATATGAAGTATTATTATGGTTTATGGTTATTAGTTATAATTATCGTTTGGAGTTATTATTTTATTTATTTGTTGATGGTACATCATTGTGAATATTTAACTATTGTTATTATTATTATTCTTAATGGTGAGATGGTTAATAGTAATACATATATGTTCTAATTATTATAAATAAATAAGGACATATAAATTGTTGATTATAAAAAAGATTATTTTATTTGTAGTGATTATTAAAAAATGTAATGTTATTATTTATGTATATATACGTATATTTTAAAAGCTGTCAAATAAATTTTCGATTTAATATTTTTTTTTTATATGGTTAATATTTTTTTTTTTTGAATGTTAATTGTTTAAAATAAAACATGTGTAACAATGGTTTTCAAAACAGCATTTGCTAGCACGTGGAACAACAGCAACAACAAAAAAGAAGCCATTATTATTAGGATAGTGATTAAACAAACAAAAGGATAAAAATTTGTTGTACTTTGTTTCTTTGAAATTGCCATTCTTAAGAATAGTGGAATAAGATAAATTTCTGTAATCAATACATAAACATGACTGGCTAATATATATATATATCGCAGCCAAGGGGCTGCACCATTTTCTTTCATTTATTCCAAGGCAGTTTAAAAAGAAAAACTAAGCAAATTTCAACACATGAATTTCATCGCATCTGAAGCCGAAATTTGATATAGCTATCTGGAATCTATAATGGTCAATCTAATAATAATCTGGAGATAACTAAAATTAATTAATGTATTGGATTCAACATGTCAATTATTATTTTTTTTTTTTCAAGGAGAGAAATTTAAAAAGGAAAATTGAAGTATATATGTGCATTTGGAAACTAATAATTTTTTTTTCTAACATGACATTTCTTCAATTCAATTTGGCTCTAGAATGCATTCTAATATTAAACGGATAAAGGAATAAAACAATGGAATAAGTTGACTTTTGAAAGAAAAATAAACAAGTGAACTTTGAAAGGTAGTAAATAATTTTATATATATATATGATATATAAATATATTTTTGAGACCGATTTTTTTTTTACTTTTATTTTTCATTATAAAAATAAAACGTTTTTATAAATATCATTCGATTCAATTCAAGTGTTTTGTTTTATAACAGCAATAACCGTTTAACAGGTGTCAAAATTAACACTTAAGTAATTTAAAATCTTAAAGAATGACATATAGGTTTGGGTTGCATATGAGTTGTTATGTATATTTTAATAAATGAAATTTATATTCGCAAAATTTTATTATAAAATTTTTTTTATTATTAATTTATCTATTTTCATTTTTTTTTAACTTCATATGATAATTCTTATGCAGACCAATAATTTATATATATTTGCTGTATATAATATATAATTTTTTTTTATTTTTGAATATTTGAAAAATATAAATATGGATTTGTGTTTATATTAATGCATACTTGTTAAGCACAAATATGTCTTTATCTATTTAATATATATACTTATTGTAAGTATATATGTATATTTATTATTTGGGTTTGTATTTAAAACTTATTTAAAACATTGATACTACCTAAAATTAAATCATAATATAGAAATAAAGGATGTACTATTTGTTTTATAGATAATGCCTTTGTAATTTATTAGAAAGCGTATTAATATTTTATTCTTATTTTTCTTTTAATGCCAGAATCATTATGAAATTAATTGAATTCACAATTTAATAGAGGATAACTTCATATTTCACTTATTGTTTAGTCTTTAGGCCACTTACACATATTATTATTCATTGATATGTTTAGATATACATAAATTTACATAATAGATGTGTATATTGGATTTAATAGAATTCCCTTTGTTTCTGATATATATTTGATTAGTTAGTCATATCAACCTTGAAAATAAATTATAAGAATAGATCTCATTGCTCTGTATGATTTTAAATTTATTTCATGTATAGCTAGTTGGAAGGGCATATAAACAATTTATTTAAATATAACTGGGATAATTTTGTCTTTCTTCATTTAAATCATACAATCTATTATATTAGGCTTTCTTAACAATTGGATTTATTTAGATTACATATATTCCATTACATTTTTCATCTAATGTTTGAAACCTTATTTTCTTCTAACATATTGATGTTCCATTACATTTGACTTATAATTTGTTTGATTTATAATATGTTTATATGATATATTGTCCATTACATTTGGCACCACAAACTGTGGGACCTAGTTAACTGGTGATTGGTATAATAAAGATATTTTCCATTACATTTGACACGACAACGTAGTCAGCATGATATGTTTATATACATATGGTATAGTTTCCATTACATTTGGCTTTCCCAATGTTTGGAGCCTTCTTTCTTCAATTTAAATGGAATGCAGCATTTACATTCCATTACATTTGGTGCCTCAAAGTTAGGAGCCTGGTTAACCAATGATTATTGTTGCAAAAGTTCATATGTTTATTTTCATTTGAGATCATATAAAGATACATTCCATTACAATATGTATATAATCAATTATACAACAAAAAGCTTATAGTTTCACAAAGTAGATAATTTATATTGCAAATGCTCTGGAATGTTTTTGGCACATTGGTGCTATATTCATTGTTATGGTGCACAATGTAGTATTGTCATTCAATTCACTCAAACATCTATTTATTCAGTGAAATTCCATACAGAAGACATTGAAACCCAAGACTTTCCTCTATTTTAATTTGTAATTTATCCTCTGATTCCATATTAAATATTATTATTTGTCACCAATATTGTTTTTTTTTTTTATAATTAAACATTTTCTAAGCGGATTAAATATGATTCCAATCCATACTTACATAGAGAATATTTCCTAAACAGAAAAGATTTTAATCTTGCAGTTTAGCTTGACCAATTTTATAATCCAATTTGTTAATCATTCTTATGATTTATAAGTTCAAATATTTTGTTATATATATGTTTATATCCTATTGACTATTGAAAATCAGATATTATGAATAAAAATGTAAGATCTTGGATTTCAATGCCATTTGGCCTGGATTCCCACAAAATAGCAATAATACATGTAAAAAGTTTTAAAATTGGATTTCAATGTATGGTTAATATTAACAAATTAAAAAAACTTGTATATAATGGAATATACAATAATAAAATACGTAATTAAATATATCAATTTCGATTGCCTATTTATATATTATGGAAGGACTAGGGCTTATTTAGACACAAAATTCAGAGTTTATTCATTAGTATAAAAAGGCAAAAGTTAATTCAAAATGTATCAGTGCTTCAGAATCATGAAATAAAGAGAGGTCTTGGATTGTTTCTAAAAATCATGTGTCACCAAAAGATAAATAAAAGCACAAAATCAAAGAGATGCTCATTATACATACAAAAAATGAAAGGAATGACAACATACAATTTAGGTCATAGTGGAGTTTAACCAGTAATAATAACTACAATATAAATGTGTTAAAAACAATCATAATGTAAAATAAATTATTATCTTTATGAAATCACAGGTTTATTATCTTATAACTGCAATAACAAATATTAAAATAGAAAAATAACTGTGCACATATACTATACCTGTCAAAACACATTTATCCACCTAACATGAGCTAGAACTCACAAAATGTACTTCAAACCCAGTCAAGCCAGAGACTTAGGTCAGGGACCAGCCTGGATTCGAACCCACTCTCTAAGCCCCAGATCAAACATCTAATGGATAATATAATAGTGAGGGCACATGAGAATTAATTTTAATCTGGCCCACTAGCAAAGCGGAGAAGACAATGAGACATCTATTCTATGACTTACTAAAATATATATATATATACGCATAACTATATGTGTGGAAGTGGAGAAAAAGGAATTTGAACTACTCAAACAAGTTAAGCAACAAAAATTAGTTTAATATAATGACAAATTATTTACATATATTTATAAATTAATTGCAAACAGTATGTGCATGAATGAGCAAGCAGTAGATGATTACATAGTGTCATTCACACCATTATTTCTCATCTGCTTTTTATTAGCTAAATGATATACTATAAATAAGCACACATCTTTGGAGTCCAATATTAAGATGCCAATCGATTATTAGAAAGAATTTACATAAAATTGCTATTAACGCTTTGGGTTACAGTTCTGAAACATGGTGACTAACATAATTACTTCAGGGAGCCTTCTGAGATTCATTACAGATATAATACAAACTATGTTCATGCCATTACAGTCGTGAAAATAAATAAAATACATTTGAAAACATATTTGATTATATGACAAAATACTTAATGAAACTTCTTTTAATTAGCGCTGGTAAGAAGAACGCTTATTTCCCCCAAGGCATATAGATACTCTTAACTACAGAAATAAGTTACGATGGTGGGACTGTATAAGACTGAAATAAATTTAATTAAAAAAACTAGAAGTTGGCATTTATATATATTTTGAGTAGAGCGCAATTTTAATATTAGAGCATTAAAACTGGGTCATGAAGCAAAAGAAATAATACAAAGAAGTTTGTGGTGCTGACATAATAACCAAGAAATAACAGGAAAGGTCGTGCTTCTGGATGAAAGACAAAGTGGATAGGCATGCCGTGGACATCACCAACGTGCAGCCCTTTTTTACGAAGAAAGTGGATAGGCATAGCGTGTGCCAGACTTATGGGAATCACCATCAGAGGCCCTTTTATATGAAATAAATGGTTCTGGGAAGGTCAACTGTCCTCACAACAAGGCTTGAGAAATAAATCTATGGGTTCGAACTTGTCGCAACCCCCAGATTAGAAGATTAGAAGCACATAAAATATATATATGAAGATAGGCCAAATGTCACTAACGCAGTAATGATAAATGTGACTAATGACGTTGAATAAAGTTTTACTGCTTTAAAATGAATTACCCTTATTTGAATGCCATAATTTAGACAAATAATACATTATGCCGCTATAATATATATATATTGGGAAGATTTCATTTAATAAAATATACATTAAGATTTGACCCCCTCCTTTTCTGCTATTTAAAAGAAATCATCCCACCTTCGTTGATTTTAAAATAACTGGAATATTTAACTACTGTATTTGATATTTTAAGAGTATGGAACAATAAAATAAAAACTAGCAGTTATATATAGAAAACAATTAAGTCACCCTTTCAGAAGTGAAAAACATTTATAAGATAAATAAGGTTTTAGGGCATTAATTAGCTTGAGTTCTGGATTTTCCCTGGGTAGAAAATCCAGAGTTAAAAAAATAACAAATTTTTACATTAAAACATAAACAAAATGTTGACTCGTAAAAACAATCTGGCGAGTGTATTAATTAGTAATGCATTATATTTTAAGGGGACATTAAATAACCTTGATTCATGAAGGTTTACTCAAAAGAAAGAAAAGATTTTACAAAATTCAACTTGTCAGATTGTTAGAGATTGGCATATTAATAACTAAAATAGACATATAAAATCAAGTAATAAATAAATGACTGCACCAAAATTAAAGAAAGTTAGAGCATATGAGAGAGAATTAAATTTATATAAATTATTTGAGATCAATTTACATATTAGAAAAGTTACAAAATTAAATTATACATGAGGAGAAATTGATAGTAGAGTTTGAGACCAGTTAGGCAAGCTAGATTTAGTTTCAATGGTGGCGGTTTGAAATAATTTACCTTGCACCATTTTTAAGAGTCCATATTAAAAAGTCCAGCTCATGCATGGCGGTTCTTATGTGACAGCAAACTTTTATTCAGCATTCTAAAGTTCTCCATCGGGCTTTTACTTCATTTCATGGGAGCATTATGACACAGTGGCGGCAGATGACCCTCATGGGTCAGAAAGGTGATGAGCTTTCTATGCTTACATTTCAAAACAGCTTGGATTCAGTTAAATGCATAGTTCTCTCAATAGTAGCTAATCTATCTGTTAGTGATTTAAAATCCGGCCATTTTATACTCTGCCCAGGAATTTCTGGAAAGCTTTTAATTACTTAGTTTTAGTCTTAAAATCTAATCTCTGAACTAACAGAAATTTTACATTTCTTTGTCCATTGTTTTTGAAAGATGCAATGTTAGATAACATTCCAAAAACATATTCAAATCTATTTCCAGATTGGAAATAGATTTAACAAAATGTTTATAACAAAAGTACAATCGTTAATCTTAATCCCATTTTATTTTAAGTAAAAACTTTAATTAAAAATACCTTCCCCAGATTAAAACAATAGTGTTTCCAACCCTTTAATTATTTTTGGAAAATTACCGGTTGCATCTTCCATCTTGGATTTTATAAAATACAGTTTAATAGAAAAAAAAAGTACTTTAAAAAAAAAAAAAGTTGTATAAATGACATATAATAAAATATTTTTAAAAAAATCAATACTTTGTTAGTATTTTGCACTTATATATATATATTTGAGCTGCATCTATGTACTTTAATAAAAAAAAACTAATAATTAAAAAAAAAGAATTAATAATAATTTTAAAAATGTTACTGAAACGTTACAATTTTATAATTTAGGCATGCATCTCAAATATATACATACATGACAAAAGGAGGGGGATGGGATATAGGGTTTGAATACAGGTTAGTAGGTGGAAAAATGAAGCTCAATCTTAAGCTAAGATTGACTGCTTCAATACATATAATTACTCTCTATAGCAAAAATCACTACTATAAATTTGACCATCTACAAATAATGATAACTATGCAAACAAATATGCAAACTACAAATACATCCTCAATTGCTATTTATTGGTCCTTAATTTATTTATTAATATTTTACATTGCTGTGTTTTAAGCATTTCCTCACCAATTTTTTCTTTATAAAAAATTCCAATAATTTGTTTAATTCTAATTCATTATTATATTATACCTTTCAATCATATCTTCCCAATGAAAGTACTTGATATACCACTTCATTAAAAAGTGTCATTGAGATATTTTTTATCTCAAAAATAATCTGTCATGAAAGCAATAATAAAGTTAATCATAAAACCTAAAGACATGTGCGGTGCTGATATAGTATGCTTGCATGTGCCAGCAGTGTTTTTGGGTGTTTTAAAATTCAAAATGGCCACCGAGCGCATACTATATCAGCACCCAATGTACTCTTATAATAACAAAGATTCAATATTATTGCATTCTACAAAAGCAAGAACATATTGGTTAGTCTTGCAGAATTCAACACCTTTTAAAAATATTAAAGACATTCTTAAAATGAAAAATCAATATAAGACTGATAGCTTATTTCCTTACAATAAATTTAACAGACAACTATCTCCATATATAATCATTTAAATTGAATTAATAATGATTAAGCGCCTAAATATAAGAGGAGCAATCCACACTAGATCAATAAACTCCAACAGCATACAGATATGTAGGATTGAACAGATTTCTTTTTACAAAGAAATCAAGAATACAAAAATAACTTTCAAAATATGGAATATAATCATGATAAAATCATAAACACCATAAAAAGATTCTATAACAAAATAAATTCTCACATCAAGCAACAAGTGGAACCTAAAAACTGGATAAGCCTAAGTTACATTCCAAAGACTGCACATAAATTTACAAATATACGTAAAGATAAATTTAATATAAGCTTCTGCACCCCTCCATCACTTAACCAATTAGTCAATAACTCTAAAGATATTTTACCAAATAAAGTAGCACATCAAATGGTCTGTAAAATTAAGCACATCCAATCAGCGTGAAATGCTGCATATTACAGGGAGTTGAGAGCCAACCTGTTAAGGAGACTTGCCCAATACAGATATTTTCTACAATAGAGTCCTCAGAGACAAAGATCACGTCAATATTTACAGACCATGAACAGAAAAGTGGCCATAGATTCGAGCTAACAAAAGCAGAGATAGTTTGCACAGAGAAAAAGAGGGGATAGAAAGTGGAAGATCAAAGAAGCATGTGCAATAGCTAATAACCATTTTACTATTAACAACAACAAAAAAACAACCATGTCCATTTTAAAAAAGGGGATATTTGAATAACACTGATATAAATAACCATTGAATCCCACCACTATATGTCATGAAAATGATATAGTAAATGTATTGAAAGCATGTTAGGCAGTAATAAAGCTAAACATTAAAAAAAAAAAAAAACTTATTAACTTGAAATAGTTATATCACAATAATGGAATAAACTACTTTTTAACTTGTTACATGCAAGAGCAACACATTAGTTATTGCCACACATCCAAGTTTATCTACCAAGAAGACTATTAAGATATTTAAATTGACTCACATTACAGTGGCTGTTGAGTTTTTTATACACTAATGGATGATAAATAATCAATTTTTTTAACATATCAAATTCTGTACAGGTTGATTTAAGACATTAATAATGTTCTGTAGAACATCTTTCAAATCAGAAAAAAATAGTTCAATAATAGACACATTGTAAATCTAGGAAGCAAAAATGTAAAATTCTATATTTTTCTTTTAATGCACTCAAAAATATATCATCAAAACATTATTGCATCCTCAATCCTGTTTCATGATATAATCTATAAATTTCTCTAAAAATGATTGCCATAAAAAAAAAGTTGGAACTAGAACAACTATTTAGCACTAGTTGTGATTTTAAATACTTCATATTTTCCATTGGCAATAATAGCACTTTTTTTTAACCCTATCCTGTAACAACTATATAATGTGACTAAACATTATGAACAACCATCCTATTTTAGATAATGTTAACAAAATATAACACTAAGTTTGAATGATAAAAAGTCAAAGGATATGATAGTAATCCATTCAACCTTTAAAAATCCTCAATTACTAACTTATTTCATGACTATTGATCCTTTCTCAGTTGAAGAACACAAGAATTCTAAAATGCCTGGATTTTAAAATTTCTGAGCTTTATCAAAGAATGGTTTAAAAATTAAGAATCAGGACTAGTATGAGATTAGAGTTTTTTAAGTGTGAATGCTCATTGATTAATAAATATTTTAGTTTTAAAAAAAATGATGTATACTTTATTTATCTTCATATATATATATATATTGTACAGTTTATTTATATATGGTACAAATATATTGGCATTTGTTAAAAGCTAAAAAAGGAAAAGTAAATTTAGTGATCTTATTAACTCTTAGTCCGCCTCTTACGAGACCTCTCGTCGACAATTGACGTCACTTTAATTCCGTTATTTTTAATGCTAGGATAGACGTTATACGCTTATTAGTTAGGTTTTTAAAAGTTCTGTAAGATGCTGCCCTCTTCTGAATTATTTTACAAGTAAAAAATCAATAAACGGCCTCTAAAGCTAAACAAAAAAGTAAGGTTGTCGGTGATTGGCTCTCAGCCAACAAAAACATTCTGATTGGCTGGAAAGAACAAAGAAACCGCCTGATCAAAGAAAATAAAGAAAAATGCTGAGATTTTCATTTCGAATATGATTTAAAGTATTATAAAAGTATATTTTGAGAAATTACAAATTATTTTTATATAATATGCTAAAAAAACAAAATTATTTTAGAAAAATATTGAAGATTTTAGTAAAAATATTGAAGATTTTAGCAAAAAAACGTAAAACTGAAAAAAAAGCATTTACGTCAGTAACTTTTTGTTTGTATGTTCGCTTTTAAATTTGCCGAAATTGAATATTTTATAATAAATAAATAGCAATTTATTTTTGAAAGAACTTTCATAACCTGACAAATTATTAATATACTTTTTATAAACGAATCTCAAGTGAATTTAATATTATAGGTGAATATATTTCGACAATTGGCTTTGTCTCCAGTTTGTGAGTTGGCCAATTAAAAGCTTTGATTTTTAACTCACACAACCAATAATATAATTAGCGGTTTATGGATTAAAAGACGCAATTTTAAATTTTTTTTAGTAAGTGTAATTTTTTTTAAAAAATGTACAATGAGAGTTGATTTTTTTGTTTCGAATTATTACTTTGATTAAAGATAAGAGTTAAAATTGGAAAGAATAAATGACACGCAGATTACTAATCCAGACAAATAAAAAGAAAAATTCCGAAGTAAACGATTACAATCATTAAAACTTTTTTTTTTTGGAAGCAAATTAAAGATGGCAGAATTATGCTAAACAAAAAAAAGAGACTTTGGAACTTAAATTTAAGAAAGAATATACTAGATTATTATCTGGTATTCTGATAAAAGAACAAAAGAAAACAGATGCATAGAGAAGTCTAAAAACTGATCGTGAATATAAAAGGTCAGAAAAACTTCAAACATTGTCCTTGTCTGTTTGTTTTTTTTTTTGATAAAGCTTTTGACATCGGTCATCATGAAGACGTCGACCCCAGAAAAGCTTTCATGACTAGCCTTTAGGATAAATCAAGAAAAGTTAAAACCAATGCACATGAGCTCATTCTATCTCATGAAAACCATGCATGATAATCAACTGTCTATGGAAATTTGCTAAACTTACAGGTAAGCTAAGATTACCTATTCCCGATTGTGACTAACTTAAGCATTTGCAAACCATTCTCAAATAAGCTTATAATATAATCCTGATAGAGACATTAAATTTTATTATTCAAGAGACTTTTGTTTATGGCCTAAGAAATCTATGCATAATGTGAACTGTTTTAATTAATTGATCCATGTCTGGATTAACGTGCATGTAGTCTTTCCAACTTATTTGTAATTTGTGTTTTTAATATTTTAATTTGTTAGACTAAAATATTTATTTCTAATATCAACTATTCATTGTGCATTATTAATGATAGTTATTAAATTTATCAAAGTTAGTTCATTAGGATTTGAGTGTATAATTTATCTTTGCCAATATTTGTTGATTAAGCCCCGGGAATAATATTCTCTAAAAAAAAATACAGTTACGGGAAAGCATAACCCCAATCTTTTAGTTACTTGCATCAAAATTATAGGATACAAGAAAGTTAAGAGTCTCTTGACTATGGCACCCTCTTATAAATTAAAACTAACTTCGTCTGCAATTCCTGTCATAATAATTAGTAGACCAGTTAATCAGGAAATACAACTATGTTTTTGGAAATAGGAACAAGATATTTCTTTCTCCATAGCTTGATTAACTTCCACTTAATAGTGTGTTAAAAAAAAGGCCTATTAGATTCTATCAAAATGTGAAAACGTTACAATATATATACATATATCATTAAAAACAAGTTAACACTTAGACAATTCCAATATCAAGAACAATCAGCAGTTTGAATTGTTATTGATATTGGGATTGTCTAAATGTTGATTGGTTTTTAATGACTATTTGCAAACCCATTTAGCCTAGAGCATTATTACATTTAATATGTATACACACAGTTGATAAAATTTTCATAAATGAAAGATGTCAAGTGGTTTACTTTTTTTTTTTATGTATAAGGACAGGCATGAAATAATTTAAGATGAAAAAGATCTCTAAATGGATCAAGCTGAATATTGCAATGGTAAGGTAGACGTCTGCATGGGACTTTATATTAACAAATTCAGTTGAATTTCAGGTTAATAAAAAGTCAAAAATAAAATGAAGCACGAATCATGATATAATTCTACAAATAAATTCAAATATTTAAAATATAATTTTTAAACACAAAGGAATTTAATGTAAATGACCCAATTGTTTAAATGAAAAGGATGACATTTAAAATTATCAATATTTGGAAGCTCTTATTCTCTTATAGAATTATTAAACCACTAAACATCACATGATCACTATCTCATACTAGCACATGATTGTATTAAACAAGGCAAAACTCTCCATACAGTAGTGCCACCCTGTGCCAATCAGAGTAATCAATGGATGCCAGAAGGCTTGTGCATAAAATCCCTATCAAATGCCTACTCATCCAATATCCCCAGACTAGTTTCTGGATTGTGGCCATCATCAGTGAGGAGCCTTGGATCTGAGAGCACTGCACCTAGATCTTAGGATCTAATGCAACCCTCCAGCAACCACCTTTTATCTCCACTTAACTACAAAACTATGAGAATGAAATTGAAAACACAATAATATTTTCAATCTAAGCTCAATAGCTTATATAGTCATATGGGTCTGAACTCAATTCAGTACCCATACATTTTGGTGTGGGGATATTGGATGAGTAGGCATTAGATAGGGATTTTATGCACAAGCCTTCTGGCATCCATTGATTACTCTGATTGGCACAGGGTGGCACTACTGTATGGAGAGAGTTTTGCCTTGTTTATAGAATTATATTATGATTCCATTAGTATATTATTTTGCTTACTTAAATTTTACCTCTTTTCTTGGCTTAATTTACTGACTTGAAGAAAATAATTTTGATGATACTGAAATGTTAGAAAAGACTTTTGGGCAATACCATTAGCCATAATAGCAATTAGAAGACTTTACAATCCCTTGCCTGTCTTTGTACATAGGGTGAAAGAATAACATTTTCAAAACTATAATTGGATTATACTTACTTATTTATACAATTATCTTTAGTAGTTTCCTATTAAATTAGTAATTTGTATATCAACAACCATTTTTTAATATAACTTCATAATTTTTTTTTTTTTTTTTTACAAAAGATTTTATTTCAAGTTATTTTTAGTCAAAAGGAAAACCCTATCAAGCATATATACACATACCCCAAGAAAATAAGCTTTATGATTTAAAACAAAAGAAGAAAAAAACAATAAAATATAAAGTAAATAATATGTCCACACAAGAGCCACTGTTCAAAAATAAGTTACATGATGTGAGCAAAACATAACACATTGTGAAATAAGCATAAAGAATTGCATACATTTTATATACTACACACTTTTACTCAAAAAAAAAAAAACAACAACTGAATTTTACAAATGATACACATTATTTATTTTATTATTATTATTTTTGTTAGATTTTTAGGGAATGTCTTTATGAATAAATAACTTACAAAAGTAGGATTAAATATTTAAAGCAAAATATATATATATTCAATTTCACATGTTTTTTATCGTATATATTTGACTAATATTTATAAATAGAAGTAAGAACCACAATTTATCATTATTGTATAATGCAGATTGTTTTAATATAATAACGAAACGAAAATAAATATTTAAAAATTAAACCCTCCAAAAAAAAAAAAAAAAAAATTCTAATGAACTTATGTCAAGTCTAAAGCTGATTTGCAAAATAATAAGTCTGCCAACCCTTTTTATGTATAAAGTTAATTAATTCGCAAATTAAAATAATCAGAAACTTGAAAGGTTACTAAATCATGAACTATTACAAAAAAAAATTCGACACATTTATTATACACACACACGTTGAATAAAATTATATGAAACGGATATTCACAAATATATAGTCTCTCTTTTTTAATACTACCCGTACATAATATATATAAGGCACATATTTCTATGCAAAAAGTCACAAATGATGATCAAATGATTTTGAATTCCTTGTTAATGATCTACTAACAACTTAATCACATTGTAGATTATAATAGCTACTTCATCAAAAATGTTCTTATAAATAACAATACAAAAATATTTCACTATTTTTGTAATATATATATATGTGTGTATATATATACATTTAGTTGTTTTATAGAAAGAGTTTACGTGGTAGTAGTTTGCCTATGCATTAGTGAATCTATGACTTAATTAAAAGCTGTGTATAGTAAGCCCAAAGCAAACCCAGCTCACCACTCAATTACTAACCAGAAAGTAAATATCCTTTATAATCTAGCAGATTACACATGGACGCAATTCTGTAAGTTCCCATTATCTAGCATTTGATTATTTTATTAAGTAGTCCTACTTGTAGAGGAATTATATCTCTCTCTGTCATGAACAATGTAAAGGTGAATTTATCTTTTTATCTAGTTATTTTATAAATTATTATATATTGAACAAAAAATGACGTTTTTTTTTTTTATTCTGCATATAATTTAATGTTAATGGAGTGAATTTAAAAAGCATCCATATAAGAATCAAATGGGCCAACTCTAAACTAGTGATTATATAAACAATTTATGTAACAATCTATCTTATTATAATGCCACTATTATACAAATAAAAAATTAAATCCACTTTTCACTTGTAGTCTAAGTTTTATATAGACAGTAAATTAGACGTGGATAAATGACAGAAATTAAATCTTCCTTATAAATTTAAATACAGACTCATTTAAATGGAACTGCAAAAATATCTTGGTTCATTAAAATTTCACTCTCATAATGGCAAGTGAAAAGTAGATTCGCCGCCGTTCATTTATGTATAGAGATGGATGTTAAGATAATAGCACTGTAAATTTATTGTTTGGACAACTCAAACATAGTAAATTATGTAGTTTGTAAAAAAAATATACAAATATATTTACAATTGATTTTTTTTCTTTCTTCTGACTAACATAAATTTATGAATTCATTTTTATATGAACTGTATCATATAACATTAAATGCTCAAATCTACTATATTTAAACAGATCATATTAAAATCACTGAACATGAAAAATTATCATTATCCAACAACAAAATTTTAAACTCTCATATATACCTCAGGTGGATCTAAAGTTATCAATAAATTCTTACAATTAAAATATCAATTGTCTTTTTTTTTTTACTACTTGATCTTATTCTTGTGTGAAAATTAAAAAAATCTGGATGTGATGGCATAGATAAAAGCGTTTTGTAAATTCTTAAAGACTAGTATATTAAATATATTTTAAAGATTGATATTCTTCTAGCCAAAAGTTTATGTGAGCACTAAAGTTAGATAGCTCAGAAATATTCTTTTCTTTAATATAAAGCAACTATACCAAATAAATAAAAAAATATATACAAAATTTGATATGTGTATATACATATCACATAATATCAGCTTAAGTCTACACAAACCATGGATCTACAATCTAAATGATAACTTCTGTAATAAAAGATGGGCTATATATAGAGGACATCATGACAAAAGATTCATGGTTTGTGTAGGCACCAAGTGATCTACATTTATAAATTACCTAGCTTTATGCAAAATCAGGTTTACTGTATATATTTGATTTTTTCTGTTTAACATTTATTTCTAAAACAACAACAAAAAAAGATTTTATTTTATAACTAAAAAATAAAAAGAAGAATGAAAATTTTCAAAACAAAATAAGCTTTATGAAATCGCATAATTGGAAAAGGTGCTGGAACGTACAATTTTAAAGGATATTTCAATGCACATACATATAAGTGTGAGTGTGATAAAGCAGTCTTAATTATTTTTACTGATGAATAGAAAAGCAAATAATATTGCTCACATTATGAGAATGGAAACATATGCAGATTACAATTTTTAACATATTTGTATAGTAGCACCATGATCAGTAGTTTAAGTTATGAAAAATATTACATAACTGGAATAAGTAGATTATATCCTTCTAAGAAGTTCAATATAGTTTTATTCCTTTTACATTGCTTACATTAAATAAATCAAATAATTTATTCACTTGCACTTATTATCCTCTGTAAACTTTTTGCATAAAACAAATGGTGGATCAAAATTTAACTTAAACCCTAACATGAGATATTGTTTAGTAGTAACAATACTTTGAAAAAAATGAATAAAAAATTATCAAACATTATAGTATCCAAAGATTTTAAAATTCACAAGATTTGGTAATAAAAAGTGATGTTTAGAGATTCTGCTAATAGTAGTTGGCTTTTTTTTACATTGCTACAGAAACAGCCACTACTGAATTGATATTTATATAGAAAATTAAATTGCCATGCTCAAGAATAAAATATGTAAAGAAAATTTGTACTACCATAGGAAATGCACATAATAAATTAAAGGGAAAAGAAAAGACTTATTAACTTACCAATATATGTTCTAGCTCTGATAAAAAAAGAAAAGTGTTTAGAATATAATAAATTCAAATCAGAAATCTCTATAAATAGGATAGGATTTGTATTGATTAATAACAAATGAAGAATAAATTTAAAAATGAAGCTATCATAATTGTAATGAACATTAAACATGCAAAAAAAATTATAATAAGCAAGAAAATTATTATAGATGACATTAGTGATTTGATTTTCATAACAGGATAAAACTAATACACATGACCACACACATGTAGAAAAGATTAATAATCACCAATATACATATTTCATGCTAAATCAGCACTCATCAGTTGGTCCAGACTATCATCTCTCACACACATATATAATCAATGCTCAGTTTATATTAAGATAGCAAATCTTCATACTTTAATGGACAGGCTTCAATCCACTGCAACCTCCAACTTTTCAGCCATCCATATCATTGAAAATCTGATGATGAAAACTCAAATCCCATGCTGATGCTAATATTATTGCCATGCCCATGTTGACCTGAAGTCACTCTGACCCCTCATGTATAGGACAGTATCCATTAAATACATATAAGAGGGATGGACATGACACAAGCTTAATATGTAAATATTTGAAAACCAGGCACTCTTCACAAACCTGGGAGCTTAATTGTAAGTATAGAGAATTTGAACTCAGATTTTCAAGCACCCTTCAATTATCCACATGAAATACATATATTGGTGATTATTAATCTTTTCTACATGTGTGTGGTCATGTGTATCAGTTGTATGAGATAGTGTGGATAGTTGAAGGGTGCTTGAAAATCTGAGCTCAAATCCTCTATACTTACAATTAAGCTCCCAGGTTTGTGAAAAGTGCCTGGTTTTCAAATAACAGGATAAAATAATTTTGAAGAAAATTTTTTAATTCTATCATTAAACTTTTTCCGTAATAACTGATACAAATATTCTTTGGTTGTAATTAGTCAAATAATTTTACATATACCAATTTTAATAGATAATCACAATGATATTATTTTGCAGAATATTAAAATTTTAAGCAGAATCAAATTAATCACCCATATAATAATTTGGGATTTAGACAAAAACAGTCATTTTCTGTAAGCAAAAATTGATGAAATTTTTAATAACTAAAAGGCTTATAGTGACTATAGGGCATAACAATTATATATAGTCTGTGCTTGGAGCTTAATCCATCTGAATATATATTGTGCCCTTTTCTATAGGTCGGTAATAGTTCATAACAGTCAATTACTAAAAATTTTAAATTTAGAATATGTTCTTTAAATACGGTAATTGTATTAAGTCAATTATATTTTTAAAGTACAATTTAAAGCTAAAGAAAATACGTGGTATATAAAATTATAGCCAATTATTTCAAAAGTAGTTATGTAAAGTTTAAAATATTGTTTCATATGGTTGTAAAAGCTGGCCATATTAAATAACACAGCTATAAATAATTAAAAGTATATTTAAAAATTCGATTTTAATAGTTTAAAAACGTATAATTTAATAAATGCTATGTTTAAATTTGTAATCATATTTAAATAGTCAAAATTAATATAGTATATTTTAAAATAAACTTTATGATGGTGAAAATTATATCTAGTTCTATATTTTCTAAATTAATCTTCCAAATTTTTTATAATTATTTTATATAATATAATAAGGGTATCAATTTTATAAATCTGGGCAGAGAAATAGATTGAAAATCATCTGTCAAAGTTATTGATCATGTGACTTGTATATTACATACGTTCACACATACGCGTGTTTGAATTAATAACAAAGTTTAAAATATTTTAAAAGTTATATTATAGAATTGGATAGAATTATTGCCTATCATAAAAGCAAATAATAATAAATATTAAGTTAACTGTCGTTATTGCATATTTAAATGATGTAATGTTTTAAATAGTATCATAAAGACGAATACAGTTATAATAAAAATTAAATATTTTATTTAAATAAAAACAAGATAAATTGAATATTAAAAAAAAATGGAATAGGTTATTAAAATTATTTTAAAAGTTATTTTAAATGTTTAAATAGTTTTAATAAAATAATAATTTATTTATAAGTAATATTTTAAATAATATTTTGGGTTCATTACGTCATAATTTCTGATTTTGAAATTTAATTCTGCTATAAATTGAAAATATGTAAATTTGTTCTCAAGCTAAAGTAAGAATTAACCAATAGGAATAGGTATTCTTACAGACTATAAATATGAATTGCACGGGGGTATAGGGGAGATTAATAATGTATTGAAACCGGAGAAAGGTAAATTATAACTATCAAAGAGATAGTATTTATTTTAAAATTTTTATTTTAGTCAATTTTTTTTAGTACTTTCTTATCGTTTTATTTGCAAAAAACTAATTGATAATTTTTAAAAGTTTTTTTGCAAAAGAGAGTTTTAAAATATAATAATTTAGAAACTTCGTGGAAATGATTTTCTGATTTTTTAAAGTACTTACCAGTCGTATTTTATCTAAAAGTTTAATCTAAACTTCGCAATAAAAATGGATATACTACGAAATAAAATGGATATAAATTGTAATACTGTAAAAATGTTTGAAATATTTATTGATACAGCTTTATTAATACTTCACCGGAGAACTGTTTTGGTACATAAAAAAACCACAGCTCGGACATTATACAGAGTCTAAAAAATGTATTGAAACACATTATTATTTATAAGCCTATCCAAGATTTATTTTTTAAATAATAATGAGACAAGTATATCTCATGAATCATTTTATAGAATATTATATTCAAAGGAGTAAAATGTTATACACTTTCAGAAGGTAACTTTTTTTTTTTTGTTAAAAGAGATTTATAAAAAATACCAAATGAAAGTTTAAATATATCAAGAAGGAAACATATATAAAAAAGTGAACACATAGTTGAATAAAAGATGGATCCATGGAAATACAAATAGTACTTAAAAGTTTATCGAATATTTTTAAAGTTAAATTAGATGGATTGATGCATCGGATACACAGAGAATATTGGTAGAGAAGATTAAGAAGCTTCACGGGATTAATTAATATTATGATTTAATAATTATCGTCCTAAATACTAAAACCAAGGATTATTTTCTATAAATTTTACTAAATGGATTAATAATTATTTTTATTTTAAACTTTAACGCGCTTAGAGGAGAACATTTTTAAAAAACTCTAGAGAAAATAATAAACATTTTGGACTTATCAGGAACTATCGTCAAGAAAATATGTAATTATAGTTTTGATTCCGTTTATTTTGTTAACCTAGTTTAAATCTAAATTTTTATATAAGATTAGGAAAAACATAAAAACATTAATTTATTAATATTAAAATTTTATAATATAACAATCTAATAATTTAGTTAAAAATATTTTAATATAAAGTGTATGGGTGTGAATTTTTTTATATCTGCAATGCTCAAGTAGATAAAGGAAGCCTACTGAACACGATGACTAGATAAAGGTTATTGGTAATAATAATAACTATTGATAATTTATAATGTATGTTTTTTTTTGTTTTCTTTAGATCATCCATAAATTGGAAGAATGAAGTGTAAAAGTTTTTTTACTTATATGTACCGCATTTCATACAACATTTTAAAAAACATTATGAGATAGGATTGATTTGAAAATATGCATACGACAATTTTTTTTTTGATTTTTTTTTTATTAGTGATATAATCCAACATAACAAATAATTATGTGATTCTTTTAAAATTTTCATGTTATGATATTCAAATATTGTCTAAGTAGATTGTATATGATTAAACATACAGAGCAATGAAGTAGGCAACTTTTCTTATGGGATAGTAAGATTGTTTAACTATTAATGAATTTTATTTATTGTTTTGTAAATGCAGATAGTTATTTATCGATGTAAGATGTGGAAAATCTTGAGAAATAATGTTGAGATAGTGGCTTGGAAGTACTTAGTGAACAGGAAACCAAGATGATGTTTTAAGAAATAGGATGTTATAAGGAATGGAAATAATATTTAGTCTTTATGTGAATATCAGCATAGTTAACAAAGCCCTGTGACTGATACACATTTTATTTGGACAGTGTTTATATTTCTTTAAATATTTGATGTTCTAATAAAGCTGAAGAATAGCTTTAACATCATCCCTGTACTAGAGGATATTAGGCAGGTAAATGTCATACCTCTTCGCACTGTACCATGATTTTGAGATATGTTAAGAGTAATACTCTAGCTTTCTTCCTTAATCCTATGCATCTGTTTTCGCTATCTTTATTTCATGTAACTGCATCGTTCAGCAAGATATTTTGAAAAGAAATGATAAATAATTTAGAACTTAGGTTATGCTATCGTTTTGTATAAGATTGGTTTATTTGCTTAGAAGGAATAGGACATTATAACTTAAAATTGAAGATCCAAAGTATCCTAAGGAAAGAAAAGAATCAAAGAATATATTTTGAATTTTATTTGGAAATGAAATATAAATTTTTTTAAAAGAAAGTATCTAAACAAAGATATTTTCTTTAAAGTGATAATAATTTTAAATGCTTTAGTATTATTTCTTTTTAAGAGAAAATAAGTATTGCATATTTTAAAATACAATAGTACAAAGTAAATTATGTAAACAATATGCATAGTATATTTTTTGTTTAATGATTAACAGAAATATATTGATGATTACACTTATATCATACTAAAGTAAGGCTTAAAGAAGAATATATTATGATTAGTAAACATTGTGTGATAAATACTAAAATCTAGTACTGAATTTTGGATAATATTTTGTGTAACATCTTTGACTTTGCAAGATGAAATTTTTTTTTAATATTTTGAGAAATCCATACTCATTATAAAATTTTGTTTTCTATAGAATGTTTTTCTAAGTATGAATTTTTTTTAAAATGAGGTAGTTTAATAATATTAAGGATAAAATGCTGTTGCTAATAAAGTAGATAAATATATTTGTAATAAGTTAACCATAATGAGAAACCAAATAGTAACATTTTTTTTAAATTTGGTCCTAAATCTAAATAAAGACATAATTGAAATATAATTTTTTTTTTTTTATAACCCGGTAGATCAAACTGTAAAGTAAAAAGGTTAAGGATATCCACTGTAAATAGTGTAAATAAATTGTTTATTTATTTGTTGTTAATAATAAACTTTGTTAAATTTTGTTATATCAAAAATTTTGTGTCAGAGTTATTTATTTCTCCACATCGCTGCATGAAATCACGATATATGCATAATAATCAAAACAAATATATAATTTTGCACAAAAAGATAAATAGAGAATTATTTTAAGAATTTTAAATATTTTATTGGTATTCATTATAATTAAATAATCATAATCTTACATTATTTTATTGGTCATAAATCAGTTATCACAATAGTATACTGAATTATATGCTATCAGTTGCCACACATCCTTTGTTTATCAGATTATCATATGCTACCATGTATTTATTATATTATTACATGAAAGTAAAAGATTATATAAAATTATTTTATTATGGTAATAAAAATATAACGAAAAGAAAAGATATCCAGTAGTAATTAAACAATAAAGAATATTATTATTATTATTAGTTTCAGTGTAGTAGATTATGACATAAAATCCCTTCTCATATTTTACTATCGTATTTTTATTAACTTAGAATAAACTTTATGAACCTGAGATTATTTTATTGAGCTAGATTATTACAAATAGAAGATTAAGACTTAATTATTAGTTTAATCTTAGTGAGTAGAAGTTATTAAAGTCGTAAGAATACTATGAGTTTGTTATTTGAAATAGTAATAAAGGGGGGATAGTGTTCTTATGCCATTGAGGTAGTATCCTGTGGGATATTGGCTCAATGTAATCTATCTTGTCACCTGTATTTTCACTTCAAGTCTCATGAAAATATTAAATATTTATTTAATTTATTTTTATAAACTGAACCTTATTCATATTTTAAATTTGAGCTAGTGAAATATTTTAATTTTAATGCTGAATATTTTAGTTATTAATTATTAACTGAGATAGAACCCGTTTTATTTTATATCATATACTATTCTGAAGTGAAGATGCACGAGATGAAGGTTATATTATGGCCCCCAACATGGTTGGCATGATGTGTAGTGGAGCTACACATAGTGTAGGTTAGAATATATATATCAAAAACTATACAGAGCCATTATATCAATTATCAAATTCATAATAAAAAGGTGTTTATTATTATTTTAAAAAACTCTGTTAGTTTGTATTATTTAAGTGGCAAAAAAATTATTTATTATAAAAAAAAAAATAACATTTATAACTCAAAAATAATTATTGTCAAGCGTTGGTAGCCAAGAGGTCACCGCAGCCATCTTGAAAGCAAGCAATTGTTTGCAGACAGTTGTCGCGGGTTCGCTTCACGGCCCGATGCTTTGACATATGGAAAAGAAATAATGATTATTATTTATTTATTTATTATAGCATATGCAAAAAAACTCTATAAGTTATTGTGTAATTAAAAAAATAATTGTAACATTAATTGCTCATTAGAACAGCACCCAAGCAACAATCAAGAGCATAATAGTCAACTAAAATGATATTATTTTTTCCTCAGTTGGAATATTCTAAAAATACTTAAGTTTTAATTTTGTTATTCTATTGTTATACAATGTTGCAAAAAATATTTTATAACATGATATTAAAAAAAAAAATCTTCAAAGAAATTGAAATAGGAAATTATTTGCTAACTTTTGTTATTATTTATGGATAAGAAAATTATTAATTTATAAATGAATAAATAATAGTTATACATAAATAAATAATGATTTATTTGTTCTAACATACACAAAACTAAAAACTATTAAGCATCACATGATCACCAATGTTCTTATTTATAAATTATAATATAAACAATTTTAAAATAGTCAAAACTGTAATAAATATGTTAAATAAAAAAAAACATGAGACCCAATTCACACCTTTTTCATTCACTTAATAGCTAAAAGACTTAAAAATTTCTTTCTCTGATGCACTGCTCAATTTTAATTAATGTGAATATACATATTTACTTTTCTAATAACTTAAAAATTTCATCATTATTATTCCATATTTACACTATCAATATTTATATCTATCTATTATTAATAAATTTGAAATTAGTGTTGAAAGATTTAGAGCTGATCAGTTACGAGATAATTTATAATGTCTATCCCAAAAAAACTATGATCTCTAAAATATATTATAGTAGGCAATTATTAAGGTAAATTTTCCAAAGAATGTTATACATAAACATGTAAGAATGTACTTGAAAATAAGTGTGAGTATACATATGTTTCTCATGTTTTATACTATATCATTAGTATATATTTTTTTACAAATATTTATCAGAACAAAACAGAATAAATACATATAATTTTCCTTATAAACAAGTCAATTAAACAAGCAACTACAAAATTTAACAATAACATCCAGACCAATAATAGAGAAGTATAGTCTTAGCTGAATCACATATTACTACTGACATAATGAATTTTTATTGGCAGAATAAAACATTTAAATTTACAGGTTGAAAATAATGATATATTGAGCAAATTTTATAAGTATGTGATCTGTGTGAACTGACCATGACAAATAAGTAATGTTAGAATGGGAAATATTATTTAATCATCTTATATGTTTTGTTTAATAATAGCCATAAAATTGATTTGATTAAATGTTTTTTCCTTACTAAATAATATGAAAGTTCTAGACAATTTCTGTAAAAATAATAATAATATCTCTCTTCAGTAATTATTTACTAATTTTAAATAATTACTAGTTTCAGTGTGTAAAAAAGATAATAAAAAATATTTTTTTTCCTTTCAGTATTGGGGGGGGGAGGTATTAAATTTTAAAGCATGATAAATGACAGAAGGTAAAAAAAAAAAAAAGTTTTTAAAACAAAAGAAAATAATGTCTCAAAATTTTGTTAAATTTTCTTTTAATTGGAGTTGTTTTTTTTCTTTTCTCTCTATCTCTCTCCAAAACAAAAAGCAATGTTTTCCAAATCAATGTTAATTAAGACAGTATCTTATTTTCAGCATAAAAAAATAGCAGAGGAATTTTTTTACCTTATGTCTGGAATTTAATTTATTTTATCTTAAACATATTGTTTTGCAATTTTAATTTTGAAGGAGAAAAATAATATTTTGTAAAAGTAGACCAAATTGGTCAGAGTTAAATCTTGTCATGTGGGAAATTGTGATTGGATGGAAACAGGATTATTCCAATAAACTAATATAGGAATTGGGCAAATCAGTAACCCTCAGTATTTTGCAAAAAACAATCATTCTTGATTTCAACTCTTGGAGAAGTCAATACCAGCAGACAAGTCTGATTCGGGTATTGAAAAAAATAGAAACAAAAGTTTATTTCTGAAAGTTCTCCAAAATTAGTTGGAAGAAAATTATATGCTAAGTTTTAATGTAATCTGAACACAATTAATCTAACAATGTAACCTGATCACTTGAAAAGTGTAATGGAGAATGCAAATTTTTACCCAATCTGTCCTTCTATATGTTAGCCTAACTGGAAATAATTAGATTGCAATAGTGAATAAGTTCCACCTGTGAAACCTAAAAATATTGTTTGACATCAATTGATAAATTAACTGTGTATAGAGAAGTATACAAAAAAACAATCAAAATAAAAAAACTAAAAAATACAATTGCCAAAGAAGGACTCTCACAAAAAATAAATTCATGGTAAAAGGTATTTTAATGTACACATTATATCTTCATTTATAACTAAAAAAAATATAGAAATAATGACTGGCAATAATGAAATTTTATTAATTTAACATTTTTTAAACATAATTTCTTTTTTATATTATTTTTCCTCAAAAATTATAAAAAGTATTTCCAACTAATTTAAAATTTCCTTATCTCTAATTGTGAAAAGTTGATTTCGAACTTTAATTATTGAAAAGGAACAAACTTAAAAAGAATAAAAAATGATTAAATTAATGCATAATCAGTTTTGCTGAAGGAAATTATATTTTTTATGAAATATATTTAAATCTGAATTATGAAATAATCATATCATTTTGAATGGTTTTTAATTATTAATCAGTTTAGTTTATTAAATAACTTTAAAAATAATAGTTCGAATATATTTATTCCTCCAGCTGTCTATTCTTTAAAATGGCAGTGTATGTGACTTGATTTCATAATAGGGTATTTTAAGGTTTTTCAAATTATTCAAATAAGGCAATTATAGTTATAGCAGAGTAAGTCTATAAATGGTTGCAGAAATGAGTTTGCTATTAACTGAATGGACCTTTGATTCCTCTTGCAGGTCTTAAAGGAACAGAGCATGACAAATTCCTAATGTCCATTCTATACATTCTTGTTATTGCCATAATTATTTACAATGTGATTATTCATATACGAACACGAATGGGCTGCTCACCAAGATACATTAGCCAATATAGTGAGTTTATAGGCTTTTTACCTGAGTTTAAGATCAAGAAACACCATAGTCTTTCTTATCAGTTGCCTGATAAGGCAGAATAAATGTATGTATGAATGATAAATATTTTTCTAATAGACATATACAATCATGACAGACAAAAATAAATCATGGCCCTTATTCCAAGGAGGCTATAAGGTCATCAACCAAGGCAGTGGTTGGTGGATGAAGGTGGAGGGTGCTAAGAATCCCCTGGTTGTGGACACAGGCTGCAATTTGATGATGACTTTTACTTTAGATACTTACAACTGCAGATCACTTTCAAGTGAAGGAAGATGCAAGAATTAGAAGAATTGTAGGTGAAGAGACAATTGGTTTAAAAAGTAAACATGTACCCTACTATAAATGCACAGATAATGGAAATACAAGTAGAATTATAAATAGAAAGTGGAAGAATAACATTATGGAGATTGATGGTGTATCAGACAGAGTGGCAAGATTAGTTATAGAACTTAATAGCAGATAATTCAGGTTTATGCCCCAACAAGTTCTCATAGTCATGAAGTAGTAGAAGATGTTTATATGGATGTACAAAAGGCTTTTGATCAGAATAAATAACATTTTAAAATGGTTATGGGAGACTTTAATGCTAGAATTGGTAAACAAATGAAAGATGAAAGTGCTGTAGGTAATTTTGGTTATGGTAATACAAATGAGAGAGTACATAGACTTGTGGAGTTTGCAAAAAAAAAAAAACTATATTATAAATTCGTTTTTTGAGAAAAATATTAAAAGGAAATGGCCATGGAAGCATCGAAATGAAGGTACAGCAGAAATGGTTTATATTTTGACTAACAGAAAATACATATTTCAAAATTGTAATGTTCTTAATAAAGTTAACACAGGAAGTGATCATCGATTAGTAAGATGTAAGATATATGTTAATGCAAAACTAGAGAGACAAAATCATTAAGAAAAACCAATATTTACAGTTGATATTCCTAATCTTCAGAAACATTCTAATGAATTTAAATTAGAACTTACAAATCAGTTTCAAGTATTAATAGATTTTGAATATGATTCAGATTTGAATGGAATTAATCAGAAAATAAAAGATATACTTTTAAAAACTGCAACAAAAATAGTTGGTAGAAGAAAGCAGCAATTGACCAATAAAATTTATACTGAGACTAGAGAATTTATAAAGAAAAGAAGAAATATTAAGATATACAAAAATGATGTATTAAAAAGGATTGAATACCTCAAATTTTGTAAAATGGTGCGGAAAAGAGTTGAAAATAATATAAGAAAGTATAATTGTGAACTAGCAAGTAAAGCTGTAGAAGAGAATAAAAGTCTAAAGAGTGTAAAACAACATTTTGGTATTGATAGGAATTTTATATCTGCAATAAAAAGATGGAATTATTACTAAAATGAAAGATGACATCATGAAATAGGTAAAAGACTTATATCAAGAATTATATAGTAATAAAAAACAAGTACCTCGTATATCTATTATATTTTTCAAATTGCTCAGAATTTTAAATGAAGAAGTGAGGCATGCAATTAAATTTATGAAGAAAGGAAAGATTCCAGGTTATCGGATTATAATTGATATATTAAAAGAAGCAAGTGAAGAAATAAAATTTTTTTTAGCAAAGTTATATAATAAATGTCTAAATGTTAAAGATGTACCAGATGTATTTGTCTTAAATACATTATTATTGTATTGATGCTATCTGAACTATAAAGGTATTGGGTAAGATGATGTACATAAAATCTTTTATATTATCGTATTCTAGAATGCATAAATATACTTTGCATCCATGCTTCAATTTTTTTTATTTTATTTAAGCCAGAGATAAATCATTAATCAACTTTATAAACAACATATTAAAAATTACAGACCTATCAGCCTTTTATCAGTTTTATACAAAATTTTTACCAAGATAATTAAAACTCGTCTACAAAGAACCCTGGGTTTCGACCAACTTAAGAGAATAAGCTGAATTTAAAAGTGGTTTTAGTATAGTAGATCATACCCAGATATTGAGAGAAGTTATAGAAGGGCAAATGAATATGGGTTGCCATTATGCTTTGGATTTGTAGGTTATAAAAAGGCATTTGATTCTATAAATACTTCTTCCATGACAGAAGGATTGGATCATCAAGGTATAGAACCAGTATATTGTCATATTTTAAAGAATATTTATAAAAATGCAACAACAACAATTAGATTACATAATGATACTAGGAAAGGCAACATTGAGAAGGATGTCTCCATATCTCCAAAACTTTTTACAACAGTGCTGCAAAAAATATTTTGTGGATTAATATGGGAAGCTAAAGGAGTGAAAGTAAATGGAGATTATTTGTCATTTAGATTTTGCAGATGATGTAATTGTTTTTGTAAATAATGCTTTAGAGCTGCAGGAAATGTTGCAGGAGTTATCAGATGAAAGTAAGACTAAAGATAAATGTTAAAAAAACAAAAGTAATGTTCAATGAATTTTCTCAAAATATAAAAATAAAGATTGATTATGATGAATTAGAAGAAGTTAACAGCTACTACTTTGGTCAGAGTATTAATACAGACAGAAACATAATGGATAAAATTAATTATAGAATTAAACTTGGTTGAAGTGCTTTTGGTAGAAATAACTTGATACTAAAAAAAAATATGTCTATGGGTTTGAAAAGGAAGGTTTTTAATACATGTGTTTTACCAGTTCTTGGCTGCAGAAAAGAGTTTGCTATTAACTGAAAGGAGACCCCTTGATTCCTCTTGAAAGTTTTAAAGGAACTGAGCAGGGCAAATTCCTAATGTCCACTCCATATGTTCTTGTTGCAGCTGTTATTACTGTGTGATTATTCATATAGTATACGAACATGGATGGGCTGCTCACCCACACGCATTAGCCAGTTTGGTGAGTTTATTGGCTTTTTACCTCCGAGTTTAAGAATATTTTTTGCAATATATACAATCATGGCAGACAAAAATAAATCATGGCCCCTATTGCCAGGAGGCTGTAAAGTCATCAACCAAGGCAGCGGTTGGTGGCCAAAGGCGGAGGGTGCTAAGAATCCCATGATTGCGGACTCAGGCTGTCATTTGATGACGACTTTTTATTTAGGTACTTAAACTGCAGATCACTTTCAAGTGAAGGAAGATTGCAAAAGATAGAAGAACTGTCTTATATTAAATGGGACATTATTGGACTTTGTGAAGCTAGAAGAAAAGGTGAAGAAACAACTGATTTAAAAAGTGGATATATACTCTACAATAAAGGCACAAATATTGGAAATACAAGTGGAATAGGATTCATTATAAATAAAAAATGGAAGAATAACATTGTGAAGAGAGTGGCGAGAGCAGGATTCATTACAAATAAAAAATGGAAGAATAACATTGTGAAGAGAGTGGCAAGATTAGTTTTACAACTTAATAGCAGATACCAAATGCAGATAATTAAGGTTTATACCCCAACATGTTCTCATAGTGATGAAGTTATAGAAGATTTTTATATGGATGTACAAAAGGCTTTTGATCAGAGTAAACAACATTTTAAAATTGGTATGGAAGAGTTTAATGCTAGAATTGGTAAACAAATGAAAGATGAAAATGCTGTAGGTAATTTTGTTTATGGTAATAGAAATGAGAGAGGACATAGACTTGTGGAGTTTGCAGAAAAAGAAAAACTTTATATTATGGATTCATTTTTTGAGAAAAATGTTAAAAGGAAATGGACATGGAAGCATCCAAATGAAGGTACAGCAGAATTGGATTATATTTTGATTAACAGAAAATACATATTTCAAGATTTTAATGTTCTTAATAAATTTAACACAGGAAGTGATCATCGATTAGTAAGACGTAAGATACATGTTAATGCAAACTAGAGAGACAAAAATTATTAAGAAAAACAATATTTACAGTTGATATTCTTAATCTTCAGAAACATTCTAATGAATTTAAATTAGAACTTATAAATCGGTTTCAAGTATTAGTAGATTTTGAAGATGATTCAAATTTGAATGATATTAATAGGAAAATAATACACTTTTAAAAACTGCAAGAAAGATAGCTGGTAAAAAAAAGCAGCAATTGACCAATAAAATTTCTGCTGAGACTAGAGAATTTATGAAGAAAAGAAGGAATATGAGGATATACAACAATGATGCATTAACAAAAATTGAATATCTCAAATTTTGTAAAATGGTGTGGAAAAGAGTTGAAAATGATATAAGAAAGTATAATTGTGAACTAGCAAGGAAAGCTGTAGAAGAGAATAAAAGTCTAAAGAGTGTAAAACAACATTTTGGTATTGGTAAAAAAATTTATATCTGCAATAAGAAAAAAAGATGGCATTATTACTAAAAAGAGAGATGACATCATGAAAGGGGTAGAAGACTTCTATCAAGAATTATATAGTAATAAAGAACAAGTGCCTTCTATACCTATTACATTTTCCGAATTGCCCAGAATTTTGAATGAGGAAGTGAGACATGCAATTAAATTTATGAAGAAAGGGAAGGCTCCAGGTAATGATGGAATTATAATAGATATATTAAAAGAAGCAGGTGAAGAAATAGATATTTTTTTAGCAAAGTTATATACCAAATGTCTAAATGATAAATATGTACCAGATGATTATTGGAAGAATGCAGTATTAATATTAATATTTAAAATAGGTGATAAAGAAGATATTAGAAATTATAGAGCCATCAGTCTTTTATCAGTTTTATACAAAATTTTTACTAAGATAATTACAACTCATCTACAGAAAACACTGGATTTCCACCAACCAAGAGAACAAGCTGGATTTAAAAGTGGTTTTAGTACAGTAGATCATATCCAGGTATTGAGAGAAATTATAGAAAGAACAAATGACCATGAATTGCCATTATGCTTAGGATTTGTAGATTATAAAAAAAAACATTTGATTCTATAAACATTTCTTCAGTGATTAAAGCATTGGATCATCAAGGTCTAGATCCAGGATATTGTCATATTGTGCAACAGCAACAATTAGATTACATAATGATAGAAGGAAAATCAACATTGAAAAGGGTATAAGACAAGGTGACTCCATATCTCCAAAACTTTCTACAGCAGTGCTACAAGAAATATTTTGTGGATTAAAATGGGAAGCTAAAGGAGTGAAAGTAAATGGAGATTATTTAAGTTATTTAGATTTTGCAGATGATGTAATTGTTTTTGCAAATAATGTTGCAGGAATTATCAAATGAAAGTAGGAAAGTATGACTAAAGATTGATTATGCTGAGTTAAAAGAAGTTAACAGTTACAAATACCTTGGTCAGATTATTAATACAGATGGAAATATAATGGATGACATTAATCATAGAATTAAATTTGGTCAGAGTTCTTTTGCTAGAAATAACTTGATACCAAAAGGAAATATGCCTATGTGTTTGAAAAGAAAGGTTTTTAATAAATGGGTTTTGCCAGTTCTTACTTATGGATCTGAGACTTGGACACTTAATAGAAGAGCAATACAGAGACTTCAGACCACTCAAAGAAGTATGGAGAGATGCATATTGGGAGTAACAAAAAAGGATCGAAAACACAATGTATGGATAAGAGAACAAACAGGTGTTACTGACCTCATTGAAAAAATCAAAAGTCTGAAGTGGAGTTGGGCTGGGCATATTGTTAGAAGAGATGATAATAGATAGACAATTGAAATTTGAAACTGGATTCCAAGAGATTGTAAAAGACCCAGAAAGAGACCACGTGTGAGATGGATTGATGAAATAAGTGAGTGTGCAGAAATGATGTGGAGAAGAAAAGCTAAAGATATGAAAAGGTGGATTGAAGTTGGAGAGACCATCCTGCAGTGGATTGATAATGGTTGATGATGATGATGACCAGTTCTTACTTATGAGTCTGAGAATTGGACACTTAATAAAAGAGCAATAAAAAGACTTTAGACCACTCAAAGAATTATAGAAAGATGCATATTAGGAGTAACAAGAAGAGATTGAAAATGCAATATATGAATAAGAGAACAACGGGTGTTACTGAAACTCATTGAAAAAATTAAAAGACTGAAGTGAAGTTGGGCTGGACATATTTCTAGAAGAGATGAAATTGGATTCCAAGAGATTGTAAAAGACCCAGAAATGGTCCACATGTGAGATGGATAGATGAATTAAGAAAGTGTGCAAGGGTGATGTGGAGAAGAGAAGTTAAAGATCATAGAAGATGAATTGAACTTGGAGACCTTCATCTTGCAGTGGATTGATGATCGTTGATGATGATGAAGCCTATAAATGTTTACTTTTTCTTATACGGTCGACGGTCGCAGTTCTTAGTGTCTTGTGATGTTGAGCTAGCTCTAGAAAGCAATAATGATTAAATTTACTTATATGTGCAGGTATATACTTGTGTTTGGACATCTCTGGATGGTGCCAAGGATACATTTCCTGCAATTTCTTTGTTTTATTAGAAATTTAGTTTATAGTTGTCTGGTGCACTAATGGTACTACACAGTCAAAGCATCAATGATGATCAGCATCCTAGCATTATTTTTTTATTATTTTATGACATTTCGGCACTTAAAATGTGCATTCAAATGACTGTGTTATATTTTCCCCCTGAGTTTAGTAGCTGCTAAATACGTAGCCCATTTTCCAATAGATCTCTTTTCAATCCAGTCATAAGAGATGACTGTTAATAAATTGATTAATATTTTTCTTTAATGCTGGCGAACCTGTAATTTATAATTTATTAATATAACTACTCATATTATCTACCCTATAGTCTCTCTGCTGACATCATGCTCCCTTATATATTTCTTTTATATTTATTCCTTAGTTATTTGTTAATTCAAGGTTAATTCGTGATTATTATTTATTTTATGTGGATGATAATGATGTTTCCCATTTTTCATGTTTATTCATAGTTCCTTATCATTATGATATATATATATATTGAAATGAATATTCTCACAAACAAAAGATGTTTTATAAATCATATTTTCAGGACAGAACCATGTATAATAATATAAAATTAAAGTAATACTGGAAAGATATTGAGATGTTAGAACATAAAAACAACATTCTCTATTAAGCAAAATATCAATATCATTCCGATCAAACTTAAGAAAGTAGTCGCTCTGGAGGCTGAAAAACTGTATGAGATCTCATGTGGCATATGCCTAATTGCATACAAAGGAAGAAACAACACATAAGTGCGAGAAGAGCTGAGCACATTAATGCAATGGAAAATTTTCTCAATATATTCGGTCCTTGCTAAATATTAAAGTCATGTCCATATGTAACAACCATAAGCAAATATTATTTAGGGAGGATATAGAAATATTTAGAAAATTGAATTGCATTAAGAATCATGATAAAACAATGAAATTACCAATTATATGAAAGCATTTCTTCATGCATGCAAATAAATATAATACTTACAAATTTAAATCAAATTATTCAATAACCATGTGATACAATTAGCTCTGCTATAACCATGTTATTTATTACTGTTTTTTTTTTTTTATTGCCAGTTGAGGGCAAATCTTATCTTATCAAAACGTTATTATATTTACTTCAATTTTATTTTATTAAACACAGTTGCTCACAAAAACATGATTTATGTAATATATATATACATACACATAATAATAATTATGTCATGTCTATATACTATAATTTCCATTGGGCTAAATTGATTAAATATTAAACTATCTTCAAAAAATGGAAGAAAAAAACAATGTATTTACCAAAAAATAATGTATTCTTTTTGAACATTATATAGCCAAATCCAAAAATGATGTAATGTGATAAACTGGGGGAGGGTGGGATCAAAAATTTAAAATAAATTGGTAAATATTGGAGAATATAATCCATAATTGAACTATTGAAACATCTGAATAAAATAAATTTGTCTAAAAAAAATAAATCAGTTAATTTGAAAAGGAAATTAAAACAAATCTTTAAAAAAGTATAACAATATTATGATACATATTAAAATATAAATGTATTAAACAACTTCCATTCTTCCACGTTCTTTTTAAATTCATATAAAGATACTATAATAGACAAATAACTCCCAAGACGCATTTCATGCTGAACCAGTCAGTACTCATCAGTTGGCCCAGATCATCAACTCTGATATATATCTCTATTGTATGAAGAGTATTTATCTATAGTAAATTGTTACATTTCGATTTACTTTGCAAGTGTCAAACATACTCCACCTACAACTTTGACACCATCCACCTCAGACAATATAGTAATGATTATCACTAATCATTTACTAAACTAGAAATTATCTCTAGCACAGAAAACTTTAAACCTCGGTTAAAGATTAATATATCTGATATTTTTAATGTAAATACACACACACATGTAGTTATTTACCTTTCTTTTTCCCATGTATAATATCTTTATGAATACATTAAACAACCTCCATGCTTCTACTTGTTCTTTTTAAATTCATATAAATAAAGATACAATAAAAGACAAATGACCTCCAAGATGCATTTCATGCTAAATCAGCACTCATCAGTTGGCCCAGATCATCATCTCTTATATATCTCTATTGTATGAAGAATATTTACCTATAGTAAATTGTTACATTTTGATTTGCAAGTGTCAAACTTACTCCACCCACAACTTTGACACCATTCACCTCAGATACAGTAATGATTATCACTAATCATTTACTAAACTAGAGATTATCTCTAGCACACATATAAACTGCAAATCTCAGTTAAAGATTAATATATCTGATATTTTTAATGTAAACACACACATACACCAGACATGGAGTTATTTAGCTTTCTTTTTCCCATGTGTAATATCTTTATAAATATATTAAGCAACATCCATACTTCCACATGTTCTTTTTAAATTCATATAAAGTTACAATAAAAAACAAATGACCTCCCAGATGCATTTCATGCTGAATCAGCACTCATCAGTTGGACCAGATCATCATATCTCATATATATCACTATTATAAGAAGAGTATTTATTTATCTATATTAAATTGTTACATTTCGATTTACAAGTATCAAATTTACCTCACCCACAACTTTGACACCATCTACCTCATACAATACTAAACATGTGAAATATACTAAATAGTCGTGTAGTGAGTCGATTGTTTTTGATAAATTAATAACAGTCTGAGAATAACAGTTCCATAACAAAACTGAGATTTTTGTTTTTCTATTATTTTCATCAAATGGGAATCAAGTATGGAAATTTTGTAGTTTGAATTCACGACTTTCACCAATGTTCTAATATCAGATATTAATGTTGGAAAATATACCAATAAGCAAAAAAAAAAATGAAATTGCATGTGTCAAATACATATAAATTGAATTAAAGATGTGAAAGTAATCATATTGTAGTATTAAAGGGCTGATCCAATAAGAAAGAAAAGATTATTAAAGCAAAATTTTTACGAATATTTTATATGAAGATTTTGCTGCATGACATGGAATCAAAGATAGAAAAATAACAAATGTTTGAAATATATGAGTTATGTATACAAACAGGAAAAAAATAGGGTGATAAATAGAAAAAAATGATTATACAATTTTGTATAAGTGAAAAAAAATGAAGACACAATTTATCATTTTGAAAAAAAATTAAAGAATGAATTTGAATAAAATTTGTTTTGTCTGAAATAGAATATGGTAGATATTATTTGATTTTAATCATTTTACAAGATTTAGACATTTTAATTTCAACATATTATACATACCATGTAAAAATATCAAAAGCATAAATTTACAATATTTTCTCAATAAATTTAAAGAACTTTCGGATACGAAAACATAGACATATATACGTGTGTTATACGTATTCTTGCATACGCAATATATTTGCATATTGATATATATATGGCCCATATATTTATATATATGCACACATACATAAAAACAATTTTCAATGATGTCTTTTGATGATTTTTAAAAAATATCAGTATGTGTAAAAATGGAAAAGTTAAAAAAAAAAAAAGAAATCAATAACTTACTACCTTAAGTTTATTTTATAAGATGGCAATCACCATTTCAAAGATTAGGTTAAAGTTATGGATCACAACTCTTCAGCAGTGACAAATTAAGATTTCATGAAAATATAATAAATGATCTAAGCAATGAATTTGAAAAACCCTTAAAAAAAGGAACTATGAAGCAAAAAACAAGGCCAATAGACATGCAGAGATAGATCAAATCCATAAATAGATTGCATTCAAACAAGAATAATTAAATAGGGTAAATTCCCTTACTTCTCAAATATCAGCAGGAAAGCAGTATTTTCCATTCATAACTCACAAAATATACTTCTTAGCTTCTCTTTAGTTATTGAAGCTATAAAAATTTATGACACTGTTTGCAATAAGTGTATTTAAATCATAGTTGCTTAGCATTTATATGTGAAATAAAAAAATATATAGTAATGTTTTTAATACTTCATTCTATCCATTCATTTATCTATCTAATCCATCCATCAATCTATCTATGGATCAGTTAATGAATATATATACACACAGATATCATTATATTTAATAATATATAATCTGAGAAAAAAAAAAGAAACTCTTAAAATTCATACTTAAGGCTGCAAATAAACTAAAATATAGCAACTTAAAATCATAATCAATAACTAATTTATTGTACAAAATAAAATTTAAGATTTATTATGTTTTACAAGCATGATATTTTCTGGTTAACAATGAAAAGTCTAATAAAATTTGAAAATATAAAAGAGTATTTATAAAGACAGAAGAGAATTCAGTGATAACAGGCCACTATGACAAAGCAATAAAAATAACAGTAATAGCCAATACAGCAGGCTCTCAAGTTATTATTCTCAAAAGAAAAAAAAAACATATGCACAAATTATTGAATTTGAAACATATTAATAATTAATTATTATAATTAACTAAAATACTACATATATAAAATACAACTTATTCCTTAGTTTTAAGTATAACTCAGATATTACAATTCAAAACATTTGTTATTTGTTATCTGCAAAATAAGTGTGTGTGTATATATTAAATACAGTAATTATCACATTAATATTGGTGGAATTAAATGTTTAAAAAATAAAAAAATATTATTAATTGCAATGACTTGATAAAATTACTTTTTTTTAAATAAACAATGTTATCTAATCATTAATTTATTTTAAAAAGTAATTCATTTAAATGTTTCACTTTCTAAATTGATATTTATTTGCTTGGAGAAAATTTTACACTTCAACTAGTCTTGGAAAATGTAAAACCATTTAAAATGTAAAACTTTACATGTTTACTGTTAGCTAAATATGTGCATGTATATAAAGTAAAATCTATAGAAGAGCCATGAACTATACTATATTTTGTTCCAAACACCTCTTGCACACATACATACATAGCAAGTAATAGCTCATATTCTACTAATAAACTTTGATTAGAATAAAATATGTATTATTTATTAATTGTAAGTATAAAGTACTTTTCAACATTCACTCACACACACATATATATAACACAGATACTTTGCCATATGTATATATAAAATTATAGCATAAATAAAAATTTTAAATTATAATAATATAGATATTAATAGATGAAATACACAGGCTTATATATACCTGTGTCGATATATGTAATAGACAGGGTATGAGCACAGACTTTCACATGACCCACCACTCTCCACACTATCTCATAATACTGATACACCTGAACACACATATGTCGAAAAGATAAATAATCACCAATATATGTATTTCATGCTAAACCAGCAATCATCAGTTGGTTCAGATTACCATCTCTACACATATATGCTACAAGTGCTCAGATATATATTAAGATAGCAAATCCTCCTACTTTAATGGACAGGCTTCAATGTACTCCACACTCCAACTCTTCAACTGTCCATCCAATTGAAAATCTGATGATGGAACGCTCAAAGGCTACCCTTAGGCTGAGATTGTTGTCACACCCATGTTGACCTAAAGGTCAATCTGACCCGTCATGTATAGGACATAATCCATTAAATACATAAACAAGGGATAGGCAGACATCTCTAATATGTAATAGATGAAATACACAGTCTTATATATACCTGTGTCGATATATGTAATAGACAGGGTATGAGCACAGACTTTCACATGACCCACCACTCCCCACACTATCTCATAATACTGATACACCTGAACACACATATGTCAAAAAGATAAATAATCACCAATATATGTATTTCGTGCTAAACCAGCAATCATCAGTTGGTCCAGATTACCATCTCTACACATATATGCTACAAGTGCTCAGACATATATTAAGATAGCAAATCCTCCTACTTTAATGGACAGGCTTCAATGTACTCCACACTCCAACTCTTCAACTGTCCATCCAATTGAAAATCTGATGATGGAACGCTCAAAGGCCACCCTTAGGCCGAGATTGTTGTCACACCCATGTTGACCTAAATTGAGTAAACACATTTACATATATTTTACTGAATGTGCAAATTCACTTATCCATTCTATGAAAAATATAAATAAATAAAAAAAATTAAACAGCCTATTTTTATTCTTTCAATCAAATTAAATATGCTCTTGGTGATGTTATTTTTTTTCCAATAATTTTTTTCTCTTATAGAAACATAAAGACTAATTTCTTTATCAAGAAATTATGATGTCTAATTATCTTAATATTTTTAAGTCATTATTAATATTAAGTATATTCTAAAATTTTGTAAAACTTTAGTATCACTCTTAGAATATATTTTATTACGAAAAATACTGCATATCCGATTTGAACAGGATAATAGAATAAGAATAAAATGTATGCTCTTTAAACACAAACTGAAGAAAATTTATTAATAAATGTAATCATTTACGATACTCCAAGATAAAAAAAATGGATGCTGGTATAATTTAAAACTTAAATATTTTATTTTTAATACAGAGAGCATACCAGTAGCTTAAACAAGCTCTTAATTGATAAGTGCGGTGTGAGAAAATATTTAAAACCTCTATCCAGAACCTTCCCATCTCCAGACCAACTAGTTTCAAGCTTATGGCTTATAAAAGTAATGTCACATTAAATATGATTTGCTTTTTTGATTATTATAATTTTATCTTTAAGGCTTTGGCTATGCTGAGGCTATTAAAATATGGTAGATCTGAATTTAATTCAGTCCCATATAGCTATTTAAGTTAGCTGGATTTAAAGACATTTTCATGTCCGAAAATTTCAGTTTCTACTTAAATATTATGTATGAAATAAGTGCTGGTTTTTGAGTTGATATTTTAGATCTAGTGTCTGAATATTCTAGCTTTCCACTGATGGGAGCCATGAGCTCGAAACCAGTTGGTCTGGAGATGGGAAGGTTCTGGATAGAGATTTTAAATATGTTCTCATACCGCACTTATCAATTAAGAGTTTGTTTGAGCTATTGGTATGCTCTCTGTATTAATTTTTTGTAAATACAAGCTTATAAAAGTAATGTCACATTATATATGACTTGCTTTTTTGATTATTATATTTTATTTTTATACACGTGATCATGTACAGTGCTCTGAAATGAAAAATGGCTGCTCAACCATCATAAAATGTATTAAATTTAATGAATTTTAATGATTTTTTTTTTGTTTATTTATATTTTTATTTATTTTACATTCTTTTTGTTTTGACAGCATATAAATAAAGTCATGTACTTTGATAAATTCACTATATGTATTGCCACACACAGCAAGCAAGAGTAATCAATGGATGCCAGAAGGCTTGTGCATAAAATCCCCATCTAACACCTACTCATCCAATATCCCCAGACTAGTTTCTGGCTTGTGGCCTTCATCAGTGAGGAGCCTTGGATCTGAGAGTACTGCACCTAGATCTTAGGATCTAATGTAGTCTAGCTTGCTGTGTGTGGCAATTAGTATAGTGAGTTTTGCCTGTTTTAACACCAGTTATACACAAGCATAAGAAGTGGTGGTCATGTGATGTTTATTTACTTTGATAGTATTATTCACAGCTTCATGGTATGCAATTTTAATATCATAGTAACTACATAATGTTTAAAACATCAGTTAATAATTATTAATTAGTGTAATTATATGATTACTTTTATCACAAAAAAAAAAATAGTCAAATGTCACATGACCTAATTTAAACAAGCTTTTATTACAAATGTTACATAAAAAAATTCTCAAATAAGCTCTTAACAAGCTTTGCAGAATATCGATTACTTTTACATTAAATAATCTTATTTCATCATTAATTCATTATAAAATTTTCTATTAAAAAACAAAGATGATATTTATTTATTTTGGGCAGATTTTACATTATAACTGATCCTTGAAAATGTAAAGTATCTTTAAAATGATTAACAAAATAAGAAAAGATTAGGTGCAAAGTTAATTCTTTTAATTTCTGAAGTATAAGAATTATGATTGTCATTTATTTTAATAAAATAATAAAACTACTGTTCAAATTTTAAAAAATCATGCAGAAAAATATTGAGTTGGTATCGTGATATAATCAATGACAGATGGCAGAAAAAAAATCTCTAAAGCACTAAATTCAGAATCAAACAACACATGACAAACGTGGAAATGCAATATATGCATGTAAAATAGATCAAGAGTTTATTGTATACATTCAAAAATAATACTTTACCAAAAGACAATATATAACAGCAATTAAATTAATATATCCCATGTATGTATGGATATATCATAAGTTTTCTGTTCAAAAAAAGGGTTGAGTTATAAGGCAATATAATATTATAAACAAATGATTACTGTGGTTTGTAACAAAGGCAAAATTGTAAAATTTTAGTAATGTAAGTAAGATTTCTCTTAAATAGTTCATAATGAGTCATAATAAAATATACAGTGAACTGAATACACCTAATTCTCTTTTTACATGATAAATTGGTTCCTGAAAATTACATGTAAAATAAATTTGTGTAAAAAAAATATGTTGTATATATGGAACATAAGGAGATTGGTTCTGGACCTAAGAAATCAACAAAAATAATTAAATAAACCATATAAAAATTTTTGTTAAAATGTTATATTTTTTGTGTGCTATCAAATTTTACTTCATACCCTTTGAACATAAACAAAAAATGACTTATAGGAACATAAATTTCAGTTGAAAACCAAAAAAGCTTGAAAGAGATGACATGATGAAATACTCATCACACAAGCCTTCAAAAACTTTAAAGTTCAAAGCATATCATCACTTCCACATTACAAGCATAAAAAAATGAAATAAAAATTATTAATGTAATTTATCAGAATTTATTACTTTTATTTCATTTGTATTATTTTTTTTTTTAAAAATTTAACAACTAACACATTTAAAAAGAGAAACTGTAAGCCCCCAGGCCAGTACATTTATCAAAAATATGGGTGACATCTTGCTTGCCTGTAGAACAAAAAAGTATCCAAGATTTTATGTGCTGTCACTTACCAACAATAAACTTAATACTACTGTTATCACTAAAACTTACAATGTATAATTTATCATCTATTGATTTTTGGAAAAATTAATAAATATAAATTTTAACAAATCAATCAATAAAAATTAAAGATTTTTTTTAAAAAAATCAAATGTTAAAATGCAAACAAAGCATTAATACCAAAAAGGTACTTCTTTTCAAAACAAAATGTCAAAAACATTACAATACAGACAAACAAATTTCCCCATTTGCAGGAATATTGCTAAAAAAAGGGGAGGGGGGATTTTTGTTTTTAAAATAATGGGAAATAAAGACATTAAACTTTTTTTAAAAAATTAGATGATAATAACAGACTATTTATTTTTTTAATTTTGTTACGAAATCTTGAAAAACTCAACCTTAGAAACAAATCAATAAATAAACGCCAAATTAAAAACTTTACAATCTTCTAAAAAGAAAAATAAATTATTTTATATTACTTACATAAAATTATAATAACTTAAGACAATCTAAGAATTACTTGGCAAATGTAAGGTGATATTTTTAAGCCTTCCAGACAATAACATTTGTTTCTTCATTCCAATCATGAGTACATCACAGCAGTTCTAATCTCAACATACCTTTTTTCTACCGATTGGGTTATTTTAAAACAACTAGTATAGAAAGAGATTTTTTTTTAAAAAAATTGTGTTATTTCAAAATCATGGGGGAAAAAATTGTGCAAAAAGAGAATTAGGTGTATATAACATGAATGTGTATGAGCATTAAAAAATGCAAAAACCTCATTTAATTAATTACGATATAAATACTAGTAGAACTAAAAATAGGTATAAAAATATACATGAATTATTAAAATCTCAATAAAATTGGAAAGACATCCATCGATTTTGTTTCACATCTTGATTCAAATATCCAATCTGTGACAATATTTTTTCCAGAAAAGCTAAAAATAATTGTTTTTGATAATCATAAATTTGATTTTTTTGTTTTTAGCATCCAATTTTAGTCCTTTCAATAGAGGCATTGAGTATAAAGACATTGAATGTTAAAAAAATCTCTAATCATAAAAATGTCAACTCTTTAGTTTAGTATATCTATCTTTCCTAGGGGTAATTGAAACTGTAAACTCTAAGAAAGGGTGGTAAGCATTGTGTAACAGTAGTAAAGTGCTTGGACAATTTAGCATTATATGGTGAAAAGTAATACATACAATTAAAGTAGATTTAAAAAGTGATATTAAATCGAATATGGTTTTATCAATATCATTTAATGTTTGACACATTTATTAAACTGAAGAAAACAAATTAATATATTTAACTCTTGATTTCACTAAAAAATAGGGTTCTCTTGGTTACAATATTGTATTTCCATAGTTGTGTTGGATATGTTAAATTGAATAGTATGCTACATTTTAATCTTTCTACATACACTTCAACCACATAAAAAAGTTATCTAAAAAAAATCTCAAATAACTCCCATGATGCACTTTCACCAAGCAAATATTCTAATAAATGATTTGTGATAATCATTAATATATTTATCTAAAGACGTTGTCAAATGAATAAGTGACAGACATTGGCATTTGTTAATTGAGTTGTAGAAATTCAAATGTATTTCTATTGTTAAGGCTATCAGTATTGTACAGTATGCAGTGCATCTGTATAGAAAGTTTTGGTGCATTATATATATATATTAATTAACAAGAATTAACAAATGAGTTTAAAAAACTAGAAACAGCCCGTATATCACAATTTAAACCAAAATTTGATCACACAAATTGCAAAAATTAGTGTTGACCTTTAAAGATAAAGAACCACAGAGAGTTCATTGGCCCAATTCAATAACAGTTTGAATTAATTTTAAAAACAAGTGCTAATTTTACCCAGACCTTATCAAATTCTCTGAGCAAAAAATATGAAAAACAACTGCACACCCATCTTAATGAACATAAGAAAAGTGTTGCAAATGAAGATATAGTATGATGATAATTAGAAAAATTTTGAAAAAATCTTTAAGAAAATCTAACCGGAAATACCACCATAACAATCAAAATGGCAAAAAAAAAAAAAAAAAAATTGCATAAATAAAAATAATCCTACAATAGTGATATTAATATTAAAGAAATTAATATTAACAGAAATTAGTAAAATTATCATAAAGCTGACATCTTTTTCATTTTTTAAACCTTAGTACAGTAAAGATATATTTAAATAAACCAAATTCTAGTTCCAAAAAGACTTGTACAATACCACAAAAACCTATCTCACTTTACATACTTGATGCAACTTACCAGAAGGTAGAAAAAAAACAAATTTTTGGGATAATGAAGCCTTGCTCATTTGCAATCTATCACACTTAAAGGCCTGTGACCCATGGCTCAGGTCTCCCCTTGGTAATCACCACCCTGCTCCTCTGAGACTTAGAATCTAATTTTGATGACTTTGAACCTTCTAGCCTGGATAGATGTGCTGCAGAGATATGTAACTCCCTAAATCGTCATGCACGCATTGCTTCCTTATGCCAATGACCAAATCCTCCATTCATTATAAGTCACCTCCAATATCCAAAATGATTTTGTCGTTATACTCATCTTGCTTATTACTTTCCCTTTTCTTCATTTCTGACTCAGATGCATAACTGCATCCTGGTTTTGGAGAGTGGGACTCATGATTATAAACATGATATTTATCTTGGTTAATACATGACTCATTTCCATTTTGCCTTAATATAAGAGATGTAGTTGCACTGATTGAATTATGAGTTGAGATCACTTTGGTTTTTTTCTCTCTTTTTTCCATGGTTGCATTTCTTGCTCTTCATACCATGTGATGGCTTTTCTTTTCCTTCCCCTACCTGATGGCATTTCATCCAAGAGCCATTATCCACTCTGAATATAGATTTTGGTGGAGATTTAAATCCCCCTTCTTTTCTGCTGTAACAGGCTTGCTACTGTCAAAGCAATTAACAGTTCTGAAATCCTTTCAATACTTATGAGACTACCTGAATCAATCATCCTCTTAATATAACGTGGGAAGCTATGCCTCAATATTCATATAATTTGCAATCCTGACAATGATTCAGCTATTAACACTCTTAGCTTTGCCAGTTTGTTTTCTGAAAAATAAAATGAACAGCTCACCAGATAGAGACTTCTCTTGCGATATAGTGTTTGATACCCTAGTGATAATCCTCACTCCAGTAGCAATTTAAAATGCCTGTTTAAATTTGATAAAAATTTGCCTGTGATGCTCTCTGCAAATGACTACAGGCTATAGCTAGCTTTGTATCTTTTGTCATAATATTTAGACTAAAATATATTTTTCTAGATTAATTCACCTGCATTGCTAAAAAGATCCTAATTTTTAAAAACTGATTTACTATACCAGGTATATGATTCAAAAGTTGGGGTCCATTTTTTCTTTTTTATTCTTATTTTTTATTTATTTCTCCTTTCAGATGGTCTCAGCCATTTTTTCATTCTGGCTATCTTGTCTGCAATCACATATAGTATTTCATTCCTGTCAAGTACTGTTTTATGCTGATCATCCACCCAATTTTGATGCCAATAGGAAGTCACTTATTTTTCCTTATACTTGCTATAGCTGTTTCTATTTTGGTCTACCAACTCTGTTGAGTCTTGTAGCTAGCCTATTTTCCTATCCTCTCCATGAATTTTTTTCTATCTTGTCATTCACACTCCATCTTCTTAAATTTTCTCTTTCAACTGATCAGGCCCATTTTTAATTTCATTCATCTGACTTGACATCTTCTCTATTAGACTTTTATTATCTACAGTCATTTTTTCATATATATTTTCATTTGGCTTTTACTATCATCAGCCATGCCTTTTTTTTCCATTTGGCTCCATGATCTTCAGCCATTTTTTCCACTTGGCCCTTCATTTGTGCTATTAAACTTAACACTGTTGTTTGATCTACCTGATCTTTTAAAGCTTCAGGCTTTGTGATATCTGTCTGTTCTGCTAACAATACAATGTTTTCTTCCAAATTATGAGCTTGACTTGTTACCTTAAGCCCCATCATATTTTTAAAAAATAGTATTTAAAAAAATATTTTTCTATATATAAATATCAACTCCTCAACTAATTAGTAACTCCACACAATTTCTTTCCATATCCTACCCCATTTTCCCTAGCTTGTTTGCTTGTGCTATTATAGCTCAATAATATTTTTAATTTTGTTCAACATTATATGTTTATTTTTGTTAATATAGCTCTATCATACTATTTTTAATTTTTTTGATCGTTATCTTTTCTTACTATTTCTCTTCACTTCTACATTTCACCTTTATGAACCTTATTCCTCTCAGGGTTTGTATTTACTCTCCAGAATGGATGTAAGACAGGTAATCACAACATATTTGTGGTGCTAACTGTATCTTGATGGTACACCAAATGTATCACAACCCCTATTTAGACTGCTACAATAAGACCACCCTTAGTTACAAAGTAATGTCTTATTGGCCTAATCATAAATTATGATGAGAATACTGAGGGTCATTGTCAGTTTAAAGCATATTCCTGATAAATATTAACTCCACACAATAATATTTCCTGCTCATCATATGGATATAACCCATGATACTTTAAGAGCTAGAATATTTATTAGTTTTGGCTGATTATTAAAGACCAGAATAGCACCACTAATAATCTAAGTTTGAACTTATACTGTTTGTAGAAGTCCTGGTAGCACTAAATTATAGCTTCAGACTTCATGAAATGCAATAACGTTTTTGTACTACTCTGTTAACTTGTTGAAATGCATAAATAAAAAATAAATGAAGCTAAAATATATGTATAACAATATCACTAGATAATATTAATTATATTATATTTTTATTTATTATAAATTAGATAAATACATGTACAAAAATATATATATACTTTATTAACCAGATGCCCCATTAAGGTTGCATTATATATCCAATCCCCCAAATTGAAATTGGATAATGCATAAAAAATACATATTATATAAATTATAAAGTATACATTTTCTTCAAAGTAAACATATATGTAATATTTAAAGTAGGTGGGTTGACATGAAGAAAAAAGTGACATAGGTGTTATCCAAGAATTTATATATATACACACATTTATATAATATAATTAGCATAAATAAGTATTGTTACTTCTAGTCCTTATTTTTAATCCTTTTGGGTTTATTTTCCCTTTATCTTTTGACTGTCAAATTTGTCATTTGCTGGCAAAACCTGATACTTTGAACCCTGACTACAATAAGTACTGATAGCCTCAAGGTATAGCTGTTAAGGCATTCATGTACCTGTGCCCATGACATCATTTCCATTTTGATAAGATGAAACTTGAAATTTCTTTCAGGTTAAAAGGACATGTAATTTATACGTTTTAAAATTTATTATCATATGTGATCATAGTTTTTCATAACTATATAAAATTTTATTTTTTATGGCATGAATCTAATCATTTTATCTTATAAGAAAGGCATATTTCTTTCTTGACTTGAGCCAATATTACTTTGATATGACAAAATGTCCATCATTTAAAACATATTTTGGAAGTTTTTGAAAGAATAAAAATACTTGTTTGATTTAGAAAACAGTGAATAATAATTGATGATGATCCATACTGAAAATCCTTGTATCAAGAATCTTGTTAGGGAGTAAAACTAGTTATTCTAAATTTTGCAAAAAAAATTTTTTTAATTTTAAAATTCATTATTGCTCTATTTTTTTTATTTATTTAATCTTTATTATAGGATGGGGACAATCATAGATAAAGATTTGAATGCTTTCTCTTATAGCATTTACCGTTAAATAATGCTGCTGCTGCTACTGCTACTGCTACTGCTACTGCTACTACTACTACTACTACTACTACTACTACTACTACTACTACTACTACTACTACTACAACAATATTCATTTTTTTAAAAGAACATATCTATACGGGTAATTTTACATGATTGTATCCACTTTAGGAATGTTAATTAATCACATTATTGTCCAATAGAAGTTATTTCTGTATAAGTTCTTCATAAGATGAGTTGCAGTCCCCAACCAGAACAGTGGGGCTTGCATTCATGGCAAAAATTGAATTTATATTATAAATTATAGATTCTATCTTTTGCTTTTCTACTGGCACTATATTCATTGTAATTATTTTTGAGTCAGTGTTATTATTAGAAGGTTTGAATCAATGTAAAGTATTTTGAAATTTTCAAAAGGACAATCTTGAGCAATTACTACTCCAGTTCCTGCAGATGGGGAGGATGAATTTCTGGAACATGCAGAGAAGCCCTGGCTCCTCAGGTCGGTAGCTGGATTTGTTGCCGAGCCTGCATATATCTTTGTTTCTAATAATCCTCTTATATGGGCTCGGATTTGATTTATCCAATTTCTGACTTTGAAATTTTTATTGATTGCATTAAGTCCTCTGACATTTAAAACAGCAATTTTAAGTTTCATTAATAATTTTTTTTTTTTTGAGTTTAAGAATTCATGTCTTTCTACTTTTCTTCCTCAATTTGCACTGTATCTTGAAACACCAGGCCACTCTCTACATCCACTGCTACAGCCCAATTATATATTTCCTGCTCACTGTGAGAATTCCCGTTCAATTCTCACATTTTTATATCTTCTATCTTGTTTTGGTGGATGCCTTAGTTTGCACCTATCTTCAGTGTGCATTTCTATTTGAATAGGCAGATCTGGAGTAATAGCCTCCATCATTTCAGCAGATGTTTTATTAATAATTGTTGGCCATGGTGACTTTGGTTGAAATTTTGTATCTTCTATCTACATGAATCACATCTTCAGTTTCAGTGTCAAGGGCCATAATTTGCATGTAACCTTTATTTGCACTCTTTGACTGATTTTGTTGGTCACATTTCATATGGCTTACCTTTTGCTGCAATTCTCTTATCCTATTTTTCATTGTTTAATCTCTCTTGCTCATAGAGCTGAGCTCGTCTTTCCTGGTGTGCCATTTTAAGCTTAAATCCTTATTATTATCTTGTATGTTGTCCAGTGGCTTATTTTCCACTTTTGAAATTGAACTGACAATAATAAGATTCAACATGTATCTTGCTATGGCATTGTAATACTATGGAACTAAAAGGATCAATAAAGTTTACTATTGTTGAAACATCATCATCATCATCATCATAATAATAATATTAATAATAATAATAATAATAATAATAATAAAAATAAAATAAGCTTGTTTAGAAATATTTGCTCTTTATTACATACTGGTAATTACAAGCTATCTATATACGTCATGCGGTGTATCACTTGATTTTATTACTATTATAATTTTGGCTATTGAAGCTTTGGCTAAATTAAATTGCTATGGCTATTAATATATGGAATATCTGAATTTAATTCAGGCCCATATAGCTATTTTAGTTGGAGAGCTGACTTTGAAGACATTAGATGACTGAAAGTTTCAGATCTTCTTCTTAATAGTTAAGTATTAGATAAATGCTTGGTTAGAATTGATATTTTTGAATCTGATGTCCTAGCTCTTCACTGAAGAGAGCCATAGCTCAAAACTGATCTGGAGTTGGGAACAATCATAGATAAAGATTTGAATGTTTTCTCTTATAGCATTTTTCATTAAAAAAAAAAAAATAATAATAATAAAATAAGCTTGTTTAGAAATATTTGCTCTTTATTATATATATAAATTCAGTGATATAAAATGAAGTTTATCCATCTCTCATTATTTTTTTTCCACGCAAAAACAACTAAAATTTAGAGCAAATATAATCATTATACCATTATATATTTTTTTTAAATATAAAGCCAACAATGAATGGATTTTTTTTTTTTGTATTTAATTACATTATGTCTTAAATAAATCAATTTTGTAGTTAATTTATTCAAATTTAAAGAATTTTGAATCTATTTTGAATTTATTTATTTATTATTTTGCCTCCTCGTCTTTCTACTATTATGAATGCGTATTTGTATACAAATCTTTTAAAACAACGAATTCAAAACGCAAACTTAAATTTCAAATAATCTTTCAAAACTGTATCTCTCATATATTGCAAAATTAATAAACTGAAGAAAAAAGCTTCAATATTACATAAAATTATTTTCAATTAAAATTAAACTGGCTTACAAATTGTCATGCATTTTATGCAAGTGTGTTATAATGAATATGAAAACAAAATAATTCCATGCAGGTCAAATTCAGCTCCCTTGGTAGCACAAACATGGAAAAGGAGGGTTCTAAATCCTTGTTTTTTACTGCTGATGACTAGTGATACTGAACTTACTTATTTTTGCCTCACTGACTTAACAAGGCTCTTCTTTTCATTTTAATCAGTTTCAACATGATTTACAGATAACACTAATTGTAACTTTTGGAATAATTAATGAAGAAGGGATGGCGCGTCATACATCTAAACAAGCTAACCAGAAACTGAAAAATTACGACTGCGACTAAAATAAGTAATGGTAAAATGTTTCTTATCTAATAAATTTAATTCATATTAATAAACTATAGTTTAATGAAATATTTAAATAATATTGAATGTGCTAATTAATGTTTGTCACTATTGGATAAATTTAGACCTATTATTGCTATATCTTATTGCCTATTTATATAAATGTGCTGATGGGGGGGGGGGGAGACAATAAAATTGCCAAAATCTAGCAATGATAGAGACCATATTATCATTTAGTTAATATAAATACAGAATAACTGTAAAATATTTAGACAAAGAACTTAACATATATTTACCTCAAAATGAAGGATTTGTCTTTCAATTTTTGTGTAGCAATTGCTAATTATATGTATATAAGTTTACATATCATAAGTATAGTAAGAACTTTTTTTTTTTAAAAAAAAAAAGAAACTAATTTTGATTACGATAAATTAATTAAGTTTACAGGGTTTTTTTTAAATTTATAAACTGCAAAAATCTGAAGTTAATTAAGGGAAAAATAAAAGGACAAATTAAAAAAAAAATTATACAATCTATTTATTCAGATCCCGATATACATAGTGACACTAATAAAGTGGAAGATGGCTTTCTGAAACCAATATTAAAAAAGAAGAATATGTAAGATATATATATTTCTTTAATTTATAAACTGCAAAAATCTAAAGTTAGTTGGGGGAGATAAAAGGGTAAATTAAAAAAAATTATAAAATCTATTTACTCAGATTCCGTTATGCAGTGACACTAATGAGGCGGAACATGGCTTTCTGACACCACCAAAGTATTGAAAAAAGAATTTGCAATATATACATTTATGACATATTACTGGAATAAATTGAAGATTATCAAATATATGCTAGACAAACCGATAAACACTGGTATGGCTAAGTAATTACTATCAACTTTAATATTTCCTGTTTGTCAAATATTCATAAATTATTTAAAATTGCTTTGGTTTTCCTTCATAACATTTTATACTTGGATTATTGTTTTATTTTTAGTTTTAACTTATTTGTTTTACATGTGCTATCAATTGAAAACATGTAAAAAATTGTGTCCAATCCTTTGGAAACATGTAACTGCATTTTCATTTGAAAAATTTATCATCCATAGAAAGGATGAAATTAAGTATATGGGAATAAGATTAAGTTTAATCTATGAAGATTAATATTATTTGCTATAATGCAGGTTTAAATGGTATAACTTTTTAAGATCCACTTTAATGCTGTAAAATTAAAAGAACCCAAATCTCAAAATAAAAATCAGAATTTTTCTCACAAAAATTCCCAATGCTTGAGAAACACACTGAGTAGATTTTTGGTTCATTTGAAGAACTTTTAGCCTATAGAATTTTACCATCTTAATATATATATAAATTAATAAATCAATATTATTTTTAAAAAAGTTTTTGTCAGTAGATGAATGCAAAACTGGCAAAACAATATATAAGCTGGACAATCAACATCATTTCCATACAAAACCAATTTATAAAAATTAGAATTTTATTTACAAAAAGCCTTATTTTATTTACAAAGAGTCTAACATTGCAAATAACATTGAAGACCTTCCAATCTTTTTCTCAGAAGACATTCTCGCTTTATTAATCAATAATTTATAAGGACTTTCATGTAGATTTAAAAAATATTTAAAGACTACTGTGTAGATGATCTTACATTATGTTTTTAACTGATGCTTGGTCACCAACTTGGAATACATATGCTGATGAACAATGCATTTCCTTTTTTTGTTCACACACATGTAATAACAACTGAAATGCTTTAAGACTATCAGATAATTTGTCTATTTATACTTTTATTATGGGCAGCAGGGTCTTACATAAGATTAGCTAAATTAGCATTAATGCAGGGAAATAATGATAAAGTAAGAAGATTTGTTCTTGGTACAACTAACTTAGTTCACCACTTGTTCTGTCAGAATAATCAATCCTCAGTAGTTCAAGTGGATATAAATCTGTAGTAATTGACCCAACTCTTACAAAATACATTTGCAAGGATTCAACTAAACATTTTGAATAAATATGAGTACTCTATTTAGCTACCCAGCAGTTACATTCTAATGAGATAGATGGAATACTGCTCACCCACTTTGGGGAAATACCAGCACTATAATAAATTAATAATGTACTTAGCATTTGTCTGAATCACTAGATAAACTGCTATAAATTTTTGATTTCATTCTTTTGAATGAAGTTATGGTTCACAAAAATCTATGGCACCATCTCGTCTGTTCTTTTTAAAATAATACACTGAGATGGACCAACATATATTTTGTTAACAAGCTTTGCATGCAACATCTTTCATACTTTTCAATGACAACAGGAATAATGTTGTATACATTTGATCAATTGGCGAACACTGGTTTTATTTCTCAAGCTCCATTGCACCTGTATAAACAATGCTGTAAAGATAAGATGAATACACAGATTGAGAGATTACGATTCTCCATGCCTCTGCATCTACATGCATCTGGAAATTGTCCATTCTATATTTTCTATCAATGTTTCTGCATGAGCATTATTTTTGTTTATTACAGTGGATATCTGTGTTAAATAAAATTAATTGATTTAAATATTTATCTTCATACCATCTTTCAGATAACTGCATTAAATACATTTCTAATTTAATTGTCAAGTTAGATCTCTTCAATACATAAGTTTTGCTGAGTAGGCTAATTAAGATAGTAGCTATGTCTGTGACTGACTGGACAGTAATTCAGATATCAATTATTTAATAATTCAAGACTTTTGTGATCAGTAACTACAGTCACTTTAGATCTAACAGAAATTTGATGAAATTATTCAAATCTCTACTAGGCTCTAAAATGATTGTGATCATTTATTACAAAAATCATGAATTATTGAATAATTAATTGATATCTAAACAAGTACCCAATATATCTTAATTCATAGCTATTGCCATGTGTTTAAATCAAAGGGGGTTCCAAAGCCAAGATAGCATGATCTGCTGAAGAAAATTATTCATTTTCTCAGTGATTTGTTGTGAACAGGTGAACATTGCCAATATGTCTTTTTTCCTGAGTTATTTACAATACTTGTTGTAAAAATAACAGTCCCAAAGAAGGTCACATCTACTTCTTAATCTTAGGCATTAGAAAATTTTCTATTGCCTATACTATTTTCAGATGGGCCTAATCCTCTGCTTCCAAGGATATGGTCCAAAAATACAATTTTATTGGTAGATGAAGTACTAATTAATTTATTAATTTATTTTAATTTCCTTTACTTAGCACTCAAAAAAAAAAACCCTTCAGATGTTTGCGTTTTTCGATGTTTACTAATGTCCTGCATAAAGTAGCAATGTCCTTGATTTCAGAAGGTAAATTTAGTCTAAACTCTTTAACAAACTTGCACTATTGTTTATAAACAAAATGGCAATAAATAGCTTTTAGTTTCCTTATGTGTTGAATTTGATCTTCCAATAAAATGAAGTCAAAAGTGAAAAAAACTTATCAATTTTATTTCATCAACAAATCATAAATCAAGATGGGACATTGCAATCAATATAGTTACTTTGTTTAGCTGCCAGGAAGCTAGGTAAAGCCATAGTGATGCACTTTTCTTTTTTAAAAACAATAAGAGAATTATTATATAGGAATGAAAATTTAATAGTCATATTCCTCTGCAACATATCTGCCAAATATTTTTGACCACTTTTTTGTATTAATGAAGCACTAGACAGGATAGTTTATCTGTGGAGTGGATATTACCGTTAGTTCTTTAGCAAATATTTCATGGAATAGGTTAAGCAGTAAGGATAGTTTACCATGCCAGCTGCCTTTAGTAAGTTTTTAATCACTAGTTTTGTTGATGAAAATTTGTTCTGCTCATTTATTTACCCATTACAGAATCATAAAAATCGGGTGAAATAAATTCAATGGTTTACCATCATAAAAAACTTGACCATCAGCATAATCCAGGATACACTTGAACTCATGCATGAAGTCTGACCCAAGTATTAGTTAATGAATGAGTCTATTTAATATTTAAAAAAAAACTAATTTATATCTTGTCTATTAATCACAAATAAACTCATGCGTGCTTTGAGGCTAATTTCAACCTTCTAATTATTTCCTAATTTTATATGGAGAGTTTCAATCAGAAGTATATTTAACTGGGGATTCAGAAGCACCATTCTTTCATATAGTTCTTCTAAGATCAAAAACTGAAAATTCAATAATACCTGCAAAATAATACCTTTAAATAAATTAATTTCCACACAGTGCTGTTGATCTCTTCTATAACAAAAACTTGAAGTGTTGTTGAGATTCTTATCAATTTAAATTTTGCTCACTATAACCATTTGAAAAATTGTTTAGAGGAAGTATGGCTGCTGCTGCTCAATGGTGTATGATATTATGGCTTTTCACTTCTTCCTTTTTTGTGCAAGCTCTTTACCTAGTGTTGATATTTTTAATGTACTTGTTTTTATATAATCTCAGAAATATTTTTTTTTTTATAAATGACCCTTGCTCTGGACTTTCTGCTGATATTCATCAATTTTGTTCCTTCCAGATATTTTTAGTTTTAACGTTTATATTTATTGCACTAATTTAGAGTTCTACACTTTTAACTTAGCTGAAGGCTTTTCTTCGGAGATTTTTTTTGTCTTTTGATTGCATTAATATAATCATACTTTTAACTTACTCAAAGGCCTGTTTAGGTGATCAAATCCCCTTTGTCATTTTTAAAATAATTTATCGGCAGGTTGTTCACAATTAGTAAGTCCTAATCGATAAATTCGGTTATCAGTCTCTATAAGAATATTCTCAATATTAATAGGAAAATTATAGGACATTATCTTTATAGTTTGGCAGACAGTTAAAATAAGTTGTTTAAAACTTCATGACTTCACCATCTGCCTACAAAAGTTTTATACTTCTTGGATTTATATCTTTCTTGGCATTTTACTAGATTATTCTTTCTTAGTATTCCTCTATCTAATAATTAACTAATAATGTAAAAAAATCCATCAAGTCTGTAAGGTTCTTTTATTGTAGTTATAAGTTATGATTAATTTGTTTTGTTTTTCAAAAAATTCAGATGATTTAAAGGTTTTATAACTGTGTCATATAATTGCACTTTAAATGGTCTTGATTGGGGAAAAAAAGTTGACTGAACCCAATATATAACAAAATATACTAGCATTTAAACCTGGATGATTAACTTATCTCTTCATTTAACTGTAGATGGTATTTCTCTTGCATAACTAGTCTCTATTCAGTTCTTATTTTATAATTTTTCTGTTGTATAGAATGTAGCTTGATTCCAATCCATCTCTCTATGGGTGACATCTACCTTTTCTCCGCAGTTAAATACATGGTTGCTAAGTTTCTGACTTTAAAGCTTTGATTATGGATCTTCATTCTGATTTCCATTAAGCAATCTTTGGATAACTATTTCTCTTTTATTTTTTTTCTCCTCTCTCTCTCTCTCTTTCTTGCTCTCTTCATTCTGATTTCCATTAAGCAATCTTTGGATAACTATTACTCTTTTATTTTTTTTCTCCTCTCTCTCTCTTTCTTGCTCTCTCAGTTAAAGTTCATTTACCTTTACCACAATTTTATCTATGCTCTATTATATCTTTTGTTCACTTTGATTCCTAACTGTCTGCAGTTTTTCTTCTGGCTCTTCTAGCATTGTTTCATTTTTGCAATTACTTCTTTTTCTGGAAGTTTTCAATTATTTATTACATTTCTTCTCTGATGTCTTTTTGATTTAATTTAATTTTGTAAGATATGCTCTCAAACATGGCCTTGGTATACAATATTAATTATTCTATCATTTCTTTACTCATTATTTTCCTTATCATTTTCTTTACTATTTCTTGAAATGCTTTGTTTCACTAACAATTATTCTATCATTTCTTTACTCATTATTTTCCGTTATCATTTTCTTTACTATTTCTTGAAATGCTTTGTTTCACTAAATTTGCTTATCTGTTTGGCATATATTAGCATTAGTTCTCAATAAATTTGTGGTGTTTCAAATAAATTAAATTGTTATACACATTTTTTTTACTTCCTAAACTGATTAGAAAATCTTCAGAAGTCATGGTAAGCACAATTACTTTTTTGAAAATTTATTATTTATTTTAAACATTGACTCACATATTTAATTATACAGTATTGTTAATATGGGTTCAATTTTGCTAAAACAGTTATGAGATGTTTCATATTGCTATTTTATCAGGGGCTACCTTTCTTTCTTTCTTTCTTTTTTTTTTTAAACCTGTAAGCTATTACTTGCAGTTGAATGTAATTGAAAATTTAAATAAAGTTAAATTTTTCTAAAGACCTTCAATACTTAATATTACTAAATGGTAATAGTCAAATATATAAATACAAATAGAGAAAGTTATATAGTTATGTACATTTCAGGAAAGTGATATATAAGAGAAAGATAAATATGAAATAGAATGAGTAAACAATTACTCAAAAGTTCAATTATAATAACTTGTATTAAAATTCTAAAAAAAGATTTATTAAGATTGTTACTGATGTTTTATCATAGACATTTTTATGTTCTGCAATTCTCTATGCATTATTAAATATGTTCTTTCTTATTATTTATTTAATAGATATGGTAGAATGGAATATGAATGAAAGATAATTAATTAATCAGTTCTTCTAATATTAATTATTAATTCCCAATCCATTAATCCAATTTATCACCACTATTACATTAATGTGTATAAATTAAATATAAATAATATTCATTTTAGCTAAGTCATGGCAAGATATTACTATTTGTGATCAGTTATTTTCTCCCAAAATACCAAATATATCTATTTAAGGGTCTTAAGAGATAATTGTTTTACAGATTTTGATTTTTGTTATAATTTATCAAAACTTAAAATTTTTTCTATGATTTATTAATGTAAAATTATTTAAATATTTTCATGGTTTCATTTATAAACATGACAATTTGATGAATTTAATATCAATAATATTTTGACTAAAAAAAGACATACCATTCACATTTTCATCATTTTTTAATATTCCCTTTCAATTCCATAACAATATGTGTGTAGTAGTTCCCTATATCAGTAACATTCAATTCTTAGTCTGGTCATAAATGTCACAAATCACAAATGATAAAAAAAGGTATAAAAATATTTATGTTCATTATATAAGTGAATGTGCACTAATACACATTGCACTTATCTACTCTAATCTTATGAATTAATAAACATTTAACCTGTGGATATCAAATGAGAAAGATAGACATGACCTGAAAGAAAAGCAATGTGCATAATATTTGACTGATTATGGATTGAAAAATATTGTATTGTGATAATGGTTAATAATTGATCTTTATATTATCGTGATATATTGATTATTATTCTTTTTTATCAATTGAAACATAATATTCATACAGAACTTAAAAAAATAGTGCATCTATATCTAATACATTTCACTTTTAATATTGTAACGTTTTTCGTATTACTAGGCCCCTTTACACCTCAAATTTATATTTGAGCGTGAGTTGATCAAACTGTGTCAAAAAAGAAGAAAGTTATATTTCTATTCTAAAAACATAGCTATATTTCCTGATCAACTCAGCCTAGAATTATTGCTAAGTACAATTGTGAGCTGACTCAGTTTTTAATTTCTACATGAGGGCGCCAGAGTCGTTAGACCCACTGAGTCGGCGTCAAACATATTGTAACTCGTAAACTAAACAGAAAAAAAGTGCTTTTAAACTAAATCGGTATTGCATCATACTGTAACGAGAACTATTTTCTCCTTTTTGATTATTATTTCTGGGCTTGTTTAAATACATTGGCAAGGTAAATTCCGTTTTAAATCCCACTAAACTAATAATAAATTTAATACTAAAAAAAAACAACTATTATTAATAACGCACAATGAAAGGTTGATAAAAGTAAAATCTCTTTTATTCTAACAAACTAAACATATTTATAAGTTAAATTACGAATTAACTAAACAGGAAAGTACACAGACACCAATCCAGATAATGAATCGATTAACAAAAACAGATTAAGCAATTAAAACAATTTAATAATGTCCCAAGATCTTGTATAAAATTCTTTATTAGAAAGTCCCTTGAATACGAAAAGTCTATATCAGGATGGTAGTCTAAGCTTAGATAAATAATTGTTTGCAAACTTTTAAGTCACTATCAGGAAAATTTATTCTTAACTTACCGGTAAGTTCATGTAGGTTTATGGGATCCCAGATCATGAGAATTTCATTGGTCTCTCCTGCCGGCGTCTTCCATTATTGTTCCGTTCTATAGCTGGAGAAAAGGCACGGTTGTAGTGACCCTTTTATTGCAAAAAGCGGTCTTCACAAGTCCCGTTTCCATGCTTGCGTGACAGCTTGGTACAGCAAGGGGCATACCTGTGTAGAAGTATATTTCTTGCCACAGGTTATGCTCGTGGAAACCTCCAACTTTCAGAGACGTAACTAGAAGTTAAAGAGAAGACCCAGATTGAAGTTGTCATCTCCTTTTTATATCGCGCTCCATTTTTGGAACTTCTGCGCACTCTTTTGTCTTTTTATCAGCGTATAAGATAATAATCTTATACACTCTCTCTTAAATTTAAGTTACAAAGTTCTCTTTTTTTTTAGCATTATTCTTCCATCTTTAATTAGCTAAAATATTTTTCTTTTAGCTTATACTTTTGGAATTCTTTTAATTTATCTGGATTAGTAATCTGTATGCCATTTATTCTTTCCAATTAGATAAAAAAAAAATAAGAATGACAATTTTAACCTTCATTGCACGTTTTAACAAAAATTATACTAATCAAAAAAAAATCTAAATTTACTTTTTTAGCTTTTACCAAATGCCAATATATTTGTAACGTATATAAATAAACGTTACAATATATTTCACTTGATTGATTCAAAAAAACACAGTGACTAATGTGATTTTTCATTAATTATCTCTTATTATACAAATAATTTTTTATTTTTTTTATCTTTTTTTTTTTTTTTTTTTGGTATGCCAGCTCTCTACTATTGATCAGCAATCTATAACCTTGATTCTTTTTCAACAGGAGTACTCCCCCTCAGATCATCCACATACCATCTACTGTATATATCCTAACTAAATCAATGATAAAAGTGACTCATCTTGGGATTTTTATCTAAGATTTCTACCTACAAAATAATAAATAAGTAATTCTATAGGTTTGAATGTGCTGCTCATGAATTTATATTATCAAAAAGAGTTTTCATTAAAGGCGATTGCAACTTCAATAATAGATAGTTTTATTTACTATTCAACTGGAAAAATGAATTTTAACAAATAAATTTGAATTTATAAAGGTTTATCATTCACTGACATTTTTCATAACTTCTCTTAATATTAAAATATGGAGTACTATGCTTTGAACATCTAAAAATCCCATTTATTTTGAATGGTTTGAGTTCAAAATTTTCTGTAGACAATTTGTAATGATTTTGTTAAATATTTTCTTATTAAGACTTGATAAAAAACTGTGTAATTATTAATATATAATTGTTTTAACTCTCTGAATTATCAATATCATTATTGCATTTTTCAATTTTATATTAAATCATTATATTTTTTATTATCCAATTTTTTTCATTTAAAATATGAAAACTTTCAAATAAAGTTGTCATTAATGTATGAAAAAATTCACATTGACCTTTATTGCTACAATATATATATATAGACATTTGTACAATTTGTCCACACACTTCATAAGATAATCTTTATTTTGTTGTTATACTATCCTTTTTTTATATTGTTAAAATAACTTTCTTCCAATATCATGATACAGACTCTACAGCTATTTCATAGTATATCACTATTAATTTTTATCCATATGATTTTATAGAATTTTAGATAATGTTCTTCTAAATACAGCATTGAATTTTCTTTATATTCCTACTTTATTACATATATAGTTTTATGTCAAATAGATATGTATTCTTTTCCTTTCTGCTAATATATTCAGCTGCTCTTAGTAGAATAATTATTATATTTTCAATAACTCTATTTCATATGTAAACTATTTAAAGTCTGCTGATATTCACAGGATTGCATTCGCAATATATTTTGTTAATGTAAGCTTATATTCTGTGATGAATAAAATTAAATACAATACAGTTTTTGGAGTACTTATTTTCTGTTAATCAAACTAGAATCCAATTATGACATGTCTTCTTTGAATATTTTCTCAAGATCATTTCTCTTTAAATTTTCCTCAAAAAAATATCTCTCATTTTTCTCAAATTTAAAAATTTTATCTGCTACATTTCTGTCATTCAAATATTTTCTTATTCTAGTATTAAAATCTCTACTGATAAATATAAAGTAGTGTTGATTCTGGTCAAAAATATTATTTACATTTATAAATGTTTTATATATTTATCAGAATGAAAACATGTTGGCACATAAATTTGAATTATCTGAAAGTGATATCCTCCATTACATTAAATAACTAGCCTTGGTACTTAGTTTGATATATTCCTTAATATATATATATATTATTTTTAATAAATTATATGTGTATTTTGAATATTTGTGCCCATATAGTGAAATTGACTCAATTTTCATATAAATTATCTTATAACCACACAAAGTCTAACAATGTTCCACCATTGGTATAGAGATATAATAATTTGTGCAATTCTTTATATGAAAGTCATCAGAAACTGTAGGCGCCAAATAAAAAGTCACACTTGAAAGATAATCTAGTATCACAACTCTCTGCTTTAGTAGACAATTGTTTTTATAGATAATTTTATAAGTTCAAAAATTAGTGCCATACTTTTCTTTTGTTTCTTTTCATAAAGATAATTTTAAAAAAGGACTTTTCATCTATACACATGCCAAAACATTGTTTTCTTGGTTTTCATCTCAGTGGTAAAGATTAATAAATTTACTGTGTAGAAACAACATCTAGAGACATTTATTATAAACGAATCACAATCAATAATTGCAGAAACATAAAAAAAACATGAATGAGTGGTAACTGTAAAATTTTAAAAACCATAGAAAAAAAATCAATGAATTTTCTTTTACATAATAGCAAACTTCTTTTGCAACCAAAGCATATTTATTACACATACAAATAAAATTAAACACAATAAATTTTCTACGTTATCCACATTATCCCTGCATTAAATACATAGTATGTCCTGATAAAAGATGAGTAATGAAAAATAATATACAAAGTGGTTATCTATAAGTTTTTGATTTTATCAGGGCATCAGTCATCTTTAGCTCAATCCTATCACAACCATTCTTTAGCCTAGAAATCAGACTAACTTCCCACACTATAGATACATAGGAACATAAGTGTTGTTTTTACTATTGACTATTCAAAATAGTCTTCTTGTGACTAATTAATCAGGAAATTATTGTAAAAATGTTGAAACAATTTTTGAAGTCCCCAACCAGTTTTATCGATAGAATCATGATGTACTCCTTTCATGAATGATTTTAATCTTGGAAACAACCAAAAATCAGCAACAGTTAAATCAGGAGAAAAAGAGTAAATGCTCAAGCACAACACTGCTTTTTCTTTGGCCAAAAAATTGTGTGCAAACTTGGGACTGCAGATTGGCATATTGTTGTGCAACAATGATCAAGAGCTTTGCTCACAGTATTTAGGTCATTTGGCAAGATTTTGACTCACAAATGATTCCAATAGTAATAAGTATTTACTGCCTAATCTTCAGAAATATATTATGGATAATGTCTTGAGTATTTAAAAAACAGTAAATAAAATTTTGATTCAACTCTTTTGCATTTGAATTATTTTTCCTTTCCCTCTAATAATTTCCATTTGGCCCTATATCACTAGGTTGATGTCTCATATTGAAAATACCATGTTCATCATCTATTATGATGTTTGACAAGATTTCTAGGTCCATAACTACAATTCTTTGCATGCCTCTGCAGTGCTTTACTATGACATTCTTTTTGGTAATTATCAACAAGAGGATTAACATGTGATGCATACTCCTGCCTTTTCAAATTTTCCATTAAAATGTTATAGTCAGTGAATATTATGCAACAGCGATCAGTTCAAAAAATTTCAGCAGCATTTTATGTTTTCTTTGTTTCAATTATTTTTTATATATATCTGCCTGTGGATCATATTAATGTTGTCCCTCTCCCTAACATCATAAAACATTGTAAACCACTTGAAACTATTCTTCTGAATCATTTTAAATATTTTACCACTTTTCTCAATGTAAAACAAAATTTAATGTTAATACATTAGTGCACCATGGATTTTCTGCATTAGTATGAAATATACTGTCACATTTCAAGTCACAACTTATGATCCTGATGCACTAGCATCTTAAAAGTTTTGTGGTTACAAAATAAAATGATACTATGCAATATATGTGATAATTCAGAGAGACATTGTAGGCAGCTTGGAGAGAAAAATAACAAGGATGCACTGTATTTTGACAGCAAAAAAATAAAAGAATGAAATTTTCCATTAGCCAAAATCCATCATTGACAAAAATACTGTGATACAAGAATTAATAAAAACAATGATTATTTTATTATTATTAATTTGAAATACAGGAATTCTTCATATCCCTGAAGCTTAATTGTTACTGTTATACCCATGTCGAATATGGGCATAACAGTAATATTGGCATCAACATGGGATTTGGCTTTCCATCATCAGATTTTCAATGATAGGGATGGCTGAAGAGTTGGAGCTTGGAGTAGATTGAAGCCAGTCCATTAAAGTTTGAAGATTTGCTATCTTAATATAAACAGAGCACTGATTATATATGTGTGTGGGGGAGATGATAATCTGGACCAACTGATGAGTGCTGGTTCAGCACGAAATGCGTGTATTGGTGATTATTTATCTTTCCTACATGTGTGTGGACATGTGTAATAGTGGTATGAGATAGTGTAGATAGTTAGAGTGTTTGAAAGTCGGTGTTCAAATCCCCTATATTTACAATTATTCAGTAATTTATAAAACATTAAAAAAAATTCATAAACTATATAAAAAAATAAAACACACATTACAAATGTTTAAAGTTAGTCGAATACTAAGACTTAAATACCAGAGTGCCAAATTTAAATTATTAATATTTTATCTGAATATATGATTTTATAAAATGTTAGTCCATTTATTGTTTTCATAATAAAAACAATAAACCACTGCTCCGATATAAAATTAACCTTTGATACACTAGTAATACAATTAAATAAAAAATATTTATCAATTAACAAGAGCAATACCCATTATTTTACCATCCGAATCTACACTGCTTTTTCAACTGCAATATTATTTTTTCTCCATAATATGAAAATCTCTTTAGAAGCAATATTTTACATGTAAATTTGATAAAATGTTCAACACTCAGAATTCAATAAATAGAGGGTTTAATAAAACAGTATTCAGTAAATTAGCAGGTGAAAAAATAGTTTTAAAAAATCTGTTAATCACTCCCTCTTTTCACCAAAGCATTTCTTTTTAAAAGACAAAAAAAAAAAACCTAAGAAAAAAAATTACTTGCCATCACTCAAAACATTTGATGAGTAAATCTTTTTCTACCAGGCTTTCATTTGAGAGATGTAATCTGAGAATGGATTTTATATTGATGCAATTTCCTTTATACAATTTTTTTTTTTTTATAAATGAGAAAGAATGAAAATAAAATTAGGTGATTAGATTTTTTTTTATTCTCTCTCCTTCAATTTTTTTAGTTTCCCAATTACTCTTGTAAATTTCCTGTAAAACATGACCAATGGATGTTCAGGGCCTTGTGAACATGGCAGAATAGGCTTTAAAAACATAAAACTGCATATAGGTCAGGTATTGAAAAAATTGCAGTTTATATTTATAAATACACAATTTATGTAAAATAAATAAATGTATATTTAATAGTATCTAATTATTTTATTATATTTAAATTGACTTTGTAAAACTTATATAAGGTCTAAAATGTAAACAATATATGCTGAACAATAAATAAATTACTTCAAAACAGTGTCAGTATACACTAAAACACATACATTTAATAAATAGATGAAATATCAGTGTGCCCTATGCAATGTCAGAATGGTAGATCCATGCATCGTAGCTGAAGCCCTGTCACTTCCGGTGCTCAAATTTATACTCCTGAGCAATAAAAAATCTAAACTAATCTTCAAATAAAAACCATGACTAATCTATTAGCACCTCATTTATTTATTCAAACTGCATGGGGAGTTAAACTAATTATTCTGAAATCCACATTTAATCTTTTTCCCCCCTCTGATAGAAGAATCATAAGTACTGAAATAAAAAAAAAATTAGACATTTTTTTGAATTCTAAATTAATTTTATTAATCAATATTCTAAATTATATTACAAAAACAATATTATAATTATTTTATTTTCCTATATCCATAAATAATTCATCTACACCTTCGTCAATGTATTTAAATTTGCCACTTATCATCTTTGATTCCTTCTAATTCACAATCTATTTAATCATCATCTACATGAATTCTTTTTTCAGTAAATACAAATAAATAAATAATGGAAAGGTTAGTCACTTGGGAGGCCATGATGCATCCCAAACCTGTATTTCTTGAATCCATTATTCTATCACTATGCTAAAATATACAGGCAGTCAATAAACAATTCTATGACGTTTTTTTTTTTCCAATTCTAAAGAATTTTATTCTATTTATACACTAAATCAAACCTACAATTTCTAATTTTTCTGCAATGTAAGATATACTTTTATTTTTATCCATATTATATCTTAATGCATTTCTACATTTTCTTTAAACAATTCGTTTTAATAAGTATATGTACAATTTAGTGGTCAATTAGTAAACCAAAGTTTATTGCTCTTTTATCTTTACCATAATATGTTATCTGCATAAAAGCTTCAGTATTTTTTTAAATAATTTTCATCATTTATAGAAATTAATTTTATGCACTCTTTAATTAACTGTGCTTATTTTTTAAGTAAAAATGTATTGGAAATATAAAAATATATATACTAAAATGAAACATATAAGTCTACATTATAAAATTCCATTTTCAATATCTTTATTATTTTATATATTTTTTAAAAAATAATGATAATAATTATAAAACTTATGTTGATTAATTTTCTTTTGAATTTGAGTATTTTCATATTATCTCTGATTATTACAAGCTAAGTTTTATTGTGACTGCTTCTAAAGAAAATGTTGATTTTTTTATTTTTTAAAGTATAAAAGATTGATGATGTTTATTCAAATAAGTTTTGAAAAGTTTTGCAAAGCAAATTACACACACACACACACAAAAAAAAAAAATTCATTAATTAATTATTCATTGAAATTGATAACTTTCTATACAAAACATTGTGCTAAAAATTCTATGATAATACAGTGTTTCCAAACCAGCAAATAAAACTGCAATATTAATATTAAAAAATTTTAAATTTTGATATGATTTTCAATATCAAAATACATAAAGTAAGAGAAAGTTAACTTGAAATTTCAAAATTTAATGGAATTTGTGTTTTCAAATATATGTATAAAATAACAATAGAATTTAGTTATTTATCATAATAAAATGAAGGAATAAAAAGAAGTTTTCTGTCTAATAACATGGATCAAATAAAAGCAAGGTATTTAATGTAATGTTTTATGACATTTCTTCAAATTGAAACAACTATGCCTCTGTTTTGATACTATCATAAAATCCCAATATATTGAAAGCTTTTAGACAAAAAAAAAGTGGTTTACTGACTTTCTTTGCTTTAATATTTGACTACCAAAATGAAAAATTGCCTCAAAACTATAATAATAATAATTTCATTTAAATTTAAAAAAGAAACTAACTTTTTATCTTACATGTTTAATATATTATGTTTAGGTGTACTCTAATTTTGTTAAGAGTTATTAGGAATATAAAATCTTCTACCATAGATTATATTATTGTGGGAAAAGAAAACATTATTATTATTGATTTGTAAACTTATTATTCTTTTTTTTAGAATAACTATATTATTGTGTAAGTTAAAAATTAGTGTTTTGCATTTTTTTAGAAACATTCCAGAATATGGACAATATATATGAGAATGTAGCATGCAAATTTGTAATGAAATGTGTAAATAAAGATCTCAATATTAAAACAAAATAAAAATCATATAAAATAATAAAAGTAAAGTCACTAATAACTGTGAATAAATAAAGCTATACAAAAAGATGAAATTAATATACTATATTAAATTATAAAGGAATTATTAAAATATATCATTAGATGTTATTGTGAAGTTGCTAATGTGCTACTCCTTAAATCTAAAAACTAATGAAAGATGATGAGGCACTTATTATCTTTTTAATTTATTCTTATAATACCAATTATTACTAAATTAGTATTATTTTATTAGTGGACATGTAGACAAATGATAACAATATGGGCAATGGTAGAAGCTAAACTTTTAACAATTATTAAACAGTAACTAATAGAAAAACTCATATTTATACTACTTTAATGTTCAATATTAAAATTATTTATTTAAATTAAATTTTTGATAATAATCTTTTTTTCTTAAACTATCATCACCTTGAATAGTTAATGGTTAAATCAAGCAAGTTTAGATAGATATTTTAAATGAGATAAGGCTGTCTTTCTTTCCTCTCTTTATATTATGTTATTCCATCACATCTATTCAGAATTATATATATATATACACGAGTGTGGAAATGGCATATGCATAATAATCACAAAGCTTCACATGTCAGAAATAATACTATATATTATAAAAAGAAATGACACAATTGATATTGATTAAATTTCCAATTAATTTCATTTATCAAGTATGCTTAGATCTTAACCTCACTTTCTATTTCAATCTATTACAAATCAGTCCACTTAAAATTAAATTACAAAACTCAGTTTTATGGCATGAAGATGTAACTACTCTTACAATCATAACAATTCATTAAAAAGATTATAAACAAAATTATAATGTTTTCCACTTTTATATAAGTTAATGTGATTTAAACATTACATACCTTAAATATATATATATGTGCATGTGTGTGTTATAATAATGAGGAAAAATTATACGTATAATCTGAAATCTTAGATGGTGTACATAATTCTCAAAGCATTCAATGTCAAAAATAATACTTCTATAATTTAAAGAGTGGCAAAGTAAAATGAAAAACAATGTCAAAGTCTGTTCTACAAAAATTTTAGATAATTTTTCAAAATATATTATTACACATGACGTACTATTAATAATCAATTCAATTTAATTGAAATAATTAATATTAAGTAATTATTTTATTCTAACTGGTTTTTATCCAATATAAGGACCTTTTCAAGACAAATTTTTACATAATCACATGACCATTACAAACTACTGTTATTCCAACTACCAGGCATATTATATACTAATATAAATCAACAATATATATACACCTATATAATTTACAATTATTTAAAACATATATACATTTTGTATATATAGAACACAAAGTAAAATAAAATATATTAATTTCTTTATACTAATTACAGTAATTCCAAATAAAATAATAATTCATTAATTATCCTTACTTTATAATTTTATATAAATTACTTATATATTACTATAAATATAATCTATGTACACAAATAATTATTTAATATTAATTGTTTATTTCAATTCAGTTGAATTGATTATTAATAATAATGGAAACAACTTTATGGACAAATTCAGTATAATATTTATTACATTTGACCATTGTTAAGGATACATATGATATAATATTTTATAAATATGTCATGTCATAATAAATTTATATAGGGAAATAAATTTTTCAATTTATTTACAAAGTGTTGTCAATGTTCCAAATGTTTGTTTAAAGCATTGTAATAGTGGGCAGTTATATATATATATTGTACCCTTACAATTGGTATAGACAATTTAGGTAGGGTTGAAAAAATAGCTATATCAAAAAAATTTTTGAATATTTTCTAGCATATGAATTTGATATTATAGGTAGTATAAAGTTCAAACTGAGTAGATAGGAGCCTATAAAAATATATTAGATAGTTTGAACTTCTTTTGACATAAATTAAATATAAAATGATACAATTGTTTAAAAGATATTAATTTGTATTTATTATATGTAAGAATACTACAAAGATAGAGTAGCTCAATTATAGCAATAAATATTTTATATTATAGGTTCAAAGTAATTATTTTTGCTTAAAATATTTAAATGATAGTTAATTTAATATTAGTTTAGCACGTATTGAAAGTATCACATGATTAAAGGTAGTTGCATGAAAATGTGAGCTTTCAAAAGTTAGGATAAGAAAACATTAATTTTAACTTTTTAACAAAAATTTGATACATAATAAAGGGCAGCAAATATTAAGCCTAGAGATAATATTAGAAAAATAATAATTAAAATTATTATTATTTTATTTAAGTGTAGTATTTTATACTTAAATTAATTTTAGATAATTAAAATATTAAAAATTGTTTAAACAAGAACATTTAATTTTTTAGATAAAAATATTTAATATTTAAGATATTGAATAATTTGATATTTAATAATTGATGAATCATAGTTTTAAAATTTAATTTTAAAAATGATATTGATGTAGTTGTGTAAATTAGCAGATTTTTACAAGCAGTATAGAGCACTGAAATCATTGGATTAAGACCAGTATAAAAACAGAGGTGGAAACCAGTCTAGACAGATTTATAGAGATTTCACAAATTTTCAACAGATTTGGATTCAGATTCAGCCAGATTCATTTTGAAATGTATAACTATTATTTTTTATATTGTGACAATGGTAATTTCTTTTAAATTATTATTATTTTTATTCAAAAGTGTTTTTAAAAATATAATTGGAATAACTATTTAAATAATGGTTCACTAAAACACCAAATTTCCCTAACACACTATTCTTCTTAAAACTTGACATAGAACCACAATAATTCTATGGAATATGATAGTAGCTACTGAAATATTGTGACAATGAACACCAAATGTCAAGAAATATACTACAAGAATAAAAAAGATTTATGTAAGAACTTTGAAACTTTTATGAGTAATATGTCTGGGTGAGTGAGCATTTATTGGCAATAATGTTATCATATTACAATGAAACTAATTTATTAAAGTTAATTATGAGGAAATAGATATTTATTAAAAATCATTATCATAGTATTAAATTTGAAAGAAAGAAAGACTCTACATCTAAATTTAAAACTGAATTTTAAATACTTTATTTTATATGAGAGGATGGCTGCTTATTATATAATTGATAGTAATAATTTACATTTAATTTGTATTTAAAGTAATCTAAGTGGACTTATGTTTCAGAATATATTTAAAGATAAATTGAAGATGACTTTTGAATGTCATTTATGCTTTTAACCATACACCAACATGCAACAAGTATGTTCATACATGGTTCCAAGTCACTCTAAAACTAGCAATTTTTACACTATCGTAGTGAATGTACGGTCATTTTAAAGCTAAAAATGTACTATAAGATGCTGCCCTCTCTAGAATTATTTTACAAGTAAAAAATCAATATTTAAATTTAAAGCTGTAAGAATGGGAGAAGGCAGACTTTCCAAAAAGCTGATTGGTTGTTTATTTTCAACAAAGGGAAGCATGTGCGAACAATTTTGACAGGCCTAAGTCCTTTGTTGTGTTTTCAAAACAAAAAATATATATATATTAGAGTATTTTTTACATATTATCCATTATTTTAATAAACTATGCTGAAAATATAATTATTTTAGAAGAATAGTTAAGATTTTAGTAAAAATTCTTTACTTTTACATGAAGGTAAATTAAGAAAAATATCAACAACATATGCTGCATTTTCTAATAAGTTACAAACATTTGTTTTAGGTTTTCCACTATAGATTATTTTTATAATTATAAATGGTAATTTATTTTTGAAAAAACTTTTGTTCAATTTCATAATCTGACAAATTATTAATTTGCTTTTTACAAACAAATCTAAAACAAATATAATATTAAAAGATTAATATATTTTCCTGCTTATTCTGTAATTCACCAATCAAAAGTTTAAAACTTTAATTTATTACACCAATAAGAATTTGTACCAGTTTAAAGATTAAAAGGACTTGTTATTGATTAAATCAATAAATAAGCTATATATTCTAAAATTATTTTATCTGGAATAATTAAGCTCTAATCCATCATTTTAAAAAATTGAAATTATATCAGTTAATAAATGCTTTGAATGATATAGCTGTGATTTTATCTGAAAAAGAAAAATATCTAATAAAACAATACACATTGATCGAATAAAAAATCATGAATATTCTAAAAATAGATTTATTTTAACTCATAAACTACATGTCTGCTAATAAATGGATTAAATAAATGTTTATATTATACAATGTTCTCTACTAATGTTTTTGACCGATGGATATACCAATCTTATTTATGTTACATTTCCCACAATATATCTGCTATGTATGGTGTCCCACAATATATCTGCTATATATGGTGGCCAAAACTAACAAAGTATGTGCTTAGGAAAAACAAATATTTTCACATAAAATGGATCCTTGAATTATTACTTTACAAAGATATTCCATGCCTGGATAAAATTTGGAGAAAGGACTGAAATAAACATTTTATCTTTTCAGGATGGTTAATATTTTCCATGGATTTTTGTTAGATATTATCAGATTTTATATTATTAGTTGTACATTGCTTCAAATGATGCCAAGACAGGAGCATGATTGTGCACAAAGCTTTCCACCTGCAACTAGACAACAAGAGAAGATTCTTGATAAGGATTCACCTTACGAGCAGGAGGAGAGAAAAAATGTTTTTTGTAAACTTTAAACATTATCTTTTTTATATTAAGTCTAATGTTAATATTTAGAATATTACAATTGTTTATTTTAAAACCTTTTGTTTTATACTTTAAATTTAATCTTAAAATAGATTAAACTTTATTATTATTGTTTTTTTTTAAATATATGGTCCAAAAAGCAGAGCACCGTTAATGATCTTAATAATTGTTGAGAACATTGGTAATTTCTTATTTACATTGTCAATGATAACAATGCCATAAATAGACGCAATACATGTTTTTCTATTTTGAGAAAATGGACAAATTAATTTGCATTTGCATATTTTATAACATTACAGCAATGTTTATAACTTATTTTGGACATGAATATAAAGAAAATCTTGAAAGCACTAGGCTTAAATTGATTTGATTTTTTTAGTTGATACTTATAGCTTCTTCTTCAGCGGATAAATCGCTTTTATATGCTATTATTTACATTACATTTTGCTTGATAATTTTGTTGTTTTTTTATTAAATTATATATTTTAATTATTATTTTAAATTAGTATTTCATATTGCTTGAATTTAATAATAAACAGTAAAATGAACCATTGATAAAAATTATCATTACAGGTATTCTTTATAAAATTAATGAATGTAGATGAATGTCTTGAAAACATGCAAAGATATTTTAAATATTTATTTAATGTGAATGCTTGAATATGCGTATTAGATAATATTGTTAAATTACTAATGTTATCTTTATGAATGTTATCTGTCAAAATACAGAAAAAGACAATATTGATCTCTAAATTATGTAATAAATAAATAAATGTATACTGATGTATATTTTTATCAAGATCATTTGTGCATTAAAACTTTAAAAAAAACTATCTTAACATAAATTTAATCTTTGTAGTTTCTTTAATATTGTTATTTTGGAAATTATTTTAGAATGTGGTTTGTATATTTTATGATGTTAAGTGATATTCAGTGTGGAAGACATAGGATGGTGGTCAGGAGAGTAATATTCATATGAAATCCTAAGTGTTAGGGATATGGTGAAAATTGTTATATGTGAACTACATTTTAACACTTTGAAGTTATTAATATATACAGATAACATAGGGTTCTATATGATTTTCCATGGATAATTGAATTTCCTTATCATCAATAAGTGCAATAATAGACCCACAAATTGAAGCTTAGGTGTCCAATGAATAGATAGTAACACTGCCTTATCATCAATAAGTGCTATAATAGAGCCACAAATTGAATCTTAGGTGTCCAATGAATACAGACCTATTATGCTTTTGACTTCTATCCATGATGATATTATTATTATTCCATACTCTACATTTTAATTGTGATCTATCACCACAGGAATCATTGTAGAACATAGTTTTATAAGTTGGCAAAGTAATGACTAAACTGTTTAAAGTTGATAATTTAAGAGAGGGCAAGATGAAGTATGTAAAAATTCATTTTTCCAATGATGTTATGTTTGGTGATTGTCATAGTATATAACATAAGAGAGAAATAATTGATATTCATGCAAGTATTAGAGATCATATAACTCAAACAGATGCTTATTTAAATTGGAATGGAAGTGAGAATAATGAAAATGATTTTGTTTGATATGATGAATGTAAGAATGTAAAAACAAAAGAAATAATTCAAGCCTATTTAACCCTTTTCCCGCCTCTTACGAAGCTTCTCGTAGACATCTGACGTCACTCTAACTCTGCCAGTTCTTATGCTAAAAAATTCGTTTGATAGGTTTTGAATAGGTTTTTAAAAGTTCTGTAAGATGGTGCCCTCTTCCGAATTATTTTACAAGTAAAAAATAAAAAAAAACGCATTTAAACCTAAACAAAGAAAGAACATCGTTTGTAATTGGTTGTTAGTGAGCTCTCAGATGAAAAAGACATTCTGATTGGCTGGAAAGAACAAAGAAACCGCCTGATCAAAGAAAATAAAGAAAAATGCTGATTTTCATTACGAATGCAATTTTAAGTATTAAAAAAATATAATTTCAGAAATTAAACTAGTTTTTTAAAAAATATACTAAAAAAACAAAATTATTTTCGAAAAATATTGAAGATTTTAGTAAAAATATTAAAGATCTAATAAAAAGAAATATTTACTTTTCTATAACGTAAAAGTCGACCTTTTTGTTTATATTATAGCTTTTATGTTGCCGAAATTGAATATTTTAGAATAAATAAATAGCAATTTATTTTTGAAAGAACTTTCGTTCTCTTCATAACCTGAAAAATTAGTAATATACTTTTTATAAACGTATCTGAGTTGAATTTAATATTATAGGTGAATATGTTTTAACAATAGGCTTTGTCTTCAGTTTGTGAGTTGGCCAATTAAAAGATTTGATTTTTACCTCATACAACCAATAATATAATTAGCGGTTAAAAGGTTACAAACATTTATGAAATTATCTCACACGTATTTTGCATAAATAGTTAACTTTTTATAGAGGGAGGTATTCATATGTTTTATTTAAAATTTTCTGATATTCAAATATCAGGATGATACTTTGCTAAACTGCAAGGAAGTATATTTTATAACAGTACAAGTGTAATATTAAGTTTCTTAAAAATTGGGAAATTTATTGTAACTATTCCCAATACAAAATAATAGAATATTATTTTACTGAATGAAAATTATATATTGTCATTACTGATGTAAGTTTTATTTTATTTGAAATGGCCAGAATGAAGGCTATCTATCTTATTTTAATTTCTTGTCATTTATTGGTAAGATTTACTGTATGTATATATATATATTATGAAGATAGCTCAAAATTGCTACCACAACAAACCTTAGCCATCTGAAATAATGAAATGTTTTTTTTATTTAATTAGCATGTAAAAATTAAATAAAATAAGTTTTTGCAAGAACACTTTTGGAGAAAATAAATGTTTTGATATTTTAACAGTGTATTAACTACATATTAATTACTGGAAATGATGAGTAATTTACAGTGAAAAACACACATATATATTAGTAATAAAATTTTATTGTTTAAGAAAATATAAACTTGGATTAAAAAATGTACATATTTATATATGTTAATTGTTATATTGTGTTAAACAGACAATGACTTAAATAAACAGTGATTATAGCAATAAAAAAATAAATAAAGTATTGTAATAACTGAATATAAGAGAGAATAATAAAATAATATTGCAAATGTATTTTATAATTTGTTTTGTTTTTTATAATGAATCGATATAAAAAAATATTTTAAAAGATGCAATGCTTCGAATGCTAGTTTTTAAACCATAGGAATAACGCCAGTATAAAAAGGAAACAATTTTTAAAAAAAATTTTTCTTGTTCTGTATTTGATCTGAAAAGTCAAGTTTTATTAGAGCTATTATTTTAATATTTTTCTGCAAAATTGAGATTTTTTTAAAGTAGCGTCTCAACAAATATTAATTTTTTCTAGTTAATTCACCATTCGGAAGAGGAGTAAAGAAAGTTAATTAGAACATTCTAATTCTAATTTATTAAGCAGATAAGTTAAAATTTATCAATTTAAATTTTAAAAAAAAGTATTGATTTTTGTTTAAAAGAAACTTAAAAAAAATCACAACAGTTGATTTAATTTAAAGTTTATATAGCCAATATTACACACAATAGATAGCTGTACTCTATAAATATATTCTTATTAAATGCAAACCACATATATATTTATATAAACTTGTATATATAGTTAAAATGAGATACATTGGCTAGAAGAATTAATTGTCATTGGGGTGGAGCATTTTCTTTTATCCACTATGGCCATATGATTATTAATATTTAACTGTCTACAATTTAAGTGCCTGAGAAGCTGGATCTACACAAGATGGAAATCTACATGAGTAACCCAAAACTACCTACTGCCAACTTAAATAAATTCAGAATGTGTTATATAAAATCAATCAGGAGTTTTTCAACATCTATAATAAAAAATGCATAAACCTTAAGAACTGTTTGTGTAAGGAGGACTCTGAAAGAGTGATGCCTGATTATATTGATTCATAAATATTGTAAAATTATGTTTTATTTTTGGTTGCATAGATCTGTATTTTTGTTTTTATTTATTATCTTTATCTTATATTTGGGAGGTGCTATTTATAATTCAACAGGGAACAGTCCAACATAAGAAAATATCAAAAGAGTAGGGAGAAAAGTTGAAAAGTTTTTCTTTTTTGTTTTTAATAAAATCTACGTTATCCCTGCCCAAAGTACTTGAACTTCAGCTATGAGCATAAAGTTAAAGTGCCTTAACAGAATACTTAAATGGTAAGAGTTTTTTTTAAAAAAAGACACTGAAATAATCATTGCCACAACATGACATGACTTATGTGTAGTTTATAATACGTTTTACTAACAGTATTCCTAAGATCGTTGTAATGAATGAATGATGAATATTTTAAATTAATATTCTTTATAATTTTCTGTTCTATCATATTATGTGTTGGTTTATTATTATACTTTTCCACACTTAAAATTGCATATTACATCTGAGGTTGCATTTAAATTTTCATTGAGTTAGCAATCTCACTTTTAATTAATTTTTTTTTTATCTTGGATATACAGATATCTATATTATGGGTGTCTATCATGGGAAGTAAGGGTGAATACTTTTAAATTGTTTAAGTAAAAAAATGATAGATACTCATTGTAGACATAAAAACTGTAAGTACATAGGGATATATCCAAATAATTTATTTGCATTTTGTAAATATTTTTCTTTTTTGAAATTTTTTTTTCTACAGTGATTGAGAATTTATTTTATGTTTGAATATATCTTATTTTTTTTGTAAATTAATATTATAAAGTTTGGTTAATTAATAAGGTCTCTGTAGTTTTGTTGATCCAGCATTTACATTAAATCCAGCATTTACATTCCATCCTATAACCCATATTATACACATGCACATACACACATTATTATTTGATAAGCATATGAGAGGATATTAAATAAAGGTTATTTCTTTGTAGTAGATAGGATTAATTATTTTAGTTGTTTATTAACAATTTGCATAGATACATATATGTTAAGAGAGTCAAATGCGAATTCTTCCTGAGTTCAAATATCTGAGGCAACGGTTTTGAAAAAAAGTGGTGAGATGTGAGATGAATTGATTTGAGTTACATGTAGATTTGATAGATAATGCTTAGGCTAGTCTATTAAAGATAGATGTAATTATGAGTCAGGCACATCAGCGTATATCTCTAGCATCCTACATTAAGACCCTAGGTCTGACAGTAGTTAGATGTGAGCTTGCTCTCTTTTTCCTATATACGTGGATGAACTGTACTGTTGCATTTGGCACTATCAACTTTAGGATATGAAAGATAGGTGTACTAGCACTTTTAGATTTGATGTAAGTTGATTATACGTTGTAGTCGAACCAGCTGATTGTTGAAGTTGATCTGTGTATTCAAATGTATTTGCGGACTGGGACATCCGGGTATATTTGACCAACCGTTACAATATATATATATATTAATATTAAGTAATGTCAATTCTTATATTTTGTATAAATATTTTTTTATATGTTATAACCTTATTGTAACAGTATAATATTGTTTAATTTATAAATAAGTTTGTTAACTGTTTTTGAAACTTATATTCTAGTCAAGTTGTGATTTATCTGCATGTTATTTATTTGGATTTTTCATTCTACATGCATGATCCACAGAAATTAATAATTAGAAATATTATTTATTTGGCATATGATCAATAAAGATTACTTAGATATTATTTCTATATATATGAATGAGTAACAAAGTATATTATTATTATTATTATTATAGTAGAAAATACGATCATTGGCATTTTTTTAAACCGATACAACATCAATGAGAGATATTTCATATCGCCACAATATTAAAATACATTATATTTTATGAATGCCACATTAAACAAAGTAAGATTGTACAATGTTTACTTAAAATTTTATTATATTATTTATGTTTATTGCTAAACTTTAATCATTAAATAGATTTAATGTTGAGAGTCATTAAGTTATTTTAGTTGTTTATTGTTGTTACTATTTTGTAAGAGTAGTTAGATATCATATAAAATCCCTTATCATATTTAACTACAGGTCTTAATTAATTAATTTAACTTGTTATCAGTTTGTTAGAAATAAACCTGAAATGATTATTTTGGAGAATTGTAAAATTTGTATTGAAAGATGATAAGTAAGAAATTATTAGTTAATGTTATATGTCCACTTAATATTTCTATTAAAGGAATATTCAGTAATTTATTATTTCTGTAATAAATTTATAAGTCATATCTTAGGATGAGAGTATTACGTGGTAGTTATATTTTGTGAATTTGGTGGGGTAATATTGTTATGCCATTGGGAATGTATCTTTAGGGATGTATTCTCAATGTTAAAGCCAGGGTATCTTACACAACGTCTCTTGTAAACGTTTCATAATTATATTTGTTATTTTTGATAGAACCATATTTGTTTATAATAATGAGCTAGTCATAAATTAGATTTATTAATAAAATGAATGGACTGAGTATTTTAGTTGGAACCCTAATTATTTATTATGAACCTAAGTATTATGACATTTTAATTTAATAAGTTTTCTTATATTTAATTATTTAAAAATATTGTTTTATTAGATATTGTATGTTAGCAGAGTATCTTGAGCTAGTCTTAATGTTATTTGTCTTGATAGCCATTACATATGTAACTTGATTGTAGTTTAATATTGTTATATTCTAGTTAACCAGATTCTGTAGTTCAGAGTTTTTCTTTTAGGTAAGGGTACAATATATACACACCCATATTAAATTCAGTAGATTAACACTGAAGACAATGTAAACTAAGCATACTTGATAAAGCTAGTTGAGCTATAAGTGATTTTATTTTTTTTTCTGATTTGATTGTTAAGCATTTGTGCTGGAAAATATTATTTCTAAAACTTGATACTTTGATGATTATTCCATGTGACATATAAGATGTCTAATTATATACCATTTTCCACTATTTTTTGTAACATTTACATGTAATTTACAATGTTAAGTTGAGGGATTGTTAAGTGAAAGTGATATGAATACTATTACTTAATATATAAATTTTTGCGGGGGGGGGGGCATGGCTACAATTTTATATCATGCAAAAGTGTTTACTAACTTCTAATTGATCAGAAACAAACAAATCCATCTTTTTTTATATATTTTCGTATTTTATTAAATTATAATTAATCCAAGGTGGATTTGTTTGATTATTTTTATAATTTTATCAATGTATAAAGAAAGATAAATTGTTAATATACTTCATGATCACAAACAAACAATATTAAGCATAATTGATAAAGCCAGATGAGCTGATATCTAATAAAAAAAAAGCAAACGATATTTAAATATTATTTTGCCAGTGTTTGCTATAAAATAGGATTATCTGTGATTACTACAAAAAAGGTATTAACCCTTTTTTGCTATTTATAAATGTTATATAAACTCTTGCACAAACACTAATATCACAATAATTTTATAATAATTAAATGTTACCTCTACAAGTGTTCTATGAGTTGTAGTTCCATTTTTCAGGTCATTTTTTAAACTTAAACACCTGTTCTGTTCTTCTTTCAACTGATTATTTAATGTTTCCATTTGATAAAAAACTTGATCGTGACTTGATTTCAAAGATTTAAAATTCTAATAATAAAAAAATAATAAAAGTATTACAAATAATTATAAAACTCTAAAATAATAAATATACATACATATATGTAAATTGTAAAATAATGATAAAAATGTTGCAAATGTTTTAACAATTAAATATTTAATCATTTGGAAAACTTATGGCAAGCTGTTCTGAATTACATGAATAAAATATATCAAGAACCAATAATTTAATATACTTTAGCAAAATCATAAACCTTATTTAAAAATGAAATCAAAATTTAAAAAATTAAAATATTTTATATTAAATTATTTTATCATTCCACTAACAAAATCGATTATTATTTAAAACTATATTATTCTTTTAGCACTAAATTAAATGCATTAATACCACTTTTAGTACCAAATTAATCACTGTTTTCTATCATATAATTTTAGTGATTTTGTTATAATTAGGTGATATTTTAGTCATTAAAAAAAAATTGCAATTTATTAACAACTTTTATATTCAAAACATAGATTTTATATCAGATAAAATGTTTAAATATTTTTCTTAATAAAAAGCTTCAATTTCTCTGTCTTGCATTTTTATCTATTAAATCTGCCAATATATATATATATCAGAATACATTTTAACTAATTTATCAATAATACATCTTGTAATGAAGTCTTGTTGAAGGACATAGATTATGCAATATGAAATATTATTTTAAAAAATAAAGATATATTTTCTTTATGAATGAATTGGATAATAAAGACTAAAATTATTAACTGCTACCAACCTTGGAAGTTATTAGCAAGTCCTTTCCACTAATATATATATATATATTAATATGGTGACTTATTAATCAATAAGAAATGTAATTTATTAGTGTATTCATTGTTAAAAAATGTATTTTTGGAATATTTTTTATTATATATATATATATCTTTAACAGTATTAAACAAGCTTTTCTTAGCATACTTTTTGTACATATTATTTATATTGAATCTTTGAAAATAATAAAAATATAATAAATTACTTATGTTATTTGATATAAAAGAAATCATATTGCAATGAATGCTTTTTCCATATCAAATTGTCCACTTTTATCAATTACAAAAAAGGAAAATATTTATATATAAACATCATTTACACTGAATATCTTTCAAATATCCAACTTTTTTACATCAAATTAGAGCAAAAAGGTGAGGGAACGGAATATTAATTGAATATGGGTTCCTCACAGTTAAATAAAACTGCAAGAAGTTCTCTGTATTGAAGAGAGCATATCAGATTTTTCTCACTATTATCACAACTGCATTGCAAGCTGAAATCATAAAAAAAATTACAAAAAAAAAAAACAACTAAAAATACTATCCGCTGAAATAACAACAACAAAAAGTTAATTATGTTGTTATACAAAATTTGCTTATTAAATACAATATAAAATATAAACAAAGTTTAATTTAAACCATCAAACATCAGATGATAATCATTCTTTATACTTACAAAAGCTGTTTTTCACAGAGGCAAAATTCTCCATACAGTAGCATCACTCAGTGCAAGCAAGAGTAATCAATGAATGCAGGAAGGTTTGTGCAGAAAATCCCTATCTAGTGTCCACTCGTCCAATATCCCCATACTAGTTTCTAGTTTGTGGCTTTGATCAGTGAAGAACCTTGGATCTGAGAGCACTGCACCAAGATCGTGGAATCTAATGCAATCTTCAGCAGCCTCCTTTTACTTTTTAGCTAACTACAAAACTTTAAGTCCAAAACGAAACACAAATAATGTTTTCAAACTTATATAGATCTGAATTCAGTTCAGCATTCGTACTTTTTGGTGTCTTTGGTTCTTTAATAACCAGTCACCATAATCCTATTGAGCAGGATTGATATTAAACCATAAAACATCACATGATCACTATTCTTTATGCTTAAGTTGTTTTTCACAGAGGCAAAACTCTCCATACAATAGCACTACTCAGTGCAAGCCAAAGTAATTTTATTTTATTTTATTTTAAATACACTATTTAAATTACAATCTCTGCATGTTTGTTTGTAAGTTTGTCTGTAAATTATTGTAATCAATTTTATTATTAAAGTTAGAATAAAATTTTAAAATCAAGATTTAAATTCAATGAAATTTGTTGACATTTTGCATCTTTTTTTAAAATCAATACGTATGTGTTAGGGAACTATAATATTTTAGGTAGGTGACCTAATTCCTTAGTTATGAAACAGAGGGCAGGAAAGCTTTGAATATTTTGATATCAAATTTCAAAATTGTTATTAAAACTTCAATATGTTTTAAGTAATGCACGTGATTTTCTAGATTACAATTATAAGCATTTAAATTAGAATAAGAAAGTTACTTTTAAAAAAAAAAAAATTTTTTTTTTCAAATAAAAAGAAAAAATGTCACTTTTCAAGAGAAACCCAAGTTACTTAATACTTTATTGTACATATGTATAATTATGTACACATACTAAATATGATGTATTATATATAAAGAGTATACATATTAACTTACTGCAAAAATATATAATGATATATATATAAACTACAATGGTCAACTCAATTTAAAATAAAATTATGCATATTAAGTGAAATTCATTTACAATATAGTTTTGGAAAGCTTCATTTTTTATATAAAAAAAAAAAATCCAATCAAAAACAAAAATATCAAAAGCTTTTCATTTAGGAATATTTTCATATTTTTCATCACTTAATGATTTATTATATACATATTGAAGCTGTGCATATATATATATACAATATATATATGCTGGCTTCACCATTCATTGTGGACTAATTAAGACCCTAAGTCCAACCACAGTGAATGTATGTTTCTTTCTTAAAATAAGTAATGACCTACACAAATAGTTATAAGTTGATAAAGGAAATTATTTTAAAAAGTTAATGAAATAAAATATAGAAAGTTTAAAATTTTATTTGTAACTATTTTTAAAATATATGTTGGCAGAATTAGATAAGATAAATTTTCTTAATTAAATATAACCCATTAAAGAATGCAATTATTTTATGAAAGATTTTAATTAAAAGAAAACAGATAACAGGGGAAATTTTGAAACAATGGGCTACTAATAAGTAGTCTAATGAAAAATAGAATTGAAAAAGGTATAAATAATTTTGCTTTTGTTCTCGGTCTGATGCTTGCTGTAACCTTTGCTGAAGGTTGGATATTAAAAAGAAATTTTACTGAAAGAAGTTTGCTGAAAATTTTGACATTGTGAAATCTTGCTTGCTGCACTTACTCCAAGCCATAGTCTATTTGTTGAGCATATATATCTATAAATTCAAATTGTGCTACTTTGCAAAAATGAGGGAATAATCTTCTTTGCCTTCGCTCTCCCATCTCTTGTAACCATGTGAGCCAGCCAGAGAATGAAAGTGTCTGCCCTGTATCCGTGAATATCTGCCTTCAAAACATGAAAACAATTTGAAGAACCGAGAAGACCTGCTAGAAACATCAAATGAACCCATCTTGACCCACCCCATCTAGTTACCTGTAACATCACATAAATTAACAAAAAAATCTCTTTGTAATTTGCAAATTCAATCTAGATTTATGTTGTTATATATATGTGTTTTGAAATCTATATGTTCCCGTCTTGTAAAATTATATTTCATTAAGTGCTTTCTTTTCTCTTCTTTTTTTTTTAAATATTGTAATGGGTGGTGGGTTATTACATATAATGGCGGCAATAATTCTTATTAATTTAATTGAAAAATGTTTCATTTAACTTTTGTGGGTTATTACATATAATGGCGACAATAATTCTTATTAATTCAATTGAAAAATGTTTCATTTAACTTTCCGCCATTATGCTCCAGTAATTAAGTATTTATTTTACATAGATATTTATTTAGAAAGAAAAAAAAGCAAATCATAGAAAGTGCAAATCCTATTTTTTAAAATCAATATTTATTGCTAAAGATTCTTTCGAATAACTATAAAGATTCTATTATAAAATTTCCAAGATTTTAATTTAGTTTTTTTTAATATATATAAAAAGAAAGATCCTGATCTATGTCTTTATTTTTTTTTAGTCAATAAAGGGTTCGAATTTAAAGTTGTATTTTACAGAAGGAGAAATAAAATAAATGTTCGCATTTATATTTTTTTTAATAATAAGAGAGTGTACATTTGATAATCCGTATATGTATTAAAGTTTTATAAATAGCATTGGCTCTGTGGGTAGATAGATCAAACTTCAACTAAATCAATAAAATATCCGCCCATTTGTGTTAGTCATCTAAATTTTATAAAGGGAAAGTTACTATTATTTTCTGCGGATTTTTTCAGTGGTGATTGAGCTTTCATAAAGTATATATATATTTTGCAGAGGGTTTCTTTTTTAAAATGTAAAAGTCGTTGACCGTATTTATATGGTTTCGTGCCCCAGGTGATTTGTGGGCATCTCAGCATAGTACAGTGCTTTCTCTTTTACCAAGTTTGCATAGGTTAATCTTCATACATATGGATCTTTATGAAAATAAATAAAATTTCAGGATCTCATATCTATCTCAGATATTTCAATGTAGTAATTGGACATAAGCAAGAAAACTCCGTATTCCTGAATCTGGGTCACATGTTTAGCGAACGGATTCCACTTTTCTCTCTAACCCAGTTTAGAGACGGAGGGCTGTCCAGTATTAACCTCTTGGTTGCTGTTGTGTCTCGAGTTTTCATAGCCCACAATATGCTATCACCTTAGTGCATGGTCTTGTATATTTATATTTATTTTGAAATCTTTCTCAAAATATCGAAATGTTTCAATCATAGCTGGAAATTCCTGATGGGGTCACTATTTCATTTTCTTTAATCATTAGTAGAGGGCTGCGATTTAAACCTGTCCAAAGTGTTTAGTTGAGTTTGACCACTTATTTATTCCCATGTTCCACATCCATAGAGTTAATGAATCATGTCTCTCTCTTGATTTTTATGTAACCCATCCATTGGCTGGAAATATTTTTAAGAAAAATTATAATATAAATTTTTGTCTATCCTTATCATTACAAACAAGTGATTTTTCATATATGTCTGTAGATGGTTGTAGGGCAATAGCCTGCAACTCAATCAGTGAATCTTTGTAGAATCTTGCTAGCACAATTAATAAAGGTTTCTTTTTGTCTGTCATTCATTATCATTAAAACTTTGTAGTATTGTTTGTTTTTCTGTGTGTGACACACATATAATTCTGGTCTTTATATATATATATATACTTGTTAAAATTCATTTTGTAGGCTTATCTCTCCCTGACCACCAGGCATACATTAAGAATTAATTCTAGTGAGATTTGGGGAGTAAGTTGCTTAGTAGGAATCTAGAGGAGTAGGTGAGGTTCGAACCCCCTCTATCTGCATATCTAGGTTAGGTTAAAGCAGCTCTACTTTTCATACTGTTACAATATATTATTACGTATGTATACTAAATATATTATATTCATAAGAGATATACATATTAACTTACAACAGAAATATCTAGTGATATATATATATATATATCAACTATAAGTGTCAAGTCAATTTAAAGTACAACATAATTTTACATTTTTATTTACTGTGCCATTACTAAAAAGTTAAAAATAAATAGAGATAAAAAATTTTTTTATATTAAATGCTTATATTTACCATGTACTTTTAGTACAAAAAATTGTTTCAACCACAATTGGGTTTTTTAGATATAACTTAAAAAAAAGTATGGAAATGGAGGGTCCAAAAATTAATTAAGTCAATCCCTTGTGATGAAAAATAATGATTGACTTAATTAATTTCTGAACCTCTCCCCCTCTATGACTTTATTTCAAGTTAAATCAGTAATAGTATGAATACTGAACCCTACTGTCTGATGGCACTCTTTTTCACCCAATTCTCATCAATATACTGATTGACGGGCCATCTGTTTGTTTACATAATATTATGGTAAAAGATTTTTTTTTTCAACCAGTTTTTAATTTTTTTTTGTCGCCGACAGTAAACCACCAAAGTTTTTTTTTTTTATTCCAGCCAGGGTTTTTTTTTTTTTTTAATAAACAAATACTTTGTTTTTAGATGGTCTGGGGGTGTTGGTTTGTTCGTAATTAACGACTAACTGTCTGTAGGTTTCTTTATATAATATTACTTACGCGTAAGCCAACGTTTTTTTTTTCACACGGGGGGGGGGTAGTTCTTTTTTTAAAGAAACAAACACTTTCAATTAACACTCCGTTGGTTTGTTTACACAAAAATACGGTAACAAACACTTTGTTGTTTTTAGATGGTGGAGAGGGGGAGTTGGTTGTTTGCTTTTAACTTATCTTCTTTTTTTGTTGTTGATGTTTTGATATACTGAAAGACTTCAACAATTTGGTACCTTTGAATAAACTAATACTTGGTTTTTTTTTTAGGGTGGAGGGGAGAGGGGTTGTTTTGATTTTGAATTGTCATCTTTTTTGTGTGTGTGTTAATTTATTACGAGGCTTTTTTTTGTTTTGTTTCAAATCTTTACAATACAGAAAGCTTTATGTGACAGCAAAAAGTTCTTCCTTAATTTTTGGGGCCTGTAATTTTGAAAAAAGGCATAAACAGTTCGTTTTTAAAGAACACTTTTTTTTAAACCGGGGGAGGTGGGGTGGTGGGGAAGATTTGTTTTGATTTTTAATTATAGATTTCTTTTTGGATTTTCTTTTTGAACATTTTATTATGTTACCGCACAGTTCTTTTTTTATTATTATTATTATTATTATTATATTATTATTATTATTATTATTATTATTGGTGAGGCCTTTTGAATCAACTCTTAAACTCTTTTTTTTTTTGGTATAATAAAATATTACCTACTTTAACTGTTAATGAAACTTATCAAATATTACTTACCTACTTTATAATCATGTGAACAACAAAAACAACAACAAGTTTCCCCATAAAATAATTTATTGAATAAAAAAAAAACTTTGGATAAGTTGTGAAGCAAAACAAGTAAAAAAAAACAACACCATTTATGAGGGCATAAAAAACAGCAGTCAAAAGTAACAACACGCAAATAAAATAACAGGGAAGCCTCAAAACTATAAGTAACTGGATTTTGGAGCCTTCAAACCAACAACTTCACTTACGCAGACCTATGTAGGTATGCTTGCAGGAGTTTCTCTTTCTGAAAAAACACAATATTGTGCATCTACTTGTGTGGCCGACCAGCAATTCACTCAGCTTCGACCAATTCGGACAATTTGCAGATGACATTTGACAGTTCTTGCACAGATTCACGCATAAACAGGCATTTGCACACGAAATCGGAAAAAAACTCTGCTGAAAAGAAGAACGTTTTCAAGTTGTGTGCAGTTCAAAAATGTAGGGAAGCGTGTGTGATGAAATGACAATTCTTAATATGGAATACTAATTCCACTAAGCTTTCTAAAAAATTTCCAATAATGAATTTATGCAGAGTTTCATCTCTTTCAAATACAGCCACCATCAAATCAGATTGTAGCAAGAGTTCAAGAGTGCTCACTTAATGAATACTGTCACAATGCAATGAGCGGAGTATTTCATTCGTAATTGTAGAATACATCGCCGTCAGGTGGCCTGTTATGGCTCAAAAAACACCTCTTGTACTGTCAGCCATAAGTTAAGGCTGCTAAAATGGTACACTGATGTGCATTTTGTGAAAAAGAGTGCAATCAGATGGTAGGGTTGTTTTCATATTATTACCGTTAAATCTAAAAGCCCCAATTGTGATTGAAAAAACAATTATTCATTACTTTATAGTGCATGGTAAATAAAGGCATTTAATATTTTAAAAAATTATCTTTATTTATTGTAATAATTGTATTTTTATAAAAAAAATTGTATGGAATAAATATTGCAAAAAAAAAAAAAAAAACCCCTCCCAACCTTCTCTCTTTCTCTCTCTGCCATAAAAAACCTCTTGGATTAATGAATAACTGATTAATCATTTCATAACCGGATATAAAATTTTCACACACATTATTAACGAGGTTACATATTTTCCAATTCATTTTAAGTCATATTTTATGTTTAAAGATGAACCATAAAATGGTCTTATTTTGAATGCATCTTATAAGAAATTTAGCAACAAATGTTCATAAAACTAAAATCTTTATCAAACAGTAGATGAAGAAAAATCTCCAGCAAAATTTAACTTTCACAATTATCAACTTGATAATATGGAGAATTTAAATATTTTGATAGTTTTCTGCAAGAAAGTCAGACCTTGGTATTGGTATGTAACAGACTACAATACACAACTCTAACATTTAACAATTTTAAATAAAAGGTATTTCATCATAGTCATAACCGCTGTACTTTATTATAAGAAATTTTAACATAAACTCTTATAATAGCAGCATAAATACATTGAAAAAATTTATTTTAAAGATGTTCTATAGGATTTTAAAAATAGAATAACAAGATAAATAAGACCAATTGTTATATTGTGCTTCTCTCTATGTAGAATTCTCTAGAATTTATTATTGTAAAGGCAAATGTTTGCTGTATTGGGTATATGAAATGAATAAAGATTTACATATTTCCTAAAAAAATATTTATGATGAACTTAAGCATGGCTTTCATGTAGAGACATAATTCATTTATGTTATAAAGATTACTTCACAGCAATTTAAAGAATGTGCTACAATGATTATATTCCTTGGAAAGATATGGCTGGGGAAAGAATATAATGGAGAGTTATATTTCGACAAGGTAATGAAGTCCTTAAAAAAGCTATTAAACCAGCATATAAGATGATTTATAAAAAGACTAAATAACCAGTATGTGACCATGAACTGATTTGTATAATTTTCACAAAGAATATTCTTAATGTCTTATTCTTCATCTTTCTGTCTTTTTTTTTAATGAAGTTAAAATTGTCATGCTTGCTTATGAGTGGTTGGTAATGATGGAAATTATGAATGCCAATATTTACTTATAATTAAGAAAATATCAGTGTTAAAAAAGAAAATGAGATATTACAAATGATGGAAGAAAAAAGCATAAAAATGATTTGGATAAAAGCATTATGACAAATTGAGAAATAAATGAATAAATCTGTATACAATGAATTCCTTTTTTCTAAAAAAAAACAACAAAGTGAATATTCATATAGCAGGCATCAAATGAAAGAACTGCCAAGCTGTACTGTATGTGAAAATATATATTTCATGATGGGAATATATTTAATATATAAATTGAGAAAATGATCAGTGATTAATAAGATGCAAGAAATATATTAAAGTGATGATAGAATGGCAAAAGCTATTAAGAAAAACCGTATTACTAGTTGCTATTTATAATTTCAATATTTCAATGAAGGGGGAACTTGCTGATCATTTTAAATTATCAACCTATTTTAAAACAACCCAAATTTGAGTGAAATCAATAAAAAACTGATAAATTGTTGTGGTCTTTTTTACAGGTAATTAATAACAATATTAAGCAATAATCTTTCAAATGAATGAGGCAAGAGAATATATACATAAAAAAGGAATGTGAAAGTAATGAAATATAATTCATTTAGAAAAAAAAATCAATATATGCAATGCTAAGAAACGATACAAACAAAAATTAATAATTGTATAAAAATATAAGTGATATGACAATAAAGACTACAGAAAAAAATTAATGACTCAAAACTATAACACAATATCTTGGTGCTGAAATGAAAGTTGTTTTAGCAATAAATAAAAAAAATAGTGCGATTGCTAGAAAAAAGAAATGGCATAATGATGTTTGTGAAACAATTGTACAAACAACTACTTATTAATAAAGAATAAGAAGAATATAGCATTTTCAGTTACATCTTTTGAGATATCAATTATTCTAAATAAAGAGATGACACATTCAATTAAATCTATAATCAATAAAAAACCTCCAAGAAATGATATAGCTATTATCAGTATCTTTAATAAAAGCAGGTAGAAAAATATAAAAATTGTCAAATAGATATACTAGATGTTTGGAAGAATGCAATCATAAAGTTGGTATTTAAAAAATGTTAATATATATTATACCACTGTAACTTGAATTTAAACTTGGTGATGTTATTTACATAAAAATTTTGTTAGCTTATTTTTTATTTTAATTCTAAGATTATCTAAATTAATTTAAACATAATGTTATTATTAAATGATGTTTTTAATAACGCATCATAATATAAAATGGCCATACATATTTTTTAAAAAAAAAAACAAGCAATGTATCAAAATATTATTTTATATTATTTCACTGTAAAAATTTTAAGATTAATCTTTTTTTAATTCTTAGGATGATATAACAAAGTTAATTATGTATATTGTGACCTTCCAGATTGGCACCATGAAGGAATGTGGGAAGTTCACATTGTGCCAATAGTAGTCGGGGATACCTGATATAAAAAAATGAACTGTGATATAACTTAATGAATAATTCGGTTGAAAACTTCTTAGGATGTTAGTTGTAGTGTACCCATTATTAAAATTTTGTTTTGATGTATATCTAATAGTAAGAGAGGGGAGTGGATTGTATCAGGAGTTTTTGGCATGAAAGCTAATCTAGGGAATAAGCACTATTGGTCTGTAAGGCTCTGATGAGTGCTTATTCATTAATTTTCTAATTTACTATTTATTGCCATTCCAAGTCTAACTTGTATATGTGGGTGCATATCCATTCACATCATTCCACATTTCATACCTCATTCATATTTCGAATTATCACTCACAATATCCATCTTGCAATAACATTATTTATTTTGCCATAGATATTGTTAATAGCTCAGTCATTAATAGACCTCTGGATTAATGGAAAGACAGATGCACACAAACACACTATAAGTTAATATTTTTTTTTATTAATTATTTATTGCATAAAATCTTACATTTAAAAATGTAAAGGTTATTTATTTCATTTATTATTAGTTAGCATTTGTAATTTAATTTTTTTTTTTTTTTCCAATATTCTATTCCTAACATTTTTTTTAACAAGTAATAAATTCTTTCATATTGTTGGCCTCATTATAATTTTAAAAAAAAGAGGTGTGGATAAGTAGACAGAAGTCTTCAGAAAAAGTTTCAAGGAAGGTGAAATATTTTTCTGAAGAAAAGACAGTAAAAATAAAGTAGAGATAATTTATGTAATAAAACAAGTGAACCTAATATTTTCATTAAATTCTCTACTATTCCCTTTACTAAAAACTTGTCTCATATTACTCAAGCGTAAATGCCCACATATAATTGTGAAGAACACAGGATAGAATTATTCAATGTGGAAGGATAAACTTTTAAAGGTACACTGGTTCCAGCTTTTATCGACTAACAATTTGAATTTACTTCTATTTAAGATGCATGGATATTATATAAAAAAAATTGCTAATACAATTTTGCTATAATTTACTTATAATGAATAGTGTGATACTGGAAATACATAAATTAACAATACTAATAATAATTGGAAAAGTTATGCTGAACTGTATAATGAAATATTTTATTGACTCTCATTTAATAAGTTTTCTATTTTTATGGTGTAAAATAAGGCTGAAAAAGAGAAATTATTCATTCCAATACTTTATATCATTGGAATAACTATATATATTAAATTACCTTACCATTCACACCTATAAATGAGTGATAGAATGTGTGACTTAATGATATTTGATAATTATTTTTCAGAAATGTGCATAAGCATGGATGACCAAATAACCCTGATCTTGATCGTTATTAAAATTTATTGAATGTTGGAAATTTTAGACAGAACAGAGTTGAAAATAGTGTGGATTATAAACATTTACTTGGATGATCTTATTGTGCTGTGGAGAGTTTATATATATATATAAATTGATTCAAATATGTGCAAAAGCTGCTTATAATGTCCATTAGGAAGCCCTAAGAACATTGGAGGTTATTGCTGTTTTGCCAAATTGATGTTTATCCTGCAGGAGTAATAGTTATATGTTTTAATGTTTATTGATTCGTCTTATCATCGTGAGCTATATGTGTGTTTCTGCTTTTAAAGTTTCAAGTATGAACTAAAAAAAGAGAGAGATAAAAGGGAACTTTTATTTTAACCTTTCTAAGGATCCTTACGAGATGACTCGCAGCCACTTCAAGTTGCTTGAATTCCGTTATTTTTAACGCTACGGTAAAGATTTGGCATTTTTTGGAAAGATTAAAAAAAGTTCTGTAAGATGCTGCCCTCTCTTGAATTATTTTACAAGTAAAAAATCAATAAAACTGCCGCTACAGTTCTAACAAAGAGAGCTTGATGCTTATTGGCTGTTAGCCATCAAGGACATTCTGATTGGCTGTCACGGACAAAGAAAACTGCCTAATCAAAGAAAAATGCTACGATCTTTTTTGATTCATTTCGTAAATGATAAACAAATGTTTTAGACTATTTTAAAAGTATTTTTTGACAAATTATATATATTATTTTGATAAAATATGCTAAAAATAAAATTACTTTACAAAAATATTTAAGATTTTAGTAAAAATATTTAAGATTTTAGCAAAAAAATATTTACTTTTTCTCAGCATAAAACTGAGAAAGAAATTAACTACGTCAGCAACTCTTTTTAATTGGTCACTAACTTTCATTTTTAAATTTGCCACTATCGAATATTTCTATAATAAATAAATAGAAAATTTTTGAAAAAACTTTCATTCACTTTGATAACCTGTCAAATTATTAATATACATTTTACAAACGAAACTAAAGTAAATATAATATTAAATGATGAATATATTTTGAGGCTTGAGTGTGATTTTGACCAATTAAAAGTTTACACTTTTATCTCACTCAGCCAATAAAATACTAGTCACTACAAAGGTTAATGATAAAAGGTTTGATATGCATTTCTTCCATTGCATATGATAGATAGGTAGATGTATTTATTTATTTATTTTATGTTTATTTTGACATTAATTTGATTTATTATTATGTATTTGTGTACCCAATCTCCTCTAGAACTTCTCGGAGAGTTTGGTGTAAGTTATACCAAGCTGGTAATATTTTCTTTTGTTGTATTATGTAAAATGTTATATATTCCCGTGCTCATATTATTGGTGCAAATTGAACGCTTTATCATTATTCATCAGTTGGTAATAATAAATACAGACATGAAAGTATTTATGCTCATATTGCTGAATGGTCAGGCTTACTTGAGAGTATTTACGCTAATTTGAAATTCGATGTACATAATTTTTCATAGACATTAGATTCATTTATAATTTAATTAATGCTAATATAACATTTTATTGTCTGATGTGATTTCGAAAATATTTCATACATATCATATATTCACGGGTGTTCACTATCAGAAGCTATTTTATAAGAGTTAAATTTATGCTAATTTCTTTCCTATTGGTTTCGGCTGGTGCTATACGCTAAAGATTGTGAAAATTTAAGAGTTTATCTGTTTATGGATTTGTCCTATATGAAATGCGTTAAATACCGTTTGAATGAAGGGACGATTGAATGGATAATCATGATATTAGGATTGACTAATGCTCCTTTTACTTATTTACCTATTGAACCATGGGTGGTAATATATTTCCTTAATTGATAATATATGATGCGATAATTGTATTTCTTAAAGTGAAGTGGTAGATGCCCCATTTATTCATGATAAGTCAGCTGGGTTCCGCACCATTTGTGTCAGAAAAGGTAGTTACTATGTTGATGAATTAAGTTGATGTTTGGAGTTTTTATTAACCCTCACGTGCCTGTATGTGAATATTTATTTGTTCGCATTTTGCTCTCCCTCTTCATTACACATTTTTATTGTTATGTAGCATATGTTAGTTATTCCAGATAAAGGTTTTAATGATTTCTGTAATATACTTGAAGTCGGATTTATAATTTAATGATTGGCTCATTGTCCCATCCGTATTGTGAAGTTTATTCATTCCACAAGTAAACTGATAGAAAATGTAATCAATAAATGTGATGTGATTGTAAATTTATAAATGCGCACACATTCGGAAATATGATAAACTTAGAGATATGGAGGGAAACCATCGCTGGAATTGTATGTTCTAATTAGTTTGTCAAATCATATCACCCACATTATCATTATTTCATTTATTATTATTATTGGCAGTTCACCCTCCCGATACTTTATTTAATGCTAATTTTAATAAATTATTACTTAATTTCATATAGTAAGTATAAATTTATAGGAAACGGAAATAATTTCAATGACAGTTGATTATTTGATACTGTTTTCTTAGTTCATTTAGAGCACAGAATGAGAATAGATGATATAGACATTGGTATGTGAATATATAATTATTTTGTATTGCTAATAATTTAATAAATAGAGTTATAAATATTATTGAAATAACAGATAAGAGGAAGAGTCTCCAAATATTAAATGTATAGAATTTATGTAATTTAAATGTTATTTAGTCAAGCTTGTAGTTAATGTGAAATTAATGTTAAATCATCATCGATGTGTTTGTAAAACAATGTGTCTTGTAATAAATGTTTGTTGAAGTAAGATTCCCTCTGAATTATTTTATCATATATGTAAGATTGACCATTTACACACATATGTTCAACATAATCTAATTGTAATATTTATCAGTTTAATAGTATATGCAATCTATCTAGATAACACTGAATTAATGGATCCAAACATTGTATATTACCAAGATATAATTTTATTTTGTTTAAAATAGATGGTGATGTGAGATAAAAATGCACCCGATCTCTATCATTGTCCATCCTTTATTTCATTGTAATAATTGTCAGTTTCACAATAGTCCTCATTACTTAATAATCATCTTATAATAGGATTGACTTATTATTCATATAATAGAGCCCTGAAATTATTTCATCATTTAGATAAACATTGATATAACTGTGCAATCTAAATCAAATGTCTATAGATTAATTATTGTTACAGTGATCCACAAACATATTAGATGAGTGGCGTCATTGGTCTGGCATGTACTTGGATGGTGGAAAAATTGAACATATCATGATTCTTGATTTAATCCATGAATTGCTTTCTTTTGATAACTTAAGTAGGTGCTTATAGCATAACTAAATAAACATTATATAATTATTGTTTATAAATGATTCTCTCATCCCATTTGCATTCTAGATGACCACGAGATCCTATGACCCCCAACTGAGCTAAGCTGTAGATTAATACTATATTAAGAGTCTTATCCATAATTAGAGACGCAACCTAAATTATAAATTTTATTCTATCTTGTATAAAATTGGCGCCTGGGCATTTATATGTGTATAAAGTGATATAGGTGAAGATTGAAGAGGTTACAATATATAAATATATATTATATTAGGAATATATAGAAAGAGATATAATGATATATATAAACAGTTTTATATGATAGTAATAATAAAATACAGTATGTAATAATCATTTATTGATATTTTATTTTCTACATGCATTAGCAAAATAATATATAAACATAAACAGACAAGATATTAAAATAGTTTTAAAGAATGTGTATGCATGTATGTGTATTTATATGTTAATATGATTAGACAGTATTAAATTATAAGTATTTAAAAAATGTTGTTTTAATATATTTAATTAATTTAAAATGGGTATTTAAATATATTGATTAAAATATATAAAAAAAATAGATAAATAGATAAAAGGAATGTTTATTTTATTTAAAATTTGATTTTATGTTTTTTATTTATAAAAAATGTTTTTATTATTTTTATCACATATTGTATTATTTTTAGAAAGTTTAAAAAAACAATTTAATGTGATGTAACATTGATATATTTGAAAGAATTTTATTGAATGGATGTATGAATAAACTTAAGTCTTAATAAATAAAAAAAATCAATGGAAATGAATGATATTAGAGAATATAGCATAGAATATCAAAGCAACAATATCGAAGATAATGTTACAACCATGATATCATCAAGAGATAACTTTTTAAATCTCTAAGCTTGGATTAGATTCTCATTTTTTGTCCTACTAATGTTTATGCAATATACATATGTTAATAATTTTATTTAAAGTTTTAAAAAATGAATATCATGGGCTAAGTTCATAAAACATCTATTCAAAAAAATTCACGTCTTCTGAGAATCTAAATAATAATATTGGATATTTAAAAAATATCATATCACTGTGATAAACATTAATTAAGTACTACAAAACTTTATATGAATAATTAAAAGAAACTGACAACTGCTGTTGCTGTTACCTAACTAAAGCAGTATTAATCCTTTAAAAATTTAATTACAAAATACTTCATTTAAAATAAAAACATATTGTCAAAATTGATATTTATGGAATGTTATTAAGTTGGAATAATATTGATTAAACATAGTATCTATCTACACAACTGAACACATTGTGGGATTTTCAGAATAATATCAAAAAAAAAAAAAAAGATTATAAGTTATTTTATGTGTATGCATGTATTTATATAAAATTTATAAGTGAATCATAAAATTTTGGTGTAAATAATAAATATTTTTCGATGGAGTTAAAGTTGGATGGATATTCCTTGTGGGAAAAAACCAAAGTTAATCAGGTAGTATATATTTTATAAATCCTATACATTTTAAGAATGCATATGTTTGTTTAGCATACAAGAAAAATATATCATTACCAAAAAGAAATCAGTAAAGTAAATAGTAAACAAAATAAAAACAATATATCGCTTACTAGTAATTTTAGTTTATTTAAATAAAAGTATGTTTCTTTGATATTTAAAAAAAAATAGATTTTCATGTATAAATATTTATGGGTAATATTAATAAAACTGTATATTTAATAAATACTTATAATATATTTTTATGTAAGTAAATTAATAAGATTATACTTATTATGATAAGAAAAATAGTAAACAAATTAAACATAATAATTAAATTTTGTAAAATAAATATTCCTGTAATTTATTTACCAATATTTATACTAGTATAAGATATTTTTCCTTTTGGTTTACTTAAGTGTATTGTTCACTACACATGATAGAAACATTTAAAAGAAATATAATAGGTATAATAGATAAATGGTAATCAAATCAGTTATAAACTATTCGACAAGGAAAACTTTATTTGTTTCTTAATATTATATTTTTTATTGTTATTACTATTGATATTAATACATTTTTATTTTTGTTAATTGATATTGGTTTTCTATGATCATTAGTAGTTAAATTATTACAGTTCACATTAATATAAACTTTAAGAGTCTTTAATTTTTTTACTCATATATTTTATTAGCTAGTCAGAATATTAGATAAGCTGATATATCTCATTTTAATAACAATATATTCCGTAAATACCAAATAGACCTTTTATAAAAGCTAAATAACATGAGGTTTAATTATTAATAATTTTAGACCTTTTATAAGAGCTAAATAACGTGAAGCTTGATTATTAATAATTTTATTTATTTTGTATTATTATATTTAGAATTCAATGTATTAACCAATTTGTTTGAATAACAATTCTATTAATATATATATATTGTAATGATCCAGAAAAATATGATCTTAACGTGATCTGCACTACAGGGCGCCATCTAGGCATTTGAACCTAGAAAAATTTATAAAGTAGGCAGACACTTAAGTCAAAAAAAAAAATTTTTTTTTAAATATTTTGGTTCCGGTCGTTAGCCCATGTCACTAGCTCAGTGGAAGAGCAGAGATTAAATAATATAATCTAAGAGTATATAAAAAAAGAATAAAATAAGCCACTGCCAGTAATTAACATACAAACATTTATTAATGCACATATATAAGATTTAAAATTATTTTAGCATCAGTTTACCTTTTAAAATTTAACTTACATTTTTAACTTTGATTTTAATTTACATTTTAATTTTTACAACTTTACATTTTAATTTTTTATAAGTTCGCACAGAGGAGTTTATAAAAGTTTGTTTTAAAATGTTGAGTATAGATCGGTTACATAGATTACAACGGTTAAAAACATTTCAAAATAAACATAAACGATCAAAATATAAAATCATTGATACCGACAATTGCAGAGGGAAATTTATAAGTAACCCAATAGTATTCACCATAAGATACTTGCATTGTCACCAATAACTTAAAAGACATCCGAATAAATACATTATAGATACTCACCGTAAGGTATCATTATTTATCGAATGTCTATATATTTTGATCAAATATGAAAACCCAAAACATACTTAACCGATAACCAATCCATGCAAGCGTCTATAAACAACTTAAATTTAATGCATTTTTATTTAGTGTCGAGTATGAATAGACTACATAGATTTGCATTTGAAAATAAAACATTCTATCCCTATTTAACCTTAGGCTAAAGGTTCGCAGCCAAAACTGGCGTCAATTTATCTGATATATCGATGCATTCAATGTAATACGAAATACGGCAGCACCAAAAAGTTAAGAGAAGAAATTGCCTCTCGTCAAATAGGAATATGACATCTATCTGACAAGAAGAGCAATAAAAAAAAAACTCCATAGAAAGGAACTGCGTTCTCCATCTTATAATTCCTTCCATAGGCAAACGGGTGAGTGCGGCGTATGAAACGATTCTGCCCATAGCGAATCTGATATTACATCTACTAATCACACCAATATATCCCATCCATTGACCCAATTCAACTACGACACAAATAACCTAAGATTACCCTCCCCTAATATAACTTTACAAATCTATACAGCCATTCATGCCCGACTTAAGTTTAACATTTATATAATTTACTTAACGGAAAACAGAAATCATAATAAAACTTAAAGAACAAAAAATAAATAAATGGAAAAGATTTTAAATTTAAAAAAAAAATCAAATAACATTATTAATATTAATTTACGTTGGTCAGATAGGATTCTATTTGTATTTTTTATATATGAAAAGTTTTTAATTTAATGTTCATAAATTATAAAGTTCTTACGGTTTTTTAAACAGTTCATCTTTATATGTTCCTTGCCGTTTGAACGTGAATTCCCACGCCGTCCTAAAAAGATTGGTATCCATTTAGCCGTTGTTTTATTTATTCATTCGGAGGTTTTTTAGTTTAGTTGGTCCTCAATGTAGAAAACGATAGTTCATTTCTCTTTCTTTCTTTGGCAAAACTGAAGGGATTGAAGAGTGCGTCTTTTCCATCCCTTCTCCTTCACTTCCGCACTAACACATATCTCTCACATCGTAAATAATCTATCATAATAATTTTCAAACTTGTCCTTTTATATTAATTTGAAGGAACCAATGGACGTTACGTCACGATGATGGTATGGTCCTTTCGCTGAGGTCTGATTCCATTGTTTTTCATTCATTGGCTATTTGTTTCTATTGTTTTCCTATCTGACCGATGTTTTTACATTTAAATGCCCAAGGCTAGTTTACATTTCTAATTAAAACAATCATTTCCATTTCTGATTAATTAATGTGTTTTCAAACTTAAAGATATATTTTTATCTTTAAATCTCTACTGAAAATTTAGTTTTAAAACACTTTTTCTTTAATAAAGTTTTCGTTTAATAATTTATTTATTTTTTTTATCTGTGCGATTTATATATACGAGTTTAAGATGATATTTAATTTCAATTTTTAATTCTTAAAGAAAATTTTTAAATGCGAACTTTTTATTTTAATTTCATGTTTAATAATAAAAACACAATGTAACGTCTGTGCTCGTTACAATATATATATATTAATTCTAATATTCTCAAGGATAAATGAATTCATAGTATTGGGAGCTTCTGTGTAATCAAAATATAATAGCTAAATAGCTGTCATTTCAATACAATAGCAAATACTTTCCTCAGAACTTCTTCATTCTCAAATCATAAGAATGAGTGTGGTGAGATTTTAAATCGTTCTCTCTTCCTTCTCAAATTCTATTGGTTGAGGAGTTTTAAAAAATATTTTATCCTTCAATAACTTTTTCCAAATATTGTTAAATTTTTTTTAATTCACACTTTTCATTTAACCACTTAAGCCTTTTAAAAATCTCTATAGCTTCCCTTAGCAGCCGTTGGCCATATTGTTTAATTTTTTCAGAATATGTGTTTTATTGAAATTGATGTCACGGTTTGTTAATTTAATGTGGAATAAATGGCTGATGAATTAGATTTTTCTCTAACAGCTAAATTGGTTCTTCCTTTCTTATGTTTATTCTAAGATTGTTTGGTCCAATGTATGAATGTAAACAAACTCCATGTGGAATTTCATATACACCATGAGACTCCAAAGAAATTTTATCTTTATGGTGTGGAAATACTTCATTATTTTTTTTAAAAGTCTATAAATTGTGTGGATATTATCAGTTACTCCCTTTATATATGGGAGAACAATCTTAATTTTTGAAGTATCCAAATCTTTTTTCTTATTATATAAAAAAAGCCCTATTAAGACCTAAGAGTGGAAAAAGCTATTAGAGTATAAAATATTTTTTGAGACTTTTCAATCAATAGAATTTAAGAATGAGGAGAAAATAACAAAAAAAAAATTAATAATTTTAAATCTCACCACACACATTCTTATGATTTGAGAAAGAAGTTCTGGAAAAAGTACTTATTATTGTACTGAAATGTGAGCTATTTAGTTATTATATTTTCATTACATAGAAGCTCCCGGGAATAATACTATGAATATATATACAAATAAAATGTTCTTTTGATTAAAAACTATTATATATATATATATTATAACGGAAATGGTTATTCGTACGGTTGAGTAATTATTTGTACCTTCAATTATATTTATTTCGATTATTTTATTCTATATTATACTTATTTATTATATCCATTTATTCTTTTCACAACTTTTATTTCTATCCATTTATTGTTTACAACTTAGATTCTTTATTATCTTATTTATTATTTTAACCAACGTAAATACAAGCAGAGACTAATAGATACAAATTTAATTTCATATCTATACCCTTGATCGAACCCCAAGGCAATACGCATATTATCTTGGGTTATTTTCCGACAAGATACCCTCGCTGCTGAACAACCAAACTTTTCAAAGAAACTTAACAATGTCCAGCGTTGTATTTATTTTTAGAATTGGGATTTCGCACGAACAAGAGCACATGAATATCTTAAACAAATCAGTATGCCCCTTTAATCACTACTTACAGTTCCCCCTGTCGTAGCTTGGTGATAGGAGAATAAAGCAAGGATACAAAATTTAATGACAAATATGTTTAATACTAATATTCCACTTTCTATAAAAAATTACATTATAATAACAATAATAAACACACACTTATAATACTTGGCTATAAAAATATATGAAATAGATCAGATATAAAAGTTCTTAAAGTCCTGTTGATAGAGTTCTATTTTCTCAAATCATTAATTTTATATTTAGTTATAAATAGTAGACAAATGAAAATGCATATGTTTTACCTAGGTTATGTAATTGTCCCATGGGTATTTCTCCCGAGCGCTCTTGATTAACTTCCTCAGATTGTGGGGTTAATTTCGTTCCAGTTTTGGCTTGTTAATTCCTTAGGTTCTCCATTAACTTCCTCCGTTTGTGGGGTTATTTTCATCCAGCTTGTGGTTGTTCTTAGGTTGAGTTTCATCGACAGCTACAGAAGCGGCGGTCCCTCTAGCAGGTCAGGCAAAGATCTTAATTGGAGTCAGTGATGAGACGGGAATCCGAACCCACTCCCTTGAATGATTAGACGCTTCTTCCATTTTTTTTAGCTGTTGTTCTCTAAGTCTCTACTAGAATGAGAAAAATTGTAATTTTATTAATATCTTATTTGTTCGTTGTTTTTAAATTTTTTTAATTAAGATTAGATTTCCACCAATTCTTATCATTATGTTTCTTTATTTAATTAGTGGTGGAATGTAAGTCCAATTAATTTAACAGATCAGGTCAAGATCTTCATTGATAAATTTTTTGTCAGTGGAATTTAATTTGTAACAATTTATACTACGGATATTGTTTTTTTTATATATCACATATTAATTTTTTTATTTAAAGTTTTTCATTATTTTTCAATTTCGTTTTAATTTTTTAATTTGTTATATATATTTTTTAAAGAGAGAAGAAAATTTTTTTTATATCCACTTCCCCTCTCCCACAATAAACAAAAAATATATATATATATATGAACTTACAAGATCTTTACTAATATCTTTACAACTCATTTACAAAAAACCTTGGACTTAAACAGGCCCAAAAAATTAAAGTTAAATTTAAAAATGATTATATCATACTTGCTTGATAGATATCCAAGTATTAAAAGAAGTTATTGAAATGTTTTCCTGAAGGTTTATAATGATGGTGTTTTAGTTGTATTTATTGCTTGGACTATTTCCATCATCTAATATGAGTACTGAATGTTTTTAGGAAAATTTAACTTTCTTTAAATATTCCAAATATATTCAACTGTTAGTAATAGCGAATCAAACAGGTTCAATTCCCATGTGAGTACTGTCACTGGTTAAGCCAGCAACACCTGTGGAGAAAAGAGGTGAATAATACCTCTCAAAACATTGTGCATATACTAACCTGTTTGATGTGCTATTACTAACATTTGAATGTATTTGGAATATTTAGATGATGTTAAATGTTTCTAAAGACATCCAATACTCAGATTATGGAAATAGTCCAAACAATAAATATAAGTTATTAAAATGACCAATTAATATGAGTCACTATTAAACTTTGAATTTGTAAATTATAAAAAGACCTTTGATTCTATAAACATTTAGACAACGAATAAAGCTCTGAAACATGTGTTGAAATTTATAACAGTATTTAGATTACAGAGGGCACTAAGAAGATTAACCTTGATAAGGATGTATTACAAGCTGACTCCACACCACTGAAATCTTTAATAGCAGTTTTACAACAAATTATTTTGTGGATTAAAATGGTGAGTTAGAATAATAAAACAAATGGAGATTATTTAAGTCATGTATGTGTATATGTGTGCACTTAAAAAAAATCATATACCTCTTCAAGATTAGCATATTGATCTTGAATAGCTGTTAATTTTGTTCCTTTCTCTTTCACTTCTCGTTGAAGTCTAATTAAGTCCATATTTTCTTGGATGCTTAACCTAAAAAATTAAATGAACATAATTATAAAAATTTAAAAAAATTAAAATTTCACTTTCGAACACACATAATGAAAATAATATAACATCAATAAATCATTTGATGAATAGAACTATACTGTGCCATCCATAAATAATGGATATATTTATTTTTGGTAGAAATATATACTGAGTGATCATCTTTTATAAATATAATGCTTAGTACAGGAATTGCCATATTCAAAAGGAATTACAATGTAAATTAGGTAAATCTTATCAGATATAAAAAAAAAAATGTTAATAAAATACTTTTTTAATTTCCAAAGCAGTAAACTGAATAAATTAAAAAAGAACAACATTACAAGAATAATTAATTACCTTCATGTAATTGATATAATATAAAAAACAGACATGTGTCTGTCATAGGTAATAAAACTTCTAGTATTGTTACCAATAATGAGTGATAATTGTTTACCTGTATTCATAATTCTATAACACTAAAGAGCATTTGAAAAATGTTATCAAACATTAACAAGTAAAATCATATATCCACTAAATTAGTGAGAATTCTAGAGATCTGTTGAGACAAAGAATCGGCTAAATTCATTTATAACCATGGTGTAAAGTTCACTCATACAAGCCAATAAGATGCAGGTAAGGCATACTAAAATTTCATAAAATATTAGCTAAAATTACATACTAAAATAGCAGGGTATATCCAAAAATGAATCAGTCCTATGAACATGTCACTACAAAATAAACATTTGGGAGTTGTCTATGCCTACTTAAAAATATGATTTATCTGTAAACATGGCATGATGCAATTTCTGCCACTATATGAATTAGCTACTATATCAAATCTTATATGCTTGTTATTATATAATGATAATGAGACATGAAGCAAAAGCCTTTAGGAATTCAAAATTCTCTCTACAAATAATTAGCTTATTATCTCAATATAAATAGGTACTTTATCATTGTTATGTCCACTATTATCTATACACAATAAATGTCCTAATCCATATAGAATCATGCCTGGTTGAATGCATCAGTTTCTCCATAAAGACTGCAAATAATTTTAAGCAATCAATGTTTTGAAGCATATTCAATGATTATCAAATATTAATATGATGTGCAGATGTATTTAGATTTAACTTTTGAAACACCCAGTTATTTATCAGTATATTTCCAAGGCATCTCTAGTTCTGGATCTAATGTAATATTGTAGAACATTTTAATACATGTTCTTCTTAACACAGTGTCATATAGATCTGTTTGTTTCAACCTTTCTATAGAGATTGGTGTTTTTGTACAACCAATATTTTGAAACATGTTAAATCATTCTCCATTTTATGTACATGCAAAAAATACAAAGGATTCTCCGTTTGAACTACATGATTATTTGTAAATATATTTTCAAAATAACTCTAGTTCTGGATACAGGGTAACATCAGTGAACAGTTTAATACAAAGTTCTGCTTAACATCAAGGAAATTTATGAAATAACTTTTTCAAATACTGTTTACTGCTCCACATTTTCTGTTTTGCGTTCATTATGTCAACTGCTTCTGAATAGAGTAATTTTTATGTTGAGCAATATATAATAAATTTTAATAGCATTTATTTTTCAACACATCATACTTAATTTTACAAGTTAAATTTTATTTTCCAACAATTTTTTTCCTAATAAATAAATTACATTTCGTTTTATAATGTTGACTATTATAAAATTTTATTTTTAATATATAATTTTAATAAAATATAAATGAGTTTAAATAGGCATAAGCTTATTGATGGTATGCATTTTAATTATAAATTACAGTATATTGATTGATAATATATTGATGCTATTAGGTTATACATTAGTAAGATAAATCCCATGATTCATTTCAAATGAAAATTTGTATAATCTTTCAAAATACATTAAGAACCATTTCTCTTTCCCTTTTTAATATATCTTACAGTTCTTAAGTATTTTTAAAATATTAGGTAGTTTTGCTATTTTGTGAAATATTAATAGTCAACAGATTCTCATGAAGTTTACTAATTATTAAAAAACTATATAAAGATGCTTGACAATGAAAATTTAAATTTTTACACTATCTCAAAATACACATACAGACAAATATATAAATATAAAGAGATTCATTACATAATGATTAAAGCAATCTCATATCATACCTACAATATAGTTTATATTTGATCTGAATAAAAAAAAAATTGATGGCAGAGTCTAAATTGACATAAAATCTTTCAGATAACCAACTACAACCAACTCTGATTATTCTTAACTTGAGACAAATCGGATGGAAACCCCAACAAATGCTAAATTTAATGAGTATTATGTTCTTGATCAGTATTTTTCTATAAAGAATTGTTGAAGAAGCTTTTGTCCTAAAGTGAGATAAGAAAAGTTGTTTATTTGAAATACAGGCATTCTTCATATACCTGGAACTTAATTGTAAATATAGGGAAATTGAATACAGATTTTCAAGCACCCTTCAACTATCCACACTATCTCATACCATTGATACACATAACCATACACATGTAGAAAAGGTAAATAATCACCAATATATATATATATATATATATTGTGCTGAACCAGCACTCATCAATTGGTCCAGATTATCATCTCCCACACATATATAATCAGTGTTCAGTTTATATTAAAGATAGCAAATTTTCATACTTTAATGGACAGGCATCAATCTACTCCAACTCTTTAACCATCTGTATCGTGGCAAAGCAATAATAATGGTATCAGCATGAGATTTGGGCTTTCCATCATCAAATTTCTAATGGTATGGATGGCTGAAGAGTTGGAGATTGGAGTAGATTGAAGCCTGTCCATTAAAGTATGAAGATTTGCTATCTTAATATAAACTGAGCACTGATTATATATGTGTGGGTGGAAGATGATAATCTGGACTGACTGATGAGTGCTGGTTCAGCACAAAATACGTATATTGGTGATTATTTATCTTTTCTACATATGTGTGGTCAGGTGTATCAATGGTATGATATAGTGTGAATATTTGAAGGATGCTTGAAAGTCTGTGTTCAAATTCTCTACATTTAAAACTGTCCATATATATATATAACTCAAAAAATTTGATTAGCAATGAATAAAAAATCAAAAACATTACTTTTCCAATAAATAAATCTTTTTTTTTTTAATAAAATATGTTTGTATCTCTTAATATGATTATTATGAATGAAAAATCTTCTTTCAATTAATAAATAAATTTCATAGCACTGAATGGTTCGTGCAGGAGTACAGCAACAGACTCTTAACGTCAATATCCATGGAATATGGTGGTGCTCAAACTTCTTATAAACTTCTGAGTAGTAAATTAATTAGATTATTTTTAATAACTTTTATAAAATAAAAAAAGGACTATTCTAAATAAACCAACATTATAGCAGTAATATGTAGTATAATAAAAATATATTTCTACTTAGCAAAGATTCTTGTCTAATCTTATTTCCTATCTCATTTTATTATCTTTCCCAAGCATAATTGATTTATTAATATCAAATTTTGAAAAGTGATTCATTTCATTATTTAAAAAAAAAAAAAAAAATAAAATAAAATAAAATTGCACTGTTATATTCATTTCATTTAAATGTATATGTTCTTTACTTTGTTGTAGAAGACTTTGAAGTACTTCCAAATTATGAATGGAAATAAATAGAGCATATAATTTTATAAATATATAAATATATTTTTAAAGGGGTGAATTTGTGCTTTTATATTTAACAATTCTGCATGTGTACAATATTTACTTTCACAGTTTATTTTAAATCTTTAGATTTGTTTTGTTTTTGTTTGTTTGTTAGTAAATAATTTTAAAGTAAAAATTATTTTTAATTTAAAGATATCATTATATAATTTACTTTCTTTATTTACAGTAGCTAAACAGAAATTCTAACACCCTATCTGATGCAACTTCGTCAACCCTTTCTGTTCTTTATTATTCAGATTATTTTAATCTCCTTAAAACTATTAAATATAGGAGATTTGAACTCAGACTTACAACTTATTTCTTCTTCTACCACTCTTGCGTTTAATCTTTAAAGACGTTTTTTTAATTTCAGATTAAATACAATTCCTCTTTATAAATTCCTCAATAATAACTTACAATGTAAAATTGTCTTTCAAACTTATCTTTTCTTTTAATCAGATCGCTAAAGCCTTCAATCTTTCCTTTCATAATTGCTTACATCTCTGCTCTATATAAAGCTAAAATCGAAACAAAATATTTAAAAAGTTTCTTACTTAAATCTAAATTCGATAGATTATTACAAAATAATTCCATTCCCTTGTATTAAAAGCATGAATAACAACCACTTATCATCATCATAATTACTTTCTTACTATTTTCACCCTAGACGGTCTAACTTGTCAAATATTTAATAAAACAAACAACTAAAACATTTAAAAAACAACAACAAAAAAATTATATATATATATAGAATAAAATTGCTTATCAATGATAATTTAATCAATTTTATAATGCACATAATAATTGATTTAATAGCATAAAAAATGTACTAAGTAATACATTTTAAAAATTCTATAAGCAAGAGCAATTGTCAAATAATGTTTCTACATGGTATACAAATTTAAAAATAATAATAATTACTATAACTAAAATGAGGGGAATTGGGAACAATTTTAGCAATAAACAAAACAAATCATAAATAACAATTAATATTTGCTAAATCATCATTTACTATTAGTTATGTGCCAAAAGGAAGTCCTACACATCAATCCCATAACCGTTTCTGAATCCTTCTGTCCATTGTTCTAGATTGTACATTCTCTTTCATACTATCAAATACCTTCTACATTTCTTAATATGCATAGTGATCAAATATCTCACTCATAATTAGTCTAGTTTTACTTATTCACTCAATCCACTTTCTCTAATATTCTGTTATAGATAATAAATTTCATTCTCTATATTACACCAATATTATAAATCCTTTCTAACTTATTGTTTCCATTTGTCTACAAATATGTAACTCTTTTCGATCTTTTGATATCGCTTTTATTAATTTTCTAAACTTCTTTTCCAAATAAACTTACACTCCAAATAAAAAATAACCGACTAAAATGCTACTTAGTTATTGCAATTCTAACAATATCTTTGGCATTATTTTGATCATTAAATATCCACTTTCTTTAAATATTTAATTAGCCAATTCTAAACTTCCTGTACTATTTTCACTCTTAACCTTTTAGCAATTTCACATAGCTTAGATGTATAGATATCAGTCAAAATATTACACAAATCGCATCAAACAAAACTGCCATTTTCTTAAGCCCATTTAATTAATGGCTCATTATATTCCATTATTATTAAAACAATATTTACAAAACGTTTATTGAAATAATCATTAAATGAAAAAAGAAATAAATAATATTCCCTTCATATTATACTTCTACCTATGATAATATACTCTGTAAGAAGGCCATAGAATATTACAGATATGTTTTTAATTCATGTATAAATTTCCTAATGGGTGTTTCTCTTTTAAATGCTTCTTTGGCAAAATGTTCCGTAAATTACCAAATTCATTCAATAAATTCTCTCAACATTAAAAAAAAAAAAAAAAAGCAAATATTAACTTTTTTTAATTTTTTAATACGTCTTTCAATAAAAGTTTGCATCATCCTTATTGCAGCTGTTGTTTTTCTGTTTCAACTATGTGCAAACTTCTGCAAAAAAGCATCAAAACTAAACAATTCACAATCATCAGATTATCAATTTTTATAACATATTCAACCTGATTTGTGAGGTGTAAAATGACATACACACAGCCTCACCCAGATCAAACAATGGAAAAGATTAAAAATAGGGATCAACTATTGTCATCAAAATTTATTTTTGAAGAGACTTGGAAGCTATACAAACTTCCCAACCACTCAAATACACATGGATAATCACATCAATTGTCAACATCGGACAATATTATATAACTGGAGTCTTTCAAATTTCAATTGTTTAATAATTGTCTCTATTATTTTCATTCCTTTAATTATGTTGCTTTATACAAAATGTAACCTTTATTAGACCTAATAAAATTTGTTTTTAAAGTAACTTCTCTTCTCACGTAAATAGCTCTATATAAACAGGGTGGACTCACTTAATGCAAAACAATGCCCTTAACAGATCTTTTAACAAAGACAATATGAAAAAAATGAAAATTGTCACCAACACAATAAACAATTGAATGCAAAATTCCTTCCTTGTTTCTTTCTTTCTCCAAAATATAAATACCTTATTTTGAAATTTTCAACATCTAAAAAAATTTTCAGGTTTCACATTATTTGAATCATATCATGAACACCCTAGTTAGTTATAAGTACTATTCCTATGTTACAAGGCAATTTAAATATATGCAATCTATGATAAATATGCATTAAATAATCTCATTTATACCTTATTTACATATAGTAAGATTCCAATATAGCACAGTCTCACAGCTTTGCTTTGCATCATTCAGATAATATATAAAGAGAAAAGTAAATTCACTTCTCAAAAACATTAACTAAATTATATAAGTCTGCTTTGAACTCGGTTATTAATATAAAAATCAAGACACTACTAGAAACAGGAAATTGAAAATAATGTGGCTGAAATAAATGACTAACTTTCTGATTCTCAAACCATAAAACAAAATAGTGTATATTTACCATAGAATTATAAAATAGCACTTCACAATAATGATTCCCATTTAATAGTTCTTTGCCATAATTTCTATCGATTTTGGGAACTGTCTAAAATTATTAAATATTGTACATATTTTTTTAATATTTAAAATTTTTGTATTAAATGTCATTATTTTCTTGTTAACTACTAAATGGCATTTATATTTACTGTTTGTGATAATAAAAAAAAAAAGACCATAAACAGGGTTGATGAACAACCCTTTGCAAAAAAAAAAAAAAAACTATTGAAAAAGATATAACAGAATAAATAAACATGAAATTTTATTTGCACCAGCTTCTCTTGATTTCCTATTTACAAAATAATTTTCTTAGTACTTAATTCAAAACATGCATCATTTTCAATCACTATTAATGCAAGATCTACATGCTTTTGTTGTAAAACCCTCATTCCAATCTAAATTCAACTTACTGAAATTTATTTTAATAGTAAAATGATTTCATAAACCGAACAGATGCTATTGCTTGATGTTATCAATTGTTTATAAAACCATAAATAATTCATAAAAATACAATGTTCCTAAGAGACGAGTTACAGTGCAAGATACATGAATAGAAATAGTTAGATAATTTCATTATACATCAAATAAGATATGTTGATGACTAAATATTTTGAAAATAGTGTCTTTCTTCGCTTTTCAAAAAGTGGATTACTTTTAAATGGCAATAAAAAATAATTAAAGTTAGTGAGCAAAAGACGTCATAGTGTGGATAGGCAGAAACTTAGCAATGATTAACATAATAATTAGAACTATTGTGAACAATAAAGATAAGTTTCTTAATTGCACCAATCCATGTAGCACATTAAGTGCATAGACAAACAAATAAAATATTAGTCTTGCTCTTAAAATATATAATTAAAAAAAGGTATTTAAAACTTCCACATAAAAGGTCATGTAATTGAAAATTTTATTTTAATCTTAATGGAAGTAATTGCATAGCTGAAAGTCCTGTACTTTGTTTTATATATTATTATTTCTTTTGTAAAATCTGTTTGTTTTTTAAATAAAAAAAGAAATGATATAAAATTTGTTTATGAACATTTTAGAAGGGATTGATTGACACTTTGGAGTAAATAATACTAATTATATTTTGTATTAATAATTTATTTAATAATAATGCTATGGGATTCTCTCAATAAATTATGGTTTCAAATTTATTTACCAGAGTATAAAATGACATATTTTATTTTTTTTAAAAAGGTCACTTTATGTGGTAGAACATTGGTGATATCTATGTATGTATAGATTAAAAAAACAAACAAATTTCCATATTTTCATGGGCCACAATTCATATGCATCATGTTTGAGAGTATCAAATTTCATAACTATGTATGGAAAGTATTATATGAAACCCAGCTTTTATCTCTTTTAAACATAATTGTAAACACTCTATGAAGATCCTATCATGATTTTAGTTGGGCAATCTTCATTATTTCCTGTTATTCTTCTAACACCTCGGTGCTAACATTTTTTATTATGGTGCACCAAAAAAACATATATATAAAAAATTTATGACCCAATATAAAATCTATTGTAAAAAAAAAAGATATCTGATATATCACTATAAACTCATCAACACTCCTTTAACACTTTAAGCAAATAATTTTAAACAGTTTCGAGTGTACTAGCAGTCTTCGTCAGATCTTAACTTTACTTCTACCTTCAGAAATTTAATTTGAAAAAAAATTAATATAACAGGTAAAAATTAACAATATAACAAATATAGTTTAACAGGTAAAAATTAACAATATAACAATTATAGTTTAATAGAAAACACATTTTTATTAGTAATAAAAGATATGCACATACATTATTTTAATCCACAAATTACTAGCACAAATAAGAATAAGCATTTATGCTAATGTTTTTAAATTTACTTTGTTATTTGTTCAAAGTGAGATACATGTGCACTCCGAATTCATAATAAAAAGCAAAATTAAGTTATGGGTATATATAATAATAATAATCAAATGAATCTTATCGATGAATATATACATATTACGAAAATATCAACACATGGAACATTGTCCAATAAACTATTTAACAACAAAGAGTGTTAGCTAACATTTTGCTATTTATTTTAATCTAAAATAAAGTAGTTGCAAAGTGTATTTAATACACATTGATTCAAAATTTGATTACATTTAAGACTATGAATAAATAATTAAGAGTACTAAAAATAACGACTAAAAAATATTCAAAGTTACAATATTTACAAATTAGAATTCTGATCTACAATTTATATTTGTATTTCTTTCCCTTCATAGAAAGTTAATATAATTTTTAAAAGTAGTGTATACTTTTCAAATCAATTCTCTAGATGGTTTTTAAAGATTGAGTTTTCTTCATTGTTGATTTCTTTAATATTTATCCTTGGGTTTCATGATTTCTTCAGTATTAATATCTTCCTGGCAGATATTATATTCTAGGCAGGTAGATTATTTCCGAAACTCACAATTTAGCAAGAAATGAAATTTTCTTTCTTATGTATTAGGAAGTTTAATTGAATGGCCTACATAGATAAATCTAAAAAGATTGCCTTAACTGATTATGTTGATATATTTAGTCATTTCATTGAGACATATCTTGACTTTAAAAATACAAAGTATAATAATACTTAAAATGTTATCTGTTGTAAGAATTAGTTGTCTTATCAGTAACTTTGGTTTCAAGTTGGCAGATGCTGGAAAATTATTGTTTTCTCTTATTGCATTCTGGATCTTTTCTATCTGTAACTTTACTGCCATGAAAAACTTAACTTAGATATATGAAAGTCTGAACTGGAAAATGAATACTGATTACAGCCAGTACTGCTATTTATATTGTCATTTAATGAACCATGTGATCGATTTTTTTAGTAATCATTTTATCTAATTTAATCTGTTAAGTATTTTAATAAAGAAGTTGTTTTTCACAACTAATTTCAGAAATCATAATTAATGACATTGTTTTTATATTTACTCATACATTTAAATATATACATCAAATATTTTGTGATTTAAGTTTTCAAATTTAATTTATTTATAATTTCAATTTACTCTAAATTTTAAGAAATTTTATTTCGATTACAAATGTGATTATAATATAGCATATATTTTACCTTTCTACATTTTTGATCTTGGAAATACTAATATTTGAAAATAATATACTAAATAATCTATAGATAAAATAAACACCTCCATACTTCCCCGTTCTTTTTAAATTCACTTAAATAAAGATATAATAAAAGACAAATGACTACAAGATGCATTTCGTACTGAACCAGCACTCATCAGTTGGCCCAGGTCACTATCTCTCATATATATCTTTATTATATGATAAGTATTTATCTAGAATAAATTGTTACATTTTCATTTACCATTGTCAAACTTCCTCCACTCATAACGTTGACGCCATCCATTTCAGATAAATATAATAATGATTATTACTAATCATTTTTGAAATTAGAGATTATCTATAACACAGATATAAACTTTAAACCTCAATTAAAGATTAATATATCTGATTTTTTATTTATTTTACACACACGGAATTATTAACCTTTCTCTTTCCCATGTGTAATATCTTATAGATATAATAAACACCTCCAAATTTATGCTGTCAATTTCATTTTTTAAATTTAACTAAAAATAATACTTTCAATAATGATAAATATTATTTAGATTATTTTTGCATAAGTATTTTAATATATCCCAAATTAATTACTTCAAAATGAGAATCAAGAAAAATTGCTCTTTTGCATTTATACATATACTGCCAATAAGTAATTTTTACAATTTATGGTATTAAAGTTATTTCAAACTTGACAATAGACAGTAATGCTGAACTTTTTATATTAATTTTAATTTTTTCTCCACATTTTATAATATCTTTAAACACATATGTGTCATATTAAAATTTGATTTTAATTAAACAGAGTATGGCTAATAGTGTTTTCCTGAAGGTTTGTGGTGATGGTGTTCTAGTTGTATTTTTATATTGGACTATTTCCATTATCTAATATGTGTATTGAATGTCTTTAGAAAAAATAACTTTATTTAAATAATCCAAATACATTCAATTGTCAGTAATAGCATATCAAATAAGTTAGTATTTGCACAATGTTTTGAGAGGTATTATTCTCCCCTCTTCTTCAGGTGTTGTTGGCCTGACCAGTGACAATACTAGCATGGGATTCGAACATGGGTCCTTAGATTCTTAAGTATTGAATTTTAAGGTAATATTCTAACCAACTGAGCCATCCTGCCAAAGGCAACAGTCTGTTGCAATTTCATATGCTTATCTATGAGGTTCCTCCTGATTTTCCCACTTTTTGGAATATTTAAATAAAGTTAAATTTTTCTAAAGACATTCAATACACATATTAGATAATGGAAATAGTCCAATATAAAAATACAATTATGGCTGATAGTATATTATTTAAATATTATAGATATTTTTATTTTTAAATGTATATGTTTATTTACTTCTATCAATACATGAAAGCAATCAACACTTAACACCAATATCAATAATAATCTAAAATTTCAATTTGTTGTCAAGACAACCTCCTTTAAACAATAAATGTGGAAATCCACCTTTATATGTGATTGTCTGTGTTTATATAGATACTAAAGATTGCAACTTAACTACACAGAATGAAATTATTAATTCTAATAAGTTTAAATAAACATCATTAAACAAGTAAACATAACCTGTACAGAAAGTAGACTAACAAATAGTCAATTATAATTTTCAAAATGCAATAATAATTTTCAAACTACATTCCTATTATGTATTTCACAACTAATGAAGTTAATAATGCTCAAGGCTAAATAGCTATTAATTAAATACATGAAAGCAGTTAACACTTAAACAATACTAATATCAATAACAATCAACAATTTCAATCTGTTGTCAAGGCAACCTCCTTTAAACAATAAATATAGAAATACATCTTTACATATGATCTAATGTGTTTATATAGACACTAAATATTACAACTTGCCTACAAAGAATAAAATTATTAATTCAAAGAAATTTATTTATATATAGATGTGAATATAATTGAATTAAACACATGCATATTTGCACTTCCAAATTATAGTTTATAAATATTATTTTTATAAACATTTGAGAATAAATTATTTCTTAATCTAATATTTATTTTCATTAGAAAAAGATACACATCCTTTCTAAAAATATTTTTATAGATAGATCCTAAATTAAATAAAATGTCAAAGCAATTTCAATTTTTGAATAGTAATGGCCTTAAATTAAGTATATAAATGTTTTATATGTCATTTTAATTACAATTTTAAGAGGAATATAATAACCTATTACTTAAATGCCTATTTTAAAACCTACATCAAAATTCATAATTAATTACTTTGAAAATATTTAAATTCTTTCTTATATTTTTATTTTATAATAATTATATTTTTTCTGGTTTATTATTTTATGTGGTAAGTTAATTTTATAGAACATATAACATTTTATCTTTAACATAATGTAAACTGATAAACTGAAGTTATTGTAAAAATTCCATCTTCAATCAAATACAAATAATGTTGACATTATCCACCTTTATTATATGTGACATATGATGAGAAAAAAATTTTAAGTAGATGATTGATTAATCAAAAAGCATAAATATATTTATATAATTGCAAATAATCAAGTTTTGTATATATATTGTGAATAAAATAATTATTTTTTAAAAAAAATTATAAAAGTCAATTTTAAAATATTTCTATATAAATATATTTTTATATAATTATTGGATACAATTTAGCATGTTTATTATTAACTAAATATGAAAATTTCTCGCATTAATGCATTTCATTTTGGAAGTTGCATCTCTTTCATTGATGAAATATTTTAATTTAAATGTAAACAATGGTTGAATATATGAGCAAGATATATCTAGATTGGCATAGTTCATGTATATTTTATATATACAAAAACTTGAATCCAATGTTCAAGTTGATTTCATTTTAAATTGTTAATTTCTTGCAATATATCTTAATTACTTGTAATAAATCTTGAGAAGAATAGTTCTATTTTTCAAGAGTTAACTTCCATGAAAATCAAATTTAGTTTCAGCAATATAAAATGTTTTAAAGTTACACTTACTAGTAAACCTGATATATGAAATATTTTTTTCTTTTCTTCCACTATCTTAAATGCGGTAATATTTAATATTCGTTTACATGTACAATGCACTGCAATAATTTTATTAAATTCTATAATCAAGCTAATACTTTTGACTACACAACAGACGGATTCAGAGCTGAAAATAATCAATACATATAAATATCAAGTTATTATAATATTACAATTACGGTATAAATCTAACATATGAAGAATGTATTTTTGCACAATTAAATCTTGATTTCAGTAGATTGGTGAGTGAAAAATCAACTTTGACCTTTAAATGTTCAACAGCCCAATAAATCTATTACTTTGGGCAATATTTCTTTAATATGAGTAATTATTATTACAATTATAATACAATCTTGGAAACAGCCATTAGTAATTCCATTTATGCATAATAAATATGAAAATATTACAAAAAATATTATACTTTATTAAACAAAACAATATATAATTATGAATCAATCTGTTTTCAAGAAAACCTCTTGATAACAGACTGATGATTCATGATTTATTTAAGCCCTAGGCTGTTATGTGACAACACTTATAAAACCATCTAGCTTTATGCACTATATTGTAATAGAAAAAAGTCAGGATTAACTAAATATGATGATTATATTCCTCATTATTCCATCAAAATAATTCTAAAATGCTTTATTTGCTCTGATCCAGTCTCTAAATTTTTTTACTGAATTTGTGAACTTAACTTATTTTGTTTTGCACACAATTCAGAAATGATCAAGACAGTGCCCCTTTTTAGAATCTAAAAATAATTGATTGTCACTTTACTTTCACACTGGTTACTCTTATTTTCTGAAATCCTTATCTCAGATGACTCAAAACAAAAGCTTTAGATACAATTAGTTGTTAAATATACAATCTCATATATATTGTACCCCAAATTTTAGGTTGCAATCAGGTAGGAGCAAAAGACGACTGGTTGAGACAAGTGTGTTTTATGTAAAGTGGGTTTTATATTGGTTGTGCTTTTACAAAAAGTAAATTAAAATGAATGCATGTTTATTTTCCACCTAAAATTTCACATGTAGTTTTTTATAGGTCTGTTATAATCTTTTAAAATATAGTTTAAAACTTTGCTTATCCATCTACTATCATCACTTCTACTACCATGTCCAACCTTACAATGATGCAGGTGGTACTTGACTGTTTTTTCAAACATATTTTCTTTCATCTCTATTATTCCCACCATATATCTCTCCATACTTCACTGTATACCAAAAAATCTCAGTACTGCTCAGACTGATAATAATAATCAATATAAAGATTTTTAACTATACATTTAATAAAAGATTCATATGTAAGTACTGGCAAAAAAAAGTAAAAATATTTATTTTTAAACATACAGCCATATTTTCTTTTAATATCATTTCTAATATAAAAAAAAACATTTCAGTTTGTATTATATGATTAATTTTGCTATTATCAGTATTTTTAATCTGACCAAGGTAGCTGCAGTTAATATTTTCTAATTTAATATTGTCAATTTGTATTTTCCCCATATTTAAAAAAAAAACACTAAATATAACTGTAGACTTTTTGCGTGGTTAATAGATAGATGAAAACGGATATTTAACAATTAACATATATGTTTAAACTCCTTAGATATAACACTGCACAGTGTTGCTAAACTCTGTACAGAATGAAAAATTGATTTACTAAGAAATATGTAAATCTAGGCTAAAGAAGTTACAAATTTGATGCTGCTGAAAATATTTTCTATTCAGAAGAAATAAAGTTAATAGCCATAAAATTAATTTTAAAATGCTCTAATATTAGCCATTGTTCTAGAAGAATATCATTTTGGCTCATCTTCGAATGTGTAGTAATTAATGATATTAGCAAACGAAGACTTTTTTATTGCTTTCTGAATATTCAGAAATCATATCTCCACTAGAATTATAAAACACAACAGTAGATGTTATGCAGATTCTAGTGATATGTGAAATAACTGATCTTTAGGTTGTGCACGTAATAGTGGACCAATTTTTAAGAATCAAATCATTAGGGCAAATCAATAAACTATCATTTGAAATAAGGATATTATCAACAATTACAATGTCAGTATTTTTGACATAATTATGTAAATTAACTGAAAATTAGACATAATTTCAAAAACTGAATAAATTTTGATCATAAATTTTCTTTACTTTTTCCCCAATCATCTAGGTTGGGGGAAAATGTCAAATAAAGTATATAAGTAGAAGTACAGTCAACAAAAGATATAAAGTCTTTGGTAATTAGATTTATTTGTGACTTGAATTTAAGGCTTTCATTATGCAGATAATTTAACTTATCAATCATTAATATTTGGTAAAACTATCTACATTGTTTTGCAAGACATTATGATCAATCATGGATTATTAAAAATATTGTAGATCTTGATTCTTTAAATTAAAGTTATAAATATAAAAATCATAGGCAGATGGTAAGAAAAATCTTCTATAAAATATCCTTGTTCACTTTGAATAAGATTCTTAAGATGTTACAATGTATCTGGAATAATGCCTCAGGAGTTAATCCCCTTAAAATGCAGATCATCTATGCAATATTACAATTAAAAACTTCTGTTTGATCGTATATAATATTGTAATATTATAGAACTGTCATTTTTTTGAACATTTAATAAATATTTTTTTTGTTTGTTTTTAAAACTAATAATTTGATTATCAAGTTCCACAATATTGTATGGTCTGATATTCATTGGGCATGAAGAACTAAACAGTAATATGGTTTTATTAAACTATATTTCTCAATAATGATATATTATTCATTTATAGATGGTGAAGAAAAATTAGTTATTGATCCATTTTATCTCAATCTTTAATTAGATTTAAAATAAATATAAATGTGGTGTTAAAAAAGTAGAGAATATTTTGTCATCAAAATTTATTCAGTTTTTGAAAACACGTGCATATTATAATTATGGTGTAAAAAAGATATTAAACCAAAAAATATGCTGAATAACTTTGATTAGAAAATAATTTGTATTTTGATTTTTTTTTTCATTTTAAGATACAGTTTTATAACTTTAATAAAGCATTCATCAATGACAGAATCGGTAATATCTTGAAGATTAAATGAAGATATTGGTTATTTAAATAAGAATTAGCAAACACTGTTAAAATTAAATGACTTACTAGTAGTATTCAAAACAATTGTTTAATAATCAAATATTTTCATCTGATCAAAGAGTAAATATGTAAAGGTTAGAAGACCACCCCTAACATTTGAAAGTTGATTTTAAGTTTGGAATAAGCTCCAATGTTAAATTTAAAATTTGAAGGGCAAAAATATCAAAAGCATCATCATCATTATTATTAGAATAAAGAAGTAATAGAATTATTAAAGTGTTTTTTCATTAATAAAATCAAAATTAAATTGATTAGACTTTTTTTAATACACTAAAATTAGAAAATCAAAGAACTGAGGCAATCGACTTTTTAGAATTTTTTCTTGCAACATTCAGATATTTGTTACTCTCAAAAGCAGATTTCAAGAAGTGGGTTTTTTTTTTTTCAAGCTCAATCATAATATTTGTTATAAAATTCATTTTGAATAATGAAAATAAAGTTAATTATGCCAAATAGTTGCTTTTATATAAACATTATTTGAAATAAATTCAAAATTCTTTAAAATATAGTTATGTGAATAATTGTGTAAATGAAAATTAATACTAATATTGTATACTCAGTATATTGTGCGATTTTTTTTTGTTTGTTTTTGAATAGACATGCATTAAAAAAAAGAGACCAAAATGACCATATTAAAACACACGACCCTTATATAAAAACAATTATATTTTTAAACATTCATAAAAAAAATATATATATTTTTTTTTACTTAATCTGAAACTTAATACGTATTTATCAATATACACATTTTTAAGAGGACCATATGACAAATTAAGATTTCATAATAGTTTAATCAAAAAGATTACATTTAAAGAGAAAAGAAAAAGAATACAGATGAGATTATAAATTGTCTATTTTTCCCTAACAAGAGTTACAAACACACCTCCTAACATTGATTTTAAAAAGAATGAGTATTAAAAGAATAAAAGCATGTGGCAGCAATTTGCCTTTACTAGACCAAACCCTTTTTAGCCTTTAAAACTTAATAGTGGGCCCCATTCAATCAATGGCCAGTAAGGAACTATTATTGGAGATAATAAACATTGCTTCACTGTAAAATTAACTCTGCTTTATTTATCACACCAATTATACTTGCAGGTTTTCACAACTAATAGCAATTCAGCATTAAAAAAAATTATACTTCATTACTACAAATCTTCAAACTTGAAAATATAAGATTGCTTAACTGAAAACTTGTAAATAAATTAAGAGTATAAAAAAAGATAATATATATTAACCACATAGTTTATACAATATTACCAGTAATATTGGTAGGTTTTTCTTCTGTATATACGAATATGATCACTTTTTACTTCATTTAATTAGAAAATTCAAATTTTATGTGGACATGTTAATTAAAAAACATTGTATGCCTTTATTAACGCTATATTAATAACACATTCATCATTAATATTTTATTTTAAAATGATAAAATTTGCGATTTAAAAAATCAAAAAATTAAAATTATTATAAATCACTCCTCATAAACAAAAGAAGCAGTGATTAATCTACTGTGTCACAATCAATCGCAGGATAGAAATCCTTCCAATATCTCCAAAATATTATATGACTTAATCAAATAATTTCTAACAAATTCTTCCAGGAGCAGTTTTTCTCATTCTAATTTAGGGTCACCTACTATCAACTTGAATAACAAATAGATAGTAATACAAAAATATCCATGTTCTCAAAACAATTTCTGATTTTTATCCTTGAAGGAGAGGACTAAGAATTCAAAATTGAAAGTAGTGCTCATTTAACAGATTCCTTTAAATCTCTTTATACTATCCACACCAATAACTTAAAATTAAAAAAAAATTCTAAAGGTTTCCAATTCAAGCAAATTACTTGCATAGTTATAAAGATCAGACACTAGGTCTTGATGTGAATAATTCTATTATCTAATGATCATTAATTACTCATGCCTAAAGGAATTAATTCTGGTATTGAGTAAAAAAAACTGCTTTTAGAAGCATTTCCAACATTATTTTCCAAACATTTATAATAAGTTTCATATTGCATTAAAATTTAGAAAATTGATTTTTGTCCCCTTATACTAAGTTGATGTCAGGCTTTTGTGAATGCCTTTCCTTTCTGTTGAGTCCAGTTAAGAGAAATATTAATATGTATTTTGCTATTTTACATTTTGGCTCACATTTAAATTATTTAATTCTTGCAATAACCTCATTAATAGTTAACTGATAAAGAATTACATTTTTTCTACTTATATTTCATATTACATGATCAGCATTTTCTATGCTTATATAAATTGTTAAAACAGTAGAAACTCTCTCCATACAGTAATACCACCCATTGCAAACCATAGTGAACAATGGATGCTAGAAGATTTGTACATAAAATCCTTATCTAGTACTATTCATTCAACAACCCCAGACTAGTTTATAGCTTGTGGCAGGAGCCTTGAGTCTAAGAGCATTGTACTTAAATCTTTGGATCTAATGTAACTCTCTAGCAGCTATCTTTTACCTATTTAATTAACTATAGAGCTATACACCCAAAATGAAAATACAATAATGTTTTCAATCTAAGCCAATTTCCTTGTATAGTCACATCTGAACCCAGTTCAGTATCTATACATATTCAGTTGTCACTTGAAACTATTGTTTCATTTTAGAATTTATAACTGCATATCATTATATAAGTTTAACACAGGCAAATTTTCTTATCAGAAGTTATGTTTTTTTAAACTTAAGCAGATATTTTATTTAAATATAATATACAGTTCCAAGTGAACTTAATAATACTTTAATTCTTCTATTACTTATTTCCATTTTATTACCCTATATATAAAATTCCTAAATGTTTATCCGTAAGACTATCATGTGATATTCGACTTAAACATTTCTTTGTTAGAGAGTGTATTTTTCAAGAAAAAAATAATTACTTGTTCCACCATTAATAAACTGTAATTTTTTTATGAAGCATTTTATACAAAAGAAGTAATTCCTTTCTTATGTTTAAGAGGCATAATTTGATTACGAACATTTTATTCAAAGCAAGTAATTACGCAAAGCAAATAAGAACATTATTCAAGCAAGCAATTCCCATAGGCCAGGTACATTTGCCAGGAAGTAATTCTGCAAAGCAAAACAATAGCCTTTCCATAGGCTGAGTATATTTCTGGATTATAAAAAAATATGGTATTTTACAAAAGACATGGAATAAAACTTTCTGAAAAAAAAAAATGCTTGGAAAAAGTTCAGTACATGTGCTTTTAACAGACTGAATAGGTATAGTGTGAACAAAATGTGATTATAGTACATAAATTCATGTTTGAAATGTGATATTTAGTGATGTGAAATAATTAAATGGTATAATACCATATTTACATTTAGTTCTGGTTAGCATATTGTGTAGTTCATGGTCACACAGTAGCACCATGCAATTAAAAAAAAACTATTACAAAAATGAGTCTTTCCATATACCGGGTACATATGAGTATCTGTAATATAATGACCTTAGACAAACAAATTTATAAATATTAGTCATGTTAAAATTAATTTTCAAGCCTTTTTTCATTCTTAGAAAAATATGTTATATACAATGCTAAATGTTAGTTATCAGCTCTTGCTGGAAAAATAATTAGTCTCCATATGTGAGACAATTTTTAAAATCATCATTTTTTCCAAAACTAACATAATTTAAACTGTTAAAATCTTCTGTGAAAAAAAAATTTTCATGAAATTGCATCTCTTTCATATACATCTTTTTCTATATAAATTATATCAAATTAATGTCATATAATTTTATCAACAATAACCACAAAAAGAGTTTATATGTCAAAATAAGGAATATATATGTATGCAAAACTTTTCTTACTGTGTAAAGTTTAAATACAATGGAAGTTTATAAATATTACTCCTCATTTACTTATTATAAATGTCAAAATCAAAAAACAACAATTAACTTTGTTTGCAATATTCAGGGATTTTTTTTTTCTATTCTTGGACATAAAAAAGTAAGAGAAAGTTCAGAGAGAATGAATAAAAATCTAATAGGTCTAATAATCTCTCTCTCTCTCTCTCATCTTTGAAATAAACATTTTGAGTGCATTGTTTAGATATCTGGAAATTTTGTTTTATAATGTATCTTATAAACAGAAAATAATAGTTCATTTATTGATTGACCAGTATCAATATGTCTAAAATGTCATCTCCCATTATGAATCCAACCTAACTCTTATTAAATTCTCTTCTTTAAAGAGAAAATTAAACTTTTTTTACAGTCACCTTTCTATTAGTGATTTTAGTCATTTTAGATTTTTGTAATGCCAAAATATATTTTTCTATACTTATATTTATTTAGTTCATTTTAATATATTTCTTTCTTGAATAATATTGTAAAATAAATTGTAATTAAAAAAATTATGTAATGAATTAAGATTTTTTATACTAAATCCAGAATACAATATTCCTTCTTTTGAAATAGGTAAATTATTTACTTCATTAGATGATAACATACAGTACATATATGTACATAACACACAGACAGTGAAACTAATCTGATCTTAGAATTAACAGTGCAATTTAAATTTAGCTAAGTACTTTTTAGAGGGTGCATACAAAGTGGGATGTATTATTCCCTGTATGTCAATTGGCTTAAGGTTTATGATTTCTGTTCAGAATTGACATATGGGGAATAACACACCCCACTTCGTATGCATCCTCTTCTCACAAACTAGCTGGCCTATCATTATTTCTAAACAGAAATCATAAATTGTGTAAGTAGGAAGCAGATAACAGGACTAATCTTAACCAATGCACAATTGATTTACTTAATACAGGATATTCACAAGCCTCTATTAATAAAAAAGTGAATAAATTTTTCAGTAAAATCACGAAAAATAAAACTAAAGATAGCAAACCTAGAATACTTATCCCATATATTCAACCACTAGTTAAATGTCTCACTAACAAACTATCCAATGACTTCACAATCGCATTTCACACATCCCTTAATACTAACAGACTCATCAATAATGCTAAAGATAAGGTCACTCACAAGTTATGTATAAGATATCCTGTCCACAAAATAACTGCCAACCCATATATTACAGGGAAACTAAAACCAACATCACTAATAGATTCGCTCAGCATAAATACATTTATCACAAAACAAAAAATATACAAAAAGGCAACTCCATCATTGCTGAACATGAAAGAACAACAGGCCACATACTTGAGCCAGACAATGCCAGCATTGTGTATGCTGAAAGATATGACACTAAATGCAAAATTAGAGAGGCATTCCACATAGCCAAGGGTTCCAAGGCCATTAATAGAAGGGAGGCCTGCTTTGCTCTTTCCTGGAAATGGCAACTGTAAGCAATTTGCATTAATTTGCAAAAAAAACACTTAACAAAATGTAGTTTTTACAGACTAATAGCTATGATTATGAGAGCAAAGTCTTTCGAATGGCTTAGCTAAATTTAAATTGTACTTTGAATTCTATGATCGGACTAGCTTCATTGTCTGTGCGTTATGCACATATATATACTGAATATTCCTTTTTGAAAAATTAAATCTTATTTACCAACTAATTCCTTTAAATCTTTTCATAACTTAAATACATTAATTCACCCACCTACTCCCAGCCCGCATGCAATATTGTGCACCATGATAACTTACTTCACTACTCAGATCATTCAAACTTTTAGAACATATCAAGCCTTAAAAACATGCTACAATTTTTCAGCTGGATCAAAAATGTTCATATTAGTTTTTAAATTTTATTAGTTTAAGTTAATTTCATAATGAAGCTGGCATTTATAAATTCTACTAAAACTAAAGCAATTACATTATTACATTTTTAGCAATATTAGTATTATCATACAACTTAAAAGTATTTTGTTTGATTATCCTGAAAAACATTTTCAGTTAGTTTATAATTAGGAATGTTCTTTAAAAAAAATATTTAAATTAAATGTGTTATTTTTGATAAATTTAATCTTTTCTTCAATATTTTTTATTTTTATTTTCTCACAAACATAATTGCCAAAACAAATTTTATTACTATCGTAATTAAAATCTCCCATAAGTAATTAAATTGAAAATTATTATCTAAATTAATACTTGTATATTCACATACTATTTATCCATTTATTTACTTCCTTGTTGAAAAACTAAGAGCATACATTTTGTAATAATATTTATCTTCAATAAGTAAATGTTTACTAATAATAATTAACATTTATTAATAATAAATCTTAAACCACTATTAATAGTATCAGTTATTTCTTTATAATTTAATATACACAGATATAAATATAATGTTATTTTTAATATTGACAGTTTTGTCTGACCTTTGGGGGAAAAATGGGAAGATACAAAATAGTTTTCAGCTTCTTTTAATGGTATCTTTCCATATTTAACATTATATGAAACTTTTGTTTGTGTTTTATGTAACAGCAAAAATTAATATTAAGTAACTTTCTCTGTGAAATTATTCTCATTCCTTTTATTTAATCACTGCTTAAAATTTATAATATTTTTCTGTTATTTCTCATAATATAATGTTTTGAAATTCAACAAATTTACTTATCACTTTTTTTTATTTTCTTTGAGGTCAGATTTGTCAAATAATGATCTTCAAATAAAAAATCAGGCAGAGTCTCTGCAATAACAAATTTTGTATCAATCAATAAATATATTGATTCGAATTCACCAACAATAATCCCCAAGTTGCCATAAAAATACATTGAATAAGAGCTAATTGATATGTATTTTTAAATAATGACAATATACATATATACAGTGCAAGAATATTAATATTTTATTATATTGTTGATTAGTGATATGATGAATTATTTTAATCATCTAGTTGAATTGTTGACTGTTTTTAAAAATTCAAGCATCTAACTATTAGTAATTAAGCAGCTATTTAGGTATCGCTGACCTGATGATATGACAGTCTAGTATCGGAATTATACCTCTAACTTTTAGATTCACAAATACGGGATTTAAGATGATGTTCTAAGTAGTCATTTAATAGAAAGTTGATATTCTTATCTACACAGATTTTCTTAATATTTTCATTTTTAACTTTTTTAAGGTCAAGATTAATGAGTATTATGAATTATCACATTAAGTTCACTTATGAACATACTTTCTATTGTCATATAATGAGGTTCATTATTTTTTCTCTCTTTACATTTTCTTCTCTATCCAATATTCTCTTGTTTTCTCCATTGAACTCATGTTCTCTAGTGCATATAAGGTCTGCTATTTTAAACACATTTTCCCCCTACTACTGTTGCTTTGATTTCTTTTGATTACTAGTCTGTGTGTAAACATTAGCACTTAAATACATTAGGAAAAAATATTATATTTGTATATTTCAAAAAATCATTTAAAAAAATAATAATTAGAGAAGAAAAATATGTTTAAAGTAGAACACCTTGCATGTACGAATAAACATATGTGCAACTGGAACTCAAAAATATTAGGAAAGAAAAATTAAAGAAGCTGCTCAAATAATAAAGTCAAATAACTCCATAAATCAATCTTGTCTGATAATCCATAATATATGAAAACCATTCATTAATACTGATCTTAAAATTGGAAAAATCAGCAGGATACTCATACATAAATATATTTAAGTTTACTGACTATTGCTTTTGATAGAATAGCATGATTAGTGAGAGTACCAACTTAGATTAAATATTCACAGAGCAAAGGTTACCAGTTCAATTCTTATGAAATTCTATCATTTGGTCAGACCACAAAAAATGAATATATATATATATTATTTGAAATATTTCATTCTAAATTGACCTGCATTTTATTATCAGCATTTAAATATATTTGGAAAAATATAAATAGTTCGAATTTTTCTAAATATAGTTAACAACTAGATGATAGAAATAATAACAATATAACTACAAATAAAATGCTAATCTTAAAAATGCTTCAGCCAAACATACTATACATATATTTATTTACAACTATAAAGATATAGATTAAACATTTATTCTGAAAAATTCATTAAAAAAATTTTATTTAAATTTTGTTAATAATTGTAAAAATGGGAAGGTCAAAGAAAAGTGTTTTTATTTCTTTGCCTTTTAAAATCTATTTTTTATAAAACTTAAAAAACCGGTCTGGTGCTAATGAATTTTCTACAAAGCTTGTTAAGAGCTTATTTGTGAGTTCTATATATCACATTTGTAATACAAGCTTGTTAAATTAGGTCATGTGACATATGACTTTATTTCTTTGTAATTAAAAAAAATGTTAATTTGTTTTGTAACAAGAAGATGGTTTGGAAAAGGAGTATTACTTTGAATAATTTGTCAAATAATACAAATGAGACTTTTGATAGCAATGCTTTTCCTGGAATGGTGTACATTAAACCCTTGTGTTTGAAAAAAGTTGTATATATGTCAGCGTAGTTTCAGCTTAAATGAAAGTTCATAAAGATAGGGTTAAAATTAAATATCTTAATTCTGCATTATATTTTCACAAAAGAGATACATATCATAATATTACAATTGAGAAAGCTAAGGTCAACATCTTTAAAAAAAATAAAAGAAAAAAAAAGAATCTTTATTATTAAAAATTTATAATACTGAAGCAATTAACTTATTTAAAAGTTCTTTTAATATTAATGGGGTATAAAATGTAATTGTGAATTGTAGAAAATCCTTTGCATTTGATAAGTCTGTGTTGGCAGAAAAACTGTTGGATGTACTAAATAATTCTTATTTATTTTAAACTTTAGCTAATCCTGTTTAATTTTGAATGTGAGGTAATTAATCCTTTTATTGACAAGTTTTGCTTTAGGATTTTCATAGTTATATATATTTAATGCTATAACAATAAAAATAATAAATATAATGGTAATTAACTATTATTTACATCTTTCAATCTTCAGAAGTACTTTTGGTTAATTACTTAACCCTTTTCAACTGCCATTGAATTTAATGGAATTGAAGCGATCAAAAGTGCTTCTGCAGATTGAAAGACTGTATATAATAGTTAATTGCCATTATATTTATTATTACTGTCATTTTTGTTACAATATTTTTTAATTAACAAACATTTTATTTGTATTATATAAATATATATGAAATTATATGGAAGAAACTAACTTTCACACATGTCTTACAATTCAGCACACATTCCACCAATCAACCATTATTTTAAAAATATACAAGGTCAAGTTTACCTAAAATGTATTAACTATCATTCATTGGCATTAATGGAGCTGATCTTATTATGAGCTAGATTTTTAAATAGATGTATTATATGTGCTTATTCAAATTATACAACCCAGGGAAGAGAATGTTTCTCATTTTAATTACCTGCAATAATGAATTACATTATTATATAGATGTAATAATTATTAATATAGCAATTTTAAGCACACATAAAATTATATAGAAGGAAACTAATCTTCACACATCTGCTAAAAACTGGCAAGTATTCTCCAATGCTTTTAATACATTTATTGAGAGGGAAGTGCTTGCCTACTTATAGCGCATGTGAAAGTTGATTTCCTCCCATATAATTTCATGTGTTTAAAAATCACTACAGTATTAATTATTACATATATATATATTCCATCTTTATTGTTAAAAAGGACGTTGTCTTGACAACTGTTTGATATTGTTGATTGTTATCTATATTGGGATTGTCTAAGTGTTGACTGTTTTCTAATGGTTGTATATATATATATTGTACCTTTATACAACTTATATAGCAGATATATATATATATATATATATATATATATATCTGCTATTAAGTTGTAAAACTAATCTTGCCATATGTCTGATACACCATCAATCTCCACAATGTTATTCTTCCATTTTTTATTTATAATGAATCCTACTCCACTTGTATTTTCAATATTTATGCCTTTATAGTAGAGTGTATGTCCACTTTTTAAATCAATTGTTTCTTCACCTTTTTTTCTAACTTCACAAAGTCCAATAATTCAGGTTTATGTCCTAACAAGTTCTCATAGTGATGAAGTTATAGAAGATTTTTATATGGATGTACAAAAGGCTTTTGTTCAGAGTAAACAACATTTTTAAATTGTTACGGGAGACTTTAATGCTAGAATTGGTAAACAAATAAAAAAATAAAAATGATGTAGGTAATTTTGGTTATGGTAATAGAAATGAGAGAGGACATAGACTTGTGGAGTTTGCAGAAAAAGAAAAACTTTATATTATGAATTCTTTTTTTGAGAAAAATGTTAAAAGGAAATGGACCTGGAAGCATCCAAATGAAGGTATGGCAGAATTGGATTATATTTTGACTAACCGAAAATACATATTTCAAGATTGTAATGTTTTTAATAAATTTGACACAGGAAGTGATCATCGATTAGTAAGATGTAAGAAACATGTTAATGCAAAATTAGAGAAACAAAAATTATTAAGAAAAACAATATTCACAGTTGATATTCCTAATCTTCAGAAACATTCTAATGAATTTAAATTAGAACTTACAAATCGGTTTCAAGTATTAGTAGATTTTGAACATGATTCAGATTTGAATGACATTAATGGGAAAATAAGCAATACCCTTTTAAAAACTGCAACAAAGATAGCTGGTAGAAAAAAAGCAGCAATTGACCAATAAAATTTCTACTGAGACTAGAGAATTTATGAAGAAAAGAAGGAATATGAGGATATACAACAATGATACATTAAAAAAGATTGAATATCTCAAATTTTGTAAAATGGTACAGAAAAGAGTTTAAAATGATATAAGGAAGTATAATTGTGAAGTAGCAAGGAAAGCTCTGGAAGAGAATAAAAGTCTAAAGACTGTAAAACAACATTTTGGTATTGTTAGAAAATTTATATCTGCAATAAGAAAAAAAAAAGATGGCATTATTACTAAAAAAAGAGATGATATCATAAAATGTGTAGAAGACTTCTATCAAGAATTATATAGTAATAAAGAACAAGTGCCTCCTATACATATTATATCTTGTGAATTGCCCAGAATTTTAAATGAGGAAGTGAGACATGCAATTACATTTATGAAGAAAGGGAAGGCTCCAGATAATGATGGAATTGTAATTGATATATGAAAAGAGGCAGGTGAAGAAATAGAAAAAAAATTTAGTAATGTTATATACCACATGTCTAAACAATAAAGATGTACCAGATGATTAGAAAAATGCTGTATTAATATTAATATTTAAAAAAGGTGATAAAGAAGACATTAGAAAGTACAGACCTATCAGTCTTTTATCAGTTTATACAAAATTTTTACTAAGATAATTACAACTTGTCTACAGAATACACTGGATTTCCACCAACCAAGAGAACAATATCAATTTAAAAGTGGTTTTAGTACAGTAGATCATATCCGCGTATTGAGAGAAATTATAGAAAGGACAAATGAATATGAGTTGCCATTATGCTTAGGGTTTGTAGACTATGAAAAGGCATTTGATTATATAAATATTTCTTCAGTGATTAAAGCTTTGGATCATCAAGGTGTAGATACAGGATATTGTCTTATTTTGAAGAATATTTATAAAAATGCAATAGCAACAATTAGATTACATAATGATAGTAGGAAAATCAACATTGAAAAGGGTGTAAGACAAGGTGACTCCATATCTCCAAAGTTGCAAGAAGTTTTTTGTGGATTAAAATGGTAAGCTAAAGGAGTGAAAGTAAATGGAGATTATTTACATCATTTAGATTTTGCAGATGATGTAGTTGTTTTTGCAAATAATGCTTTAGAGCTACAAGAAATGTTGCAGGAGTTATCAGATTTAAGTAGGAAAGTAGGACTAAAGATAAATGTTAAAAAGACTAAAGTAATGTTTAATAGATTTTCTCAAAATATGAAAATAAAGATTGATTATGATGAGTTAGAAGTTAACAGTTACAAAAACCATGATTAGATTATTAATACAGATGGAAATATAATGGAATTAATCATAAAATTAAACTTGGTTGGAGTGCTTTTGGTAGAAATAACTTGATACTAAAATGAAATATGCCTGTGTGTTTGAAAAGGAAGGTTTTTAATACATGTGTTTTGTCAGTTGAGACTTGGACACTTAATAGAAGAGCAATACAGAAAATTCTAACCACTCAAAGAAGTATTGAGTGATGCATGTTGGGAATAACAATAAGGGATCGAACACACCATGTATGTGTAAGAGAACAAACAGGTGTTACTGACATCATTGAAAAAATTAAAAGTCGGAAGTGGAGTTGGGCAGGACCTATTCTTAGAAGAGATGATAACATATGGACAATTAAAATTTTAAACTGGATTCCAAGAGATTGTAAAAGACCCAGAAAGAGACCATATGTTAGATGGGTGGATGAAATAAGAAAGTGTGCAGTGGTGATGTGGAGAAGAGAAGCTAAAGATAGAAAAAGATGGATTGAACTTGGAGAGACCTTTTCCTGCAGTGGATTGATAATGGTTGATAATATATATTGTATGTATATGACTCATTTCAAACACACAGATATATTACTTAAAAAAATTATATTAAATAATTAAATATATTCACACATCTTCATCTAATTTGTCTTTATACAAGAGTATTTTCCTTCTTTTCCCTTGTTCAATTTTTAAAGAGTAAAAAAAAAATCAAATCGCCCACTTTCCCTTTTTCCTTTATTTCAACATTAATAACGAGGAAAAAATTGAGTGAGAGTTACATCTCTGTCTGTCTCTCAAAAAAACAATAATACTGAGTGACTGATTGTCTCCCTAAAATAATAATATTGAGTGTCCTTTAAACATTTTATTCATTTATATTGCCAATCTTTGGTCAAAGAAACTGTATAATTAATATATTCAGTTATTTAGTTTTATTTCTGTAAAATAAAACATTCAGAAAGTGTAAAATAAGAAGATCAGATTAGTAGATTAGGAGATTAAAAAAATGTACATGTGCAAAATAATGTGAAAGAATGAAAATGTCTGTATAAACACAAAAATGCTTTTACACCTATTGCTGGTGACTATAGATTGCCAACTTTGTTGTATTGTTTTTATCTGTATCTAAGATTTTTTTTAAAGAGAGGGGTGCTTTGAGGAAATGAAGGTGATAATTAATTTTCTTGTTTAAGTCGCGATAGAACATCAACTTGTCAAACTCTGATTTTTTATCTTTTATCTCAAGATAAGATATGCAGGTGGTCAGTTTCTTTGACCAAAGATTGGCAATATAAATGAATAAAATGTTTAAAGGACACTCAATATTATTATTTTAGGGAGACAATCAGTCACTCAGTATTATTGTTTTAGAGAGACAGACAGAGGTGTAACTCTCACTCAATTTTTTCCTCGTTATTAATGTTGAAAAAAAGGAAAAAGGGAAAGTGGGCGATTTGATTTTTTTTTTTACTCTTTAAAAATTGAACAAGGGAAAAGAAGGAAAATACTCTTGTATAAAGACAAATTAGACGAAGATGTGTGGATATACAAGTAATTCCCAGAAATATTAATATTGGAAAAAGAGGGAAAATGGAACAAAATTGAATTTATAAGAAGTTATTGACAATTCTATGAAATGAGATTAACATATTTTTCTGAGTATAATACCATGACTATGCATTGCTAAACCATTTTTTTCTGCTTCCTGATTAATACAGAATGAGTTAAAATCACTAATCTACTGTGGTCTCATATACCAATCAAATAATAACCAACAAAATGAAAGAGTTTGAAGCCAACCACACAAGCTATATGAAATGCTTCTTTTCTGGCTCCTGGTCCATTACAGGCTCATTACCTTTGGATGAATGGAGAAGGGGAAGGAAGAGGAAAATGAAATGTATAAAATCCATATATAGCCAAGTTTGAAGCCATAAATCAAATTTTTGTTAAAGTTTACCTCAGTCATCTAAAGTGTCTACAGCGATTATTTTTTTAAAAATGGGAGAGACAAGCAAATCCACCAGTACATACTTATTAAAAATATTTATAATAGCTCTTTTTAAAATGGTAGAAGGAAGCCAATCAACAATAAATAATTTTAGAATTAAAGAAACAAGCAAATCAATTGATTCATGTTTATCTTAACAGTATCTGCAATAACATTCTTTTTTATGGAGCAAAGGCAAGCAGTCTGAAAATTCAAACTCAGGACATTTATAAGAATTGAAAGTGATCGGGTAACTATGAACTTTCTTTAACAGATTTTTATTCTTACTTATTAAAAGTAAACCTTAATTTACTGGTCAAAGCAATTTTTCTTTTGATACAGAAACATTAAAGACTTGTTTATCTATAGTTATTTGCAATATCACACAACATAGCACAAACATAGTTTAAATATTTAAACTTAAATTTTTCATTATTTTTTTATTATTTTTTTTATATTATATATTGTAACGTTGAATTTTTTTTTTTTTAATTGTTCTTCAGTTGTTAATGATAATGAGCAATGTATAATTATATGCATTTATAATGGGTTTTTTTTTATTTTATCATGTTGCATATTAAAATTAATATCATGTATTTTATTTTATTTTGCTAAAAGGTTGCAAAAATATTTTTATATATGTAATTTGTGGGTATACATTTTAAACATATATGTTAACATTACCGAATGTGTGCATGTGTAACTGCTTATACAAACATGCCAAGGAATAGGTTATATATAAATAGTTTAGGTGTGAGAAATTATAGAGCAAGGCTTACATATGAATGCAAGTGAAATAAAACACACATGATACATATGAAATTTATTTTATGATATAATAAGTTAGGAAAGACTTAAGTAAGCATTCCATAAAATGTATTTTTTTAAGCCAGCTTATTTTAAAATATCCAGAAATGACAAACCTATATATTAAGTTTATTTGCTTGTGCTTACATAAATTTTTATATTAATTTTTTTATTGAATTAATGTAATAATAAGCCATTTATTTAATTATTGATTTGATTTTAAAGAAAGAAAGAAAGAGTAATAGTATTAATAAAATATAATTATATATATCTTAATTGGTTTTCCGAGTTCTTATTAAAAAATATTGTTGTGTTTTTCTTGTCTTGATTCTATCATTTTAATTCATCATCATTGCTCGCAGTTATTAATTATTATCATTCGTAAATATTGAGCAATCACTTGCAAATATTAAGCGCTCGCAAAAGGTTAAGTAAACTAGAATGTTAATTTATCTTTGGTTATTTAAGGATTATGCTTGATAATAACCAAATTTTAGTAATTATATTTCAACAATAGAAAGCTAAAATTATGTTATGTCCATGAATTTTGATCATCCTCATAAAAGATGGATATTGTGTTATTGGTTAAAATATTTAAAATAATACTATATGAGTTATGATCGCCATCATCATCATTAATAAATTATAATCACTCAATCTAACGTTTAACAGAATTAATATATTTTAGTAAATAAAGATTTATAGAAAGATGAATATCATGCATATAGATTCATGATGATCATTCATCATCACTAGCATTATTAAATCCTAATTTTAACTATAAAAGTATTTTAGTAAATAACTATAAACTTACATAAATGCTAGTAAATATAATATTTAAATCTCCATTTGAAATAGGATAATTTTTAATAGATGCCTATAAGTTTATAAAGATAAATTTATTGTTGTGAGTTTATTAATAAGCTATGGCTGGTATCATCGCTATCACTATTATTATTATTATTATTATTATTATTATTATTATGATATCACTATTATTATCATTCATCATTATTATCATCATCATTATCACCTTTATATTGAGATAAATAATCTAGTTAAATGGCCATCAATATCAATAAAGGTTTTCATATGCTTGTTTGGAAGCCATTAATAGGATTATACATGTCTGTTCATCAATATACATAAATGAGCTAGCAATGTCTATAAGAGTCTTTGATCTATAATATAAATTTTGGTAATATTGGGATCTTGTAATTTTATCGATATAGATAAAATGTAAGAATGTCATTTTTTCATTAGTCATCCAAGTCATGTGTGATAAAAATGTACCGAATGAGTTTGAACTCAGTACACTCTAAACAGATATTTATCTAGATTTAAAACAATCTAGTGGCGCTCATGGAAAAACACATATACTTAGCTAAACTGATTAAAGAGTGATATAATCCTTCTCCAACTTCATAATATTAACCTTATATAATATATATTTTATAAGTTGTCATAAATAGCACCAGTGTGTGCATGTGACCATGATTGGTCTTATATGGTTGGAGAAAAAAATAGGAATGATTCTTTGTTAAAAGAACCTAGTATGGGAAATAAGCATAATGCACTCCAGGAATCTCAAAGTGGGTAATTTTATTCAGTTGCTATATTTAATATTCTTTTATTTGATGACAATGGCCAGTATGTTTTATTGTTCAAATGACATCCTCAATATTTAGATATTATTAAATCTTTAATGATGATAGTTTTAATTGTCATTGTTGTTATTTTATATGGAGAAATGAGATAACTTATTTATTTCATTACTAATGTGACAGAATTAATGTTTAGGATAGTTGCAATCGGGCTATAATGTTATATTTAATTAATTAGAAATAGACACCCAGATAGAGCATGATATGCATATATTTTTATTTATGTGTTAGCATCATCCTTATTTAATTATAAATTGTATTTTGGCTAACACAGTGAATTCATTTCTCATTTAGTTTACTTGGTTACAAATGATGAACCGCTGCAGCATATCATTATCCTGTTTAGTGTTTGGTTATTGAATTATGGCAACTATCATTTCATCACTCATCAATTTATTATCATTTCTGTTACAAATGTCTTTCCGTTACAAATGTCATTCTTTCCGTTACAATATATATATATATATATATTGAAATGGAAACCTCCAATCCCTTTCCGTTTCACCATCAACCTAATGACCTACTCGTCTGAACTAGTTTTGAACCTATCTTAAATATAAAAATGTTATATATAAGTCGAGCGGGAAAACTTTGCTATAATGGCCGCTTAAATTGCATCATCCATTTACATATGAAAACACGCTATAATTAGACAAGTTTGATAAAGTTATAGCGGAGAAATGCTCATAATTTATTATAAAATGTTTTATTAATTTTCAGTCAATTCTTAATTATATTCGCTATTATTTCATATGTGGATGGATAATTTAAACATTGGAATAGCGGCAAAATGATATATATATATATATATTTAAGTTAAAATAAAAAAGATATACTATAATGTAAAATGTTTTCTTTAAAATATATTTAACGGCTTTCTGATTTAATGTTTTACATATATAATTGAAACTAAAGTATTTTCTTTACATTTGCTTTTTTTTAAACAAATAATTTGGTAAAAACAAATATGTTAAAACTTATTTATTTCAGTAAAATAAAAATCCGTTTATAATTAAAAATGAGAATTTTGTGTAAACAAGAAATCAATTAGTGACGCACCCGGGTAAAAAGTAAAATCTAGTTTACTGATTGATTTTTGTTTGCACAAAAGACTTTATCATTAAATCAGAATACCGTTCTTTCTGCTAGACCTTAACATTCTATAACACCTAAAAAGGAATTTAATTAATGAAACTGAATCAAATTATATAATTTATATGTTTTAATAATTTTTTAAAGTAAATTAAATATAACACCTCGGAGACGTTATCTGTTGCAGAAATTGGATTATATTATTTTATTTAATTAAAAGTCAATTGGTCCCGAGGCAAACGAAATTCCAAAAAGGTGTTAAAGTTTAGTCGAAATGTATAAATAGGGCTTATTTTAAGTGGGAATATATACTTCATCTTGCTTTTGAAGAGCTATTACTATCCAAGTCAAAATTGTTTAATTTTACCATGTCTGGCTAAAGTCAGGCAAGAATTGCTGCAATTCCCATGATGGAATGCCGAGTTCAATCCATCAAATGCCGAAGCAACAACCACACCAAATAAAAGATGTCATAAGCCACTAAAAGAACTTGCCTTCCTTCCAACACCATTTTAAATCGTCTCGCAACTGAATAAGAACATGCCATAAGCCGCCAAAGAACTCACCTTCATTCCAGCTCGAATATCTCCAGTTCAGCTATAGGAGAACTGTTTTAATATTATTTAAAATCGCAAAGCTCTGTGTGAATTTCAACAACAATCATTATTTCTTCAAAATCAGGTTAGCTAACCATATTATTGTAATTTCTTTCTAAATTATTTTCCAAATAATATTGTAAATTCTTTAAAATGAAATACTTTTGCAAATTTCTTTATTAATTCAATATTGTAAACTCTGTCTAAATCGTATTGGAAATCTATAAATGAAATATTTTTGCTAAATTTCTTTGTTAATTAATATTTTGCTATATCATTTAATCACTGCAGTTATATTTTGCTTTTCTTTTGCTTATTTTTAATTGTTGTTAATTATGCCTATGTTTCGAAACAGCGTGCATTTAATTAAGAATATGTTTTTTTTAAAAAGATATCATTTAAAATCTCCGTATTATTATTTATATAGCGTCATTTCGTGTGCTGTTTCGAAACCCAAATTCATATTTTTGTCATTTAGTAAATTAATTAATATAAATATAAAATGTGGCTTTTCAACCTTTAATTATCATATTACTAAAGATTAAATTAGCCTGGAGTGCAATCATAAGTATATTTTTTTAGTAAAGTATTCGTAAGTCCCCTATTAAATATACTTTTCCCCCTTTTAAAAGTTTAGAAGTTATAGATAACTAAAGAGATTGAACGGGATAAAGTAAAGTTTGTATCTATATATTCCTGTCAGTAGCATATTGTATTTCTCATGCTACAGAAGAGTTGGCTCTTTTGATCAAGCTGATGATCTAGTGTTCATTTAATACATGATCTTTAATTTATAATATCCTTCGGCTTGGCGGATGTGGGATTTATTAATATTTTCTCATTGTGCTGTTCTTTTTGATATATATATAAGATGGAGCCATGGTAAGTCCAGCCCATCTTCTCTTATGGGTAGTGCAGTAGCGAAGTCTGAGCTACGGGCCAGATTAGCACGTAAGTCCCCCACCTCTGAACCAAATAAAGGTTCCCCATTAGCAGCATGACAACCGGTTATTGGGTAAACCGTTGTTTGTCACAAAAACCCTAAAACTATTCTTCCATCCGCAGAGCCACTTTATTATTATACTTTACTTGTGCCTAGCATATTAGTAAAATCATTATAGCCAACTCTTTCCTCCCTAATATGCAATCTTCAGCATTGAACCAAAGCATTCTTGAAAACCCCTTCGATCTTAAGCTATCTGGGATGCTTTATAAGCCCATAGTTAATATATAAATTGATTATAGTCAGATGTATTAAGTTTCACTCCAGACTTGGTTTGATTTTACGTAAAGGAACCATTCGAACTGATTATAAAAGGACATAACAAATAAGTTAATGTAGTGATTAGTGGTATAGCAGGAGATTTGGCTCCATTAAATCATAGCCACAAACCTATTTGCCAACATCAATTATTGTTCAAATAGTCTAGAGAATGTTACTTTATAAATGAAATGCCTGTGTGCATTTGCCAACAACAATTGTCAATAAATATATTTTAATTCATCATATATCAGTTTCTGTCTCATTATTAAATCAATCCAATTCACTAAGTGCCCATAAGTATTCATTAGTAAAGCCCCTATTATTTAAATATGTTAGATTTTATCTGTGGAATTTCTAATATTTAAGTTGTTTATATATATTCAAAACAAAACAACACTCTCCATATAGTAGTGCCATCTTGTGCTAACAAGAGCAATCAATGGATGCCAGAAGGCTTGTGCATAAAATCCCTATCTAATGCCTACTCATCCAATATCCCCAGACTAGTTTCTGGCTTGTGGCCTTCATCAGTGAGGAGCCTTGGATCTGAGAGCACTGCACCTAGATCTTAGGATCTAATGCAACCCTCCAGCACCCACCTTTTAACTCTATTTAACTACAAAACTATGAGAATGAAATTGAAAACACTATTAATATTTTCAATCCAAGCTCAATAGCTTATATAGTCATATGGGTCTGAACTCAATTCAGCACCCATACATTTTGGTGTCTTTGGCTCTTTAACAACCATAGCCACCATTATCCTATTAGGTAGGATTGGTGTTAAACCACTAAACATCACATGATCACTATCTCATACTAGCACAATAATTGTTATTAAACAATTCAAAACAAAACAACACTCTCCATATAGTAGTGCCATCTTGTGCTAACAAGAGCAATCAATGGATGCCAGAAGGCTTGTGCATAAAATCCCTATCTAATGCCTACTCATCCAATATCCCCAGACTAGTTTCTGGCTTGTGGCCTTCATCAGTGAGGAGCCTTGGATCTGAGAGCACTGCACCTAGATCTTAGGATTTAATGCAACCCTCCAGCACCATTGATTGCTCTTGTTAGCACAAGATGGCACTACTATATGGAGAGTGTTGTTTTGTTTTGAATTGTTTAATAACAATTATTGTGCTAGTATGAGATAGTGATCATGTGATGTTTAGTGGTTTAACACCAATCCTGCCTAATAGGATAATGGTGGCTATGGTTGTTAAAGAGCCAAAGACACCAAAATGTATGGGTGCTGAATTGAGTTCAGACCCATATGACTATATAAGCTATTGAGCTTGGATTGAAAATATTAATAGTGTTTTCAATTTCATTCTCATAGTTTTGTAGTTAAATAGAGTTAAAAGGTGGGTGCTGGAGGGTTGCATTAGATCCTAAGATCTAGGTGCAGTGCTCTCAGATCCAAGGCTCCTCACTGATGAAGGCCACAAGCCAGAAACTAGTCTGGGGATATTGGATGAGTAGGCATTAGATAGGGATTTTATGCACAAGCCTTCTGGCATCCATTGATTGCTCTTGTTAGCACAAGATGGCACTACTATATGGAGAGTGTTGTTTTGTTTTGAATTGTTTAATAACAATTATTGTGCTAGTATGAGATAGTGATCATGTGATGTTTAGTTGTTTATATATATGTTTAAGTCCATGAGTCTTATTGTTTTCTCCGATTTGCTAGTGGGCCGGATGAAGAATTAAATCTCATGTGCTACCATTGTTATGTTATCCATTGGGTGTTAAATCTGGTGCTTGGAGAGTGGGTTCGAATCCAGGCTGGTCCCTGACCTAAATCTCAGGCTTGACGGGGTTTGAAGTACATTTTGTGAGTTCCAGCTCATGTTAGATGGATAAGCATGTTTTGACTGGCACAATATATATGGTTGCAGTTCAATTTCAGATGGTGCAAATTGATTTGTATGAAGATCTTTCCTTTCTCTAGTCAAATAATAATAATAATAATAATAATAATAATAATAATAATAATAATAATAATAATAATAATAATAATAATAATAATAATAATAATAATAATAATAATAATAATAATAATAATAATAATAATAATACTGATGATGATGATGATGGGGGTGATGATTATGATGATCATACATTGGGTATCAAGATATTATTGGAAAATAATAATACTAATTATGATACAATAATGCAAAAATGCTATGAGTAATCAGTCTAAATCTTGTTTACTTTTCTTTTTTACCATGAAAAAGTATGCAATTTTAAATTTATTTTTAAATTATTTCATATTAATAAATAAATTAAGGAAGACAAAAAAATAAATAAATAAAAATCCTTTTCAAATAAACCAATTGAACGATTCCATATTAAATATAGGACTTACTTATAATGGTCTACATTGATCTTGGAAAAGCAACTGGTATTTTTTTCAGGTGATACAACCTAATTACAAGTACTTCTGCTTAAACTATGTAATACTGATTATGGTATTACAAATATGTGTACGTACACACACACACACATATATATATATATAATCAAAACTACTCCAAATCTAAAATTAAACCAGACCAGCATAAAAATAATATTAAAACACAACCTAAGGTTTCACTGCTACAAGCAGACTTCTCAAGTGTAAAGAACTACAAAAAAAACCCACACATTATATATACTATTAAAAACTACCCACAAATCCATTCACTTCCCATCCACCCTTAATATTAAAAGAACTCTTAAATAAGTTAATTGCTTCAGAATAATAAATTTTCAATAATAAAGATTCTTTAATTCTTCTTTTGATTTCATTTCTCTCAAAGAAGACAACCTTAGCTTCATCAAAATCAATAGTGTGGCCTGTATCTTTTTCATGGACATACAAAGCAGAACTAAGATATCTATTTTTAACTCTACTTTTATGAACCTTTATTCTTTCATTTAAACTCAAACTACTCTGACCTATGTAAACCTTCTTACAAAATAAACAAGGAATAAAATATACCACACCAGGAATAGTCTTTCTATCAAAAACTTCTTTTGTATTATTTAATAAATTATTCAATGTAACACCCCTTTTCCAAGCAATTTTCTTATTTCCAAACAATTTACTATTTCTACACACGATTCTATAAGAAGACAATTTAAATGGCAAAGAAATAAAATCATATTTTTCTTTAACCTTTACATCCTTACAAATATTACTATTAAATAAAATACTTTTAACAAATTTATCAGAGTATCCAACACTCAAATAATCTTTATAAAATTGATATTTCTGAAACAAAGCTACCCCACTAGAATTATTTAATTTAATATTCCTATGACAATAATTCCTTAAAGCAGCTACTTTATGAGATACAGACTGATAGCTATCAGGTTTAATTATAGATCTTAATTCTTTACTTTTAACTAAATGACTGCACAATAAACAATTAGTTTCTATATTTCTAATCACCAAAAGATCTAAAAATTTTAACTTACCAAAATCTAACCCCCTCCTTCTAACACAAATTTTATAGAAGGATCAAAACAATTAAACTCATTTACAAATTCCTTCAATTTGATAAAGCTAAGGTTGTCTTCTTTGAGAGAAATGAAATCAAAAGAAGAATTAAAGAGTCTTTATTATTGAAAATTTATTATTCTGAAGCAATTAACTTATTTAAGAGTTCTTTTAATATTAAGGGTGGATGGGAAGTGAATGGATTTGTGGGTAGTTTTTAATAGTATATATAATGTGTGGTTTTTTTTTTGTAGTTCTTTACACTTGAGAAGTCTGCTTGTAGCAGTGAAACCTTAGGTTGTGTTTTAATATTATTTTTATGCTGGTCTGGTTTAATTTTAGATTTGGGATAGTTTTGATTTTATATTGACTAGTTTAACTTTATGCTTGTAATGTTTACACACACACACACACACACACACACATATAGATCACATAAACACATACATACAGTAAACTATAAATATATATATACACAGATATATATATATATATATATATATATATATATATATATATATATATATATATATATATATATATATAACTCTTGTATAATATATGTATACTAACCTTTTATATGTTCATTCATAAGAACATGTTTTAGAGTATCAGGTGATGTCAGTAATATTTTTTTAGACAAAGCAGTTCTTCTGGCCCACATAGCAACTTTAACACCATAATATACTTCATCAATTATATTTGCTATCTATTATAATAAAATAAAAATCATACTTATATATACAGAAGATTATAAATTGATTAGAGTTATTTTAAAGAACGTAAGATTATTATACCCATATTATTTTAATAAAGAGATAAGAATTTAGTTAGTAGCATTATTTTAAATTGATTATTATTTTAAAGTCTTAAGAATGCTATGAATTTATTATTATTATGAAATAATAGGGGGTATATTATTATTATGCCATTGAGATTATATTCTGTGAGATATTGGCTTTGTGTATTTTTTACTGCTTGTACTTCACTTTATTGTCTCATGATTTATTAATATTTTATTTATTTAATTTTATAAAGTGAACTATTTATTATTTATTATTCAGTTAGAGCTACTTTAATAGTAGACAGTATTATAGGATATATTTTATATTGATTATATGTATTTTAGCTCAGCATAATCATTTATCTGAGCTAGTCATATTTTCCTATTATTATATTTCTAGTTAGTGACGGTTAGTGAAATAACCTGAAATTTTTACAATTTTTGTTAATGACCTAAAACTATGTTTCAAAGCAATTATAGATATAATTTGAAGATTTTGAGATGTTTAATATCTTTCTTTAGGGAGTAATTAATGGTAGAAAGGGGGGGTAGCTTGTCATAAAAATTGACAGTTTAATTTTAAGTTGATCCAAGTTTATTTTATTTATCAGCAGAACAGTATTGTTTTTTTAGATAATTTTCTTATTTATTTGCTTATATTTTATTCCACAGTAGAAATAGTGCAATATGTTTGGCTCATCATCATAGAAATTGTCATTTCAGTCAGATCAGTTTAGTACCTGTGGTACATTATTTGTGAATGTTCTTGTATGCTCGTAACATCTTTCAACTTCATTTTCTATTAATGTATTTCATTGTACTACCAAATATCATGTCTCATAGCAAAATATTTGATTTCATAATCAATACATTGAATAACCAGATTAAAAACAATTTGAATGCATCAATCGATCACTTGACCAGTGGATTATTAAACAACAATTATACTATTAAATATTTTCTTTTCTAAAATAATTATCATTAGTGTTATTTTGTTATTTTAGAAATGTAAAATATTTTATTTTACATTATTTTAAATATTTGATTTTTTTTTCAATCTATAAAATTTTCTTGCATATATTGTTGTTAATTAAATTCAGTGCAATGGGTGGAGCAATTCTGTTTCTAGAGACTTTTGAACTTTCAAATAACCTTGGACTATTGGAAACTCAGATACTTGTGTAATGATTTGAAATATAAAAATGGACTTTTTTTTACAAGAAGTTGACTTTACTTTACTTTACTGTCTGATTTCATCAATTGTCTCCCAATAAAAGTTTTTATTAGCACAATTTTGTTTCTACAAGTTAGTTCTTCCATGGTCCAAAGTTAAAAATAAAGATTATTATTGATTTTCTGGATGAAAAACAGCTCAGAATATCACTGGAAAAAATAAGGAAGTAAAATGATGGCTTAAACAATTGACAATAAGGTATATAACTTGCTTTTAATTGAATAGTTTAAATCCTAAGATCATTTGAGATAGTATGTGTGCCTATACTATAAACTATTTTAGTTTAATTTCTAATATTAAAGATATAATTGAAATGTATGGATTTTACTACTATTTTGGAAAATCTATGTTGAACTTTATCAATAAACACATTAGGGACTCTTTATTAATAATTTTTGCTAACTATAAAGGAATGAAGTTTAAACGGAAAGTGTGTGTAGATAATTTATTCTAATCTGCTTTATTATTATTATTGTTAAAACATTTACTTAACCATTTGTATCTGAAAATAAGGAACAAATGCATAACATATAATTTAATGGACTATTTATTAACTTTTCTCTAAATGTGCTGATAAAAGAAATGGGTGGAAGAGCATAAAATTGAATGTGCATTTCTTTTATTTTCTTTTTCTCCTTGTTTGCAGTTGAATTTTTTTATTAAATATGTTATTAATAAACTTATGTGAATTTAAGTGGATTTTATAAACTGCTTATTTATGTGCTTTGTTAATGGCTTTTACAAACTCAGAACAAGTACTTGAACACATCTAATGAATTATGTAATTATAAATATGCAACTTTTTGCATACATTAGTGAAGCTATAATTGTACTATAATGTGTAATTGATCTGCTTAATGCTTTAGAGATTTAATGTTCAAAATAAAGTATTGCTCTACTTATGCCATAATAAATATTTATTGCCATAATGAAGAAATATATGTAATATTGCCATTGGTTTGATTAACTATTGCAAAAACTTTGAAATGCTGCTATATTGGATCCAGATTAATATTATTTATCTCTCTGCAGAAACTTGTTATGTGTTTAACAATATTTATACCAGTCATCATCATCATTTAGTACATGACTAAGATATGTCATATACAGCCTATAAATAAACTTTCATTTTAACCAAGAAAAAAAGGCTTTAATGATTATTATTTTTTTTGTTAGCATTTGATAGATAGATAGATTTAAAAAGCCATTCATAAAGCACATAAATAAGAAGTTTATAAAATCCACTTAAATTCACATAAGTTTATTGATAACATATTTAATAAAAAAATTCAACTGCAAACAAGGAGAAAAAGAAAATAAAAGAAATGCACATTCAATTTTATGCTCTTCCACCCATTTCTTTTATCAGCACATTTAGAGAAAAGTTAATAAATAGTCCATTAAATTATATGTTATGCATTTGTTCCTTATTTTCAGATACAAATGGTTAAGTAAATGTTTTAACAATAATAATAATAAAGCAGATTAGAATAAATTATCTACACACACTTTCCATTTAAACTTCATTCTTTTATAGTTAGCAAAAATTATTAATAAAGAGTCCCTAATGTGTTTATTGATAAAGTTCATCATAGATTTTCCAAAATAATAGTAAAATCCATACATTTCAATTATATCTTTAATATTAAAAAAAAATTTAAAAACCTTACCTTCTTAGAAGGTAAGGTTTTAAAAAATTTGTTTTTTTGTAAAGTTAGATATTGTTAGTATGTATACTAACATTGATCCGGAGGTTGCTATTTCTTGTTTTATGGATTTATATAATAAAGATAAAGGGGTAAAATTAAAAATTGAGGGTTTTCTTTTATATGAAATATTAGTGATTTGTTGTAGGGACCTTATTTTTAAATATGGGGATGAATTTTATAAACAAAAAGAGGGTTTAAGTATGGGTAATAGTCTGAGTGGTTTTTTGGCAAGAATATATATGTATAAGTTTGAAGAACAATTTTTTAATTATAATAGGAATAAACCAATTTTTTATGTTAGATATGTTGATGACTATTTTATGGTTTTCAATGGTAATAAAAGAAATGCAGATAATTTTTTGAGTTATATTAATGGTAGAGTTTAAAAAATAAAATTTACTATGGAAAAAGAATATATTAATGTTATTGAATATATGGATATTAAAATTTTAAAAAAAATTGATACAAATGGTAGTGTTATTATAGAAACATTTGTATTTAGAAAAAAAAAAAAACATTTTTTGGATTATCAAATAATTGGTTTTCAGATATAGATAATCATAGTAAAATTAATATTGTTAATAATACAATTATTAGGGCAATTAAGTTATGTTCAAATAGTAATTTGTTTGAAAATGAGGTTGATATTATTAGGAATGAATGTTTTATGAATGATTATCCTAGGGGTGTAGTTGAACATTTGTTTTCTAATAAAAATATAAATAAAATAAGGAATAGAATGGGATTAGATAGGAATAGGAATAGAGAAAAGATTATTTATGTTGGTTTTAATATATATATATATATATATATATATTAAAACCAATTTCTTAACTTTATATATATATATATATATATATATATATATATATATATATATATTAAAGTTAAGAAATTAATTAAAATGATTAATAGGAAATATAATGTTTCAATTTGTCCTGTTTATAAAAAGAAAGCAAATTTATTTTTTTAAATTAATAATAATGGGGATTATAATAGATTAGACATTATGAATTCAGTTTATTTCATAAAATGTTTGAATTGTTTTAAAAAGAATGTAGAAATGACATATATTGGGACTAGTAAAAATAAATTAAAAACTAGATTAAAACAGCATTTAGGTGATAAAAATTCTGCTATTTACATTCATAAGAATAAATTTAAGCATGGTGATTTTGAAATAAAACCTTTGGAATGTATTAAGTCATATAATAAAAAGATAATAAAAGAGGGTGTATGCATAAATGAAATAAAAACAGAATTATATAGGATGTTAATAGAAAAAGATAAAAGAAAATAATAGGTTTTTAATTAAAAGTTTTTATTTGATCTATATATAGATTTTTAAAAAGCAATTAGTTGTGTTTAAGTTGTGATTGTAATAGAAAAGGGGAGTGAGATAAGGTAAAAAAAAAAAAAAAAGAAAATTTTGGTTATGGATATATTTTGTAATTTTTAATTAATTTATTATTTATTTATTTTTTTTTTTTGGGGAATATGTGATATTTATTGTATATATATTTTATTTTAATGTGCCTTGAAAAAGACTATAAAAAATAGTTGAAACGTCGGATTTCTTTTTCATGATTATAGTCATAAAAAAATCAAGTTTTAAAAAGGAGTTAGTTTGTTTTATTTCTATATTAGATTTATTTAAGTGTGAATGTATTATTTCTTTATTATGCTCAGATTGAAATGTATTTAGTGATTATGCTGAATGAAATTATTTATGTTATATCTAGTATATTGCCAGAGATAAAGAAAAGCTTTCTCTTAATGTATTTGAGTATTTGCATGAGTGGTCTATATAGTATATTGTGTGGGATTGAGAAAGCTCTCCCTCAGCTTGTTCAAACATTTGTTAAGAGTTGATTATATCATCCAGATTAAATAGTTGTATTTTATGAATTAAGGTATGAGAAGCCAAGTAGTGTATTTCCCTCATTTTTAGGTGATGGCACCATGTCCACACCAGTTAGTTTTAAGGCTGAGAAGTTAGACTTGGGAGCTATTATGTATTGTTATCTAAAGGATTAGAGATATGAAAGCGTTTTAGCCCTCAGATATCATATGAAATGTTTTCCATCATTTATTCATAGGCAAGTGTAAGATAGTTTGCTGATAAAAAAGAAAAGTAAAGGTAAAATTTAATATTTCTCATAGAACAGCTGAAGCAAAATTAGTATTAATGCTTTGTTGGCCATTTTCGTCATCTGTATTATGATATTCTTCCCAATTCCATAAGTAAACCGATCATATTTTCATTATCTTAAATATTTTATAACAGATAGCATAATTCAGATGCATGCATAAATAATATTAATTTATTAGGTATTGGAAAATCCAGCATTAATGTGTAACTTTAATTATTGTTTCAAATCATTTTATATTAATTACTTAGATTTTATACTATCAACTTTCATAATGTTTCATCATCATTTGAATGAGCAAGCAAGAGAAAACAAAGTGTAGCTTATTAATATGAATATTCATTTAATTTGTAAAATATAGTTTGATCTCTTACTCATAGATTTAAACTCCTGTAATATTATTTTAAGTGTCATAGCATCGGCCGGGATGTGAACCCACAACACGTGCAACTTCCTGCAAGTGCAAGGTAGTGTGCTGACCTCTCAACCACCAATGCAAGACCTGTAATATTATTTTGAAGTGCATTTGAAGTAAAATACCAAGAACTTTAATTTTACTTTATAATTTTAATGCCAGTGTTTAAAAGAGTTTTATATTTCACCAGCATATCAGAAGTGGTTTATAGCTTGAGTGTATTGAAAACAAAATACGGAATGTAGAATATTTTTATATTTAATTATCTTAGTGTAGTATTATAATGTTTCTGTTCCATATGTTTATTAGAGTTGACTAATAGCTTGAGCAAATTTTGAAAGTAAAATATCAGGAAGTTTAGTGTGTTATTATTTTAGTACTAGCATTATAAAGTTTCTTTAATAAGTCTATCAGAATGCCCTGACAGATGATATATGTTAAAATAAAATATAGAAATTTATCTTTATTTAATTTGTTTTTAAGTAGACCATTTAACCATTAATGTTAGAAACATCCAAACCATGTATATGCATAAATTATAAAAGCAAATGTTTATTTAAATTATCTTATAAATAAATGTTTTATTTATTTAAAGTTGCATTCAGAATTCTTCTTTGACATGCATTCGTGTTCCATATTTCCACACATGCACACACATTTACATATCTAATATGATATGATTGCATTCTTCTCTAATTTAATTATGAACATGTCCATATCTGATCGTGTTGCCTTTGTAGATCCATACACTGTATGAAATGTTGATTAATAATGATTCTCTGGAAATTTATCATTCAGATTTTATTTAGGTGATGAATTGAAATCAAAATGCACCCTATTTCTTTCATGATCTAACTACCATTATTTTGTTAAGATATTGCTTAATTTGTTTGTTTATTTAATAATTCTCTGAAAATTGTATTACTCATTTATTATTTAGATGATGAATTGAAATCAAAATGCACCCCATTTTGTTCATTATTTAGCTACTATCATTTTATGAGGATAATGCTTAATTTGTAATGTTACTTTTATAATAGTTATTAGTAGTTGTTGAAAAGTATAGATTTAAAATTACTCCATGCAATAAATTAATTCCCTGAGATATTCACTTATTATTTAAATTAGACATTAATTCAGTTATTTAGTTTAAATTACTGTACAATTAAAAGTTAAGTAATGCTATATTTTATTTTATATTTAGTTCTAACTTACCATGCAGTATAGTTGATCACGTTTACATTTTTATTTTATTAATTTAATTTTATCACACAGTACAGGTTATTCAATGCATATGAATGATGGGAGGAGATGAGGTATAGACTATAACTTGTCAATTTAAATGCTAGAACTTTGTCAATTTTAATTTTTTATTTATGTTAGAACTTAGTAGATGTTTTGTTCCCATTAATCATAATATTTCTTCCCACTTCTAATATACATTTTGCACCCTATATTCGTCTGTAACCCCAACTGAGCTAAGCTGTGCTAGAACAGCATTTTATGAATCTCATTAATAATTTTAAAGCAAGATCTGAGTAGTAGTTTATTCTACGATCAATAGAATTGGCACGATGGGTCTTTGTGTATAGGAAAAGGAGAGGTCTTGGGAGAGGGTTACTATATTGTGATCTTCTCTTATGATCATCAACTAATCTAGACTCATGTTTGGCATTATAATCCACTTTATGTCCTTCTCTTTGAATGCTGGAATCATGTACACGAATCTGGCTGCACATTTCATGGCACCAGATCTACTCTTTGCAATCTTCACCACCCAAATAATGAATAAGATAAGCATAAAAAAACAAAAAGGTTAAACTAATGAAATGATTTCTGTAATAACTAAAACTAGCATGAAACTATAGATCTAAAGAGATCACAAGGAGATTAATAAAGATGATAAATTCTGGTCAAACCAGCTTTAGAATCCACATAACAAACAAACAAACCAAATATGATGAAATAAATTTAATATTCATCAAACCAATAAATAACTAATAATTAACTAGTCAAATGAAATGATTCTAAGAATAAAGAGAAAAGAATGTAGATGTGGATGAATAATGAATGATTAAGATGATGATAGAATAAGAGTTAATGAATTGTTAAAATTATAAGAATAAAAGTTAATGTATGATTAATGAATTATGATAATGAATTAATGTCAAATGAGAATGAATATATAAAGGAACGTGAACAATGTTGATGATGGAGACTGAAATCTTAGATTATAAAGTCATATTGTCTTAAATGACAATAAGATAAGCTAAATAAAATTAGGAATTTCAAGCTTAACACAACCAGAATATTTATCATAAAGCTATACTTTTTTATGACAAAAGAAGTAATGTACATCTTAAAGTTTAGTTGACTTTCATAAAACAGTGAAAATAATCTACCTTTTAACCAACTACAATGAATAACTAGAGATAAAATTTATTACAAATTTAAATTATACCTTGAAACTTAACAACTAATTCATCTCAGGGTTATAGCATTTCAAAATTGTTGTACAACATATATTTGGGTCAGTGAGAGAGATTTTACTACTACCCGAATAGAATGCAGAAAACAGCTCTCAATATAAACTCAAATTAACAACTATATTTAGCAGTTCCCCCAAAACTTATAAACTCAATAACTATTATAAACTTTAAAATTTAAAAAAATAAGAATAACTTTTTACTAACTAAACATAAATAACTTACCAAATTCATTTTCTTAGATAATGATAAACCATGTGATAAAGATCGAGTGATAGCTCTGCGGGTTCAACTAAACCGATTAAATCAAAATTAAATGCTTATCTTTTATTATATCACTTAAAATAAAATTGTACTATAGGTTACTACCGTTTTAATTGTTATGTGATGATGCCATAGCTGTACTCTTAAATTATAAGGCTTAACAAAATTATTATGATATAGCATAATATAGTTAATAATACTATATTGGTCGATGATGATTTCAATTTATAATCTTTTAATATGTTGATAGCAATAACAATAATAATGTGTATGATGATTAGCAATAAGACTACAGACAACCAAATAAATTCTTAACACAACAAGGTTTATTTACAAATTTTAATTTAGAGACATTGTATGAAATAAAACTAAAACCTTACATTAAACTCAGGGATGAGAAAAATATCTGATATACCATTGAGACTACTTTTAGCCTATCTGATATACCATTGAGACTACTTTTAGCCTATCTTAAAGAAGGAAATAATGAAACTTATATTAAGCTGAACTAGCACTTAAATTACAAAAACAACAGTTTATTTAGGACTTTAGGGTATGCACAAATTTTAAATTTTAAATTCAAAAGTTATAAAGTAGTGCAGGGGTCCCCAACCCTATGCCCATGGGCACCATGGCGCCTGCAGACTATTTTACATGCCCGCCGCTATCTGAACACAATAAAAAATATTTATCTGATACAAGTATATTTAATTTTTAAAATTTCTTATAAATTATTGTATTATATTCTTTAATTATATGTTAAAATATTATTTTTGAAATAAATATTTTTTTGTACATTATGTGTATTATTAACAATATCCAACTATAAATTTACATTGAAAAAATAAATGATGCCCGCCACCTGGTTAAAAAAATAAATGGTGCCAACCACCTTGCTGATATTATAGGATGTGCACTTAAGTGCAAAAAGGTTGGGGACCCCTGAAGTAGTGCATCATACTAAAGCCATTTATTTTATCAGAATATGATAAGGTCAAATATCATATTCTGCACAATTAATAATTGATTAAAATTTGAGACAAATCAGTTTAGTGTATTAAAGCAGGAACAGATATCAAAAGTCATATACATGTCAATCAAACCTTGCCTATGTCCACAACATTATCATTTTTATAATTAAACTATGTATATGTGTATCACTGCCTGATAAAACAAATAAATCAATATTTTATATTTAAAGTGGACATGTTCATCGGCAAACTTATATTACTTCTTTTCTATAAGAAAGCAATTAGGCCTTTCATATATGTTTGACAAAATTTAAGTCTGTTTGTTCATTCTTTAATAGAATATTAAAATCTGTTAAAAAATACGAGATAAATATTTTTTATCTCTTCTTCAGATAAATTACATTTAATATTGTGTTTTCCCTTACTTGGAAAAATAAAAATACATGTAATAGATGTATATCTTTTACACATCTTTTTTTTTCTTTAACTCCATATATATTTTATATTACAATAAATAAATGAAAAGAATTTCTGAAACAATATCTTACAAACACATATTACACTAATAGATCTAGGCCATAAATAAAAATAAACAAACCTTTTCCCCCGTTGTATTTTCTCTTTCTCAATTCACAGTTTGTCCCCTCCTTTTAAGCAGAATGATCGAGATAGGTATATAATGAGTAACTATTCATAATAACTCATATATATATATATATATATATATATATATTACGATTATTATCTTCAATTTCGGCATAGAGAAATAATATTCAAATACCTCCAAGTGTAACGCAATTAAACATATTGGCTTATTCACTTTTCTATAGATAATTTTCCTTAATAACTTTATAGGTTATTATGATCTTCAAAACAATTCTGTTCTTTTCTTCCACATGGTAATATTTGTAACAATCTTTAAACAATCTGGGCATTTTTAAACCATTTTTAAAATCTTATTTGGACCCGTTGCGCAGTTAAAATTTTAAAAGTAAATATTTATTTAATTACATTTCCATTGGTAAGGTAATAACTGTTTAGCAATAGTATAAAGGGTACTTGGGTATTATTCCTGCAACCTAGGATAGATAGGACAACTATTCACATACGCAATACTATGTGTAATCTTGCGAACATGATATAAACACACACTTTTTACATCTCAAAAAACATGTTTTTGAACGTGCACAGAACGTGTCAACAAAACACAATTTCTTACACCTCAAAACTTCTTAGTGTCATTTTTTTTAGGAAATTATTGCATTTGCTGATTGAAAATTTTTTTTTTGTTGTTTTTTTTTACATTTTAAAGTTGCTCCTTGTTGTTATTCTAATTTTGTTTGAACATTTTTAATTTTATCTTCTGAGTTTTTATTTAATCTGATCAAAGTACTGAAAATACTTTTTTTTTTGATTTAGTAACTGAATTAAAATATTGATTTTGTTAATACTCCGTTGTTTCCTTTTATCTACTAAAAGTGCTACATTTTAAAGTAATTTTTGGATGTACTAATTGAAATAATTCATTGACAGATATTTCTTTATTTAAGAATTAAATTAATAAGTTAACTTAGTAAATATTGTTATTGCTTCCTTTTATCTGATCAAAATGTTGCAACTTATAGTTATTTCCCAAGTCTGGAAAACCATTTGATCATATTAATACAATCTCCCTAATTGCTTTTTTTTTTTAAATTTCGAATTGAAGTAAAGCGTTGAGTTTGTTAGTTATGTTTTTTTTTTTTTTTTCCTTTTTATTTGCTTTCATATACAAAACATTTTACTCCTGCTTACACAGACATGATGACACCTTCTTTTTACATTTTGAATGACATAAGAAACATTTTTCCTCCAGTCTAAAAACCATCTGATCCAAGTATTTAAATTAATACTTTTTTTATTTATTTAGTAACTGAATTAAAATGTTGACTTTCTTAATACTGTTGTTTCCTTTGATCTGCTCAAAGTGCTTTCATTTATAGTTATTTCACCAGTCTAACAACTATCTGATCAGAGTGCTACAATGTACAGTTATTTTTTCGAATTACGAATGGAATTAATATGTTCCTTTATATTTACTGCTGTGACTAGATTATTATTACTGCTGTTGTTTCTTTTTGATTTGCTCAAAGTGCTGATGCAAAAAAATTTACAATTTCCAGTTACTTTTCTAGTCTAAAAAGCATATGCTCAAAGTGTTACAGTTTACAATTATCCATTTTTCTAATTACTAATTGAATTAATATGTAGACTTTGGTATTACTGTTGTTTTCTTTTACTTGCTTTGAGGTCAAAAACATTTTAATTCTGTTTATAAAACAATTCACCAACTGCTGCAATTTCAAGCTATTTTTCCAGTCAAAAAACTAACGATTGTAGTGTTGCAATTTAGAGTTCTTATTTTATTTTTCGTATTCAATTAATAAGTTGACTTTTCTACTCATCAAAGAGTTGAAGTAATTTACTGTTTTTTGGTTTTTTTTTTTTTCATTTACTAATTGAATAAATACGTTGACATTGTTATTATTTTTTGGACAAAATTAGTTTCAAAAAATAGATTGCCATTGGTTTACATTGCTTGATAAGATTCCATTTTTTAGCATGTACTGCACAATCACGTGCTCTATAAACATTTCGGGGAAGTAGGAATGGCAGGGGAGGGGGTGATAATGGCATTTTTTATGTAAGAATTATTTTGTAAACTACAATATTTTATTTCAGACCATAAGTAGCCTCTTGTTGAATGTTTTGTAATGTGATTTTAAAAACTATTTGTACAAATTTCGGTATTTTTCTTGGTTTAAAATTATTCGATTAAATTTAGCGTTCAAGTATCGTCTGCTTATGTTTCTTTCATAGATTTTTTTAATTTACTTTTAAAAATATATATTTGTGTTGTGTTAATTTCGTACAGAAAAATGGATCTGTATGCCTTCATTACTACAATTTTTTTTAAACTGATGGAAGAAAATTACAAAATTTGGTTCTTTGTGTCCATCAAATTTGATAGTTTGTGTCCTTCTACATTGCATAGAAGTAAGTGTATATTTCCTATAAAATTATTTTTTGTGTATTTTTCTAAAACTATTGGGTATTATTCCTGCAACCAAGGAAAGAAATGAGGACTTTTCATATTGCTATCAGAGCATTGCTAACTTTGTAATGTTTGATGTTGCCAAAATCATAACATTAAGAAGTTAGTAGTGTATGGATATGAATGTGAAAAGTCCTCCTATCTTTCCTTGGTTGCAGGAATAATACCCAAGTACTGTAAAAATAATTTATCTTCTAACTTTATTAAAATTATATGATATAAAATGGCTTTTGAGTTTGTTTACTATATTCTTCAAAATTATCTCAAATTATTTTATTCTTGAAATTTTGATTTACAATCATGCATAGTTTTCTATTAAATAATGATAATAATAGTGAGAAAATCAACATTGTCAACTTTTTCTTTTAAGTCCAAATAATTTATGCATTATTTTAAAATCTGAAAATTAACCAATATCAATAAAATAAAAATAATTTCTTACATTTTCTTGAATTGTTCTGTATCTGACACAATATTTATTTAGGTAAGGACTTTTCCACATGACTTTCATTTCCATTTTCCAGTCTGACATTCAGGAAACATCAGTCGATGGAAAAACGGTGTTTAAAACGATAGCAAAGCTTTGGCATTTTTATTCAATCATTTTAGATAACAATATACTATAATCCTTATTCAATTAAATTCCCAATTTTCTGATTTTTCAGCTTTTTTTTTCTTATTTTATAAGAGTAGAATCAAAGGCTGTTGTTTCTAGTTCTCTTTTCCTTAATTACCTCCCTACAACTTGTTTAGGTAATATATAGCTTTTATTACAATGCATTGTTGTGCTAAATAAACCAATAATCTTAGTGTGAATATATTAATATTAATCCCTCTACCTTCATTTTAAACAACTACTCACAATATGCAAGGCAGTTTTGGATTCAGTACACAAAATATGCTTAAAGAATAACTATAACAATTCATTTTACAAGATTTACAAACTTAATTTATTTATTTCAATTGCTATTCAACAATAATAAAAATAGCAATATTTATCTCCCAATTAATAATACTTATAAATTTATTATTTTATTCCTAGTCAAAGCCTACACTGGGTTTTAAAACTCTTCTGAACTCAAGCAGATTTCCCAGTGCATCCAGAACAGTTTTTATTTAAAGCCACTCATTAAGATTTTAATGCCAGATATATTATTATGATTTAAAATTTTGGATTATTAATACAGGCACCTAAATAAAAGATCACAATATATATATATATATATATATATATATATATATATATATATATATATATATATATATATATATATATATATATATATATATATATATATATATATAGAGAGAGAGAGAGAGAGAGAGAAAGAAAGAAAGAGAGAGAGAGAAAATACAGTAATTAAAATTTGTTAAAAAGACAAAAAAATATAAATGTCACTTAGGAGTGCTTTCAATTATCCTTGTATTTTCTAATATTTATTTATAAGTTTACGTATATTATATTAAAGAAATACATACATCGTTTTGTATTATTAATAATAATAATAATAATAATAATAATAATAATAATAATAATAATAATAATAATAATAATAATAATAATAATAATATATATATATATATATATATGTGTGTGTGTGTGTGCAAATATGAAATAATTGAATATAAATATATTGCAAAAAATACATCACCTCAATAATTTCACCAATCCATCCTTCTTTTGTTAAAGTTTTAAAATTATTGTAATATTCAGAACGTACTCGTTTGGGTATTTGTGTTCTAAATTGCAGAACTGACCTATAGGCATATTTGACTTTGCCATTATTTGCACCTGCAAAAGATTTTTTGTGTCAAATATTTTATCAATTTATCACTATATTTTATCTATCTATCTATCTATCTATCTATCTATCTATCTATCTATCTATCTATCATCTATCTATCTATCACTATCTATCTATCATCATCCTACATCATCTATCTATCTGTCTATCTATCTATCTATCTATCTATCTATCTATCTATCTATCTATCTATCTATCTATCTATCTATCTATCTATCTATCTATCTATCTATCTATCTATCTATCTATCTATCTATCTATCTATCTATCTATCTATCTATCTATCTATCTATCTATCTATCTATCTATCTATCTATCTATCTATCTATCTATCTATCTATCTATCTATCTATCTATCTATCTATCTATCTATCTATCTATCTATCTATCTATCTATCTATCTATCTATCTATCTATCATCTATCATATCTATCTATCTATCTATCTATCTATCTATCTATCTATCTATCTATCTATCTATCTATCTATCTATCTATCTATCTATCTATCTATCTATCTATCTATCTATTCTATCTATCTATCTATCTATCTATCTATCTATCTATCTATCTATCTATCTATCTATCTATCTATCTATCTATCTATCTATCTATCTATCTATCTATCTATCTATCTATCTATCTATCTATCTATCTATCTATCTATCTATCTATCTATCTATCTATCTATCTATCTATCTATCTATCTATCTATCTATCTATCTATCTATCTATCTATCTATCTATCTATCTATCTATCTATCTATCTATCTATCTATCTATCTATCTATCTATCTATCTATCTATCTATCTATCTATCTATCTATCTATCTATCTATCTATCTATCTATCTATCTATCTATCTATCTATCTATCTATCTATCTATCTATCTATCTATCTATCTATCTATCTATCTATCTATCTATCTATCTATCTATCTATGTTAACAAAATAAAACAAAATAAAACAACAATGATTAACTTATTTTAATAATTATTATAATATTAACATATATAAAGGCATCATTTCAAACATTTTGCGGCACGTTTATTAATAAATATTTTGTAGTATAAAATAAATATTTGAGGCGTGCCTTTAAAGAAAATAACAACATTATCAAAAAATGTATTTACATGTATAAAAGGAAATGACTTTTTTAAAAGCAGTTATTTATCACTTGTTATAAGTAAGTCTAATTCTTGATAACTATACAAATATTTTTCATCACTCAATGAAATCTACAGAGATGTATGCTGGAATTACAAGAGATGATTAAAAAAAAGAAGCTTTGAAAGAGATAATTGTCTTTAGCACGCTGAAATTATTTTGTTAGAAAAATTGAAACTATATTGATCATATCTAAAATATCTCAATATGTGGACACACACAATCCTAAAATAACTCCCTGGAGATTGGAAATTATATACAATGAGGAGAAATTAAATATAATTTATGAAGCGATGAATAATGTAAATTGATTGTCAAATTGAAGTTTATTGAGTGACATGGTGAAGATAGATACACAAAATCTGGTCAAATATTAAAGGATCTGCTTTATAATGCTATTGTTTATTAATGTTGGATAATATTATGCACATATACTTGCACACACTAATAAAATTACATTTCATCAAATATACATAACGCGCATATGCTGAAAGTATATGTGCCGAAATAGTGTAATAAAACATATGATATATACACCTAAAAATGTTATACATTTAGAATTCCTTATACGTATGATTAATCGTAATAAAAATATTAAGGTTTAATTAACTTTCAAGTAAATATCTGAGATAATATATATATATTGGTCATACTTCTGAGTTCCAGAAATTTGATCGTTTCAGAATGCATTCAAGCAACACCTTTAAAATATCAAAATAATAATAATAATAATAATAATAATAATAATAATAATAATAATAATAATAATAATAATAATAATAATAATAATAATAATAATAATAATAATAATAATAATAATAATAATAATAATAATAATAATAATAATAATAATAATAATAATAATAATAATAATAATAATAGGGAGTTTTATTTTACTATCAAAATATTATGGTTTTCATGTTTTTATGATTGTTTATAGTTATAAAAGTAAAATACATTTTATAGTACAATATTAAACATGCTAAAAGAAATAATAAAAGAAAAAAATATTTGAAATATTGTTTTTACTAAAATAAAAAAAAGATCGTACCTTTCAGATTATTAAGAATGTAAACGATACTTTTATTCTTAATATCGCTTACTGTTGCGTCATAATTGTAATCAAATAGTTTTATTGCACAGGAGTTTATATGGAGAACACACGCGGAAATAATGAAATCGATTGCACAACGGTATGTTCGTATAATTTGGCATTCTACCACAGCTGTAAATCATCTATGACTATTTTAAAATAATTTCTACAATATATCAATGAAAAGCAAAATATAAATCAAGGATTCAGTTCTGTTTATTGTTACCTTTCAATGCAAATTTGAGGACCTATGTTCGAAGTGGTATTCATATTACTGAGAAATGTACAGCAGTTCTAAGAGTGGGTATAAGCAATTAGCTCTTGAAAATTGAAACACAGTTATTTAATCATTGTATTAAAATGTCCAGTTAATGTATTATGTAATCCACAACAACAAAGAACTACATTTATATTATACTTTATCTTAATTGCTGGCAATCTCATTCATATTTGTAAGTTATTGCATAAAAGTTTATAAAATACTTCATTTTTTTTTGTTTTACTAACAAAAAGTATTTCATACTTTATGAATTTGTTATACTTAATATGTTTACTATTATTCTTAAATTTGTAAATATAAATGCGTTTATATTATTATTATTATTATTATTATTATTATTATTATTATTATTATTATTATTATTATTATTATTATTATTATTATTATTATTATTATTATTATTATTATTATTATTATTATTATTATTGTTGTTGTTGTTGTTGTTGTTGTTGTTATTATTATTATAATAAAATCTTATATCTCAATTTTTTTATCACTACTATCAGGAAATGTTATATTTGTATAATAATACAACAATTAAATATGTTTATTATTTCCTCTAGAACATTATAAATTCTATATTTTATAGTACATTTAAAAAGCAAATATGACTTCTTTAGTTACCACTATTTTTTATCTTAGTCACCGAATACAAAAGAGAAAGATCGCATTTAGCCAAAAAAATATTTATGCCTTGTATGTGTTTTTTTTTTTAAAATATATACTTTTACATCATTTTGATATTTACTTTGCACCGCCATCCCCATTTTTCCTTTTTTCCCGTTGTCATCCAATTCATATCTAAATATTTTTTTTATTATTATTTTATAAATGAAGAAAACAATAGCTAGTACTTGGGTATTATTTCTGCAACGTAGGATAGATAGGACAACTATTCACTTACACGATAAAACGTGTAATCTTGCGAACGTAAAATAGAAATGCTTTTTTCATCTCGAAAAACGTGTTTAAAACACGTGCATAAAACGTGTCCACAAAACACAATTTCTTACGTGTCAAAACTTTGTGTCATTTTTTTTTTTTTTTTTTTGGGGGGGGGGATTATTGTATTTGCTGATTGAAAAATTTTTTTTTTTTTTACATTTTAAAGTTGCTCCTTCTTGTTATTGTAATTATGTTTGATCATTTTTAATTTTATCTTGTCAGTTTTTATTCAATCTGATCAAAGTACTGAAAGTAACACTTATTTTTTGATTTAATAACATAATTAAAATGTTGATTCTGTAAATACTCCTTTGTTTCCTTTTATCTGCTAAAAGTGCTACATTTTAAAGTAATTTTTGGATTTACTAATTGAAATAATTCATTAACAGATGTTTTTTTTATTTATTTAAGGATTAAATTAATAAGTTAACTTTGTTAATATTGTTGTTGCTTCCTTTTATCTGATCAAAATGTTGCAACTTATAGTTATTTCTCAAGTCTGAAAACTATCTGATCATATTAATGCAATCTCCCTAATTGTTTTTTTTTTTTTTAAATTACGAATGAGTTTGTTATTTATGGTTTTTTTCCCTTTTATTTGCTTTCATATATAAAAAAAAAACATTTTTACTCCTGCCTACACAGACATGATGATACCTTTTCCATGCTGAATGACTTAGGGAACGTTTTTCCTCCTGTCTAAAAACCATCTGATCCAAGTGCTGAAATTAATACTTTTTTTTTTAATTTAGTAACTGAATTAAAACGTTGACTTTATTAATACTGTTGTTTTCTTTGATCTGCTCAAAGTGCTTTAATTTATATTTATTTTGCCAGTCTAACAACTATCTGATCAGAGTGATACAATATACAATTATTTCTCGAATTACTAATGAAATTAATATGTTCACTTTATATTTACTGCTGTGACTATATTATTATTATTGCTGTTGTTTCTTTTTGATTTTCTCAAAGTGCTGCTGCTTTTACAATTTCCAGTTACTTTTCCCGTTTAAAAAGCATATACTCAAAGTGTTGCAATTTACAATTACCCATTTTTCTAATTACTAATTGAATTAATATGTAGACTTTGGTATTACTGTTGTTTTCTTTTACTTGCTTTGAGATCAAAAACATTTTTAATTCGGTTTATAAAACAACTCACCAACTGCTGCAGTTTCCAGTTATTTATCCAGTCGAAAAACTAACGATTGTAGTGTTGCAATTTACAGTTGTTATTCCATTTTTCGTATTCAATTAACACGTTGACTTTTCTACTGTAAGAGCTGCAGGAATTTATTGTTTTTTTTGTTTTTTTTTCATTTACTAATTGAATAAATACGTAGACTTTGTTATTATTTTTTGGACAACATTCCTTTCAAAAAATAAATTGCCGTTGGTTTACATTGCTTCGTAAGATTCCAAGCATGTACTGCGCAATCACGTGCTCTATAAACATTTCGGAGATGTAGGAATGGTGGGGAGGGGGCTGGTAATCGCATTTTGTATATAAGAATTAATTCTTTTACTAATTAAAGATGTTGTTATAAACTACAATACTCTATTTCAGACAGTAAGTACTCTCTTGTTGAATGTTTTGTAATGTGATTTTAAAAACTATTTGTAAAATTTCGGTATTTTTCTTGGTTTAAAATCATACGATTAAATTTAGCGTTCAAGCATCGTCTGCTTATGTTTCTTTCATAGATTTTTTTTTTTTTTTACTTTTAAAAAGATATATTTGTGTTGTGTTAATTTCGTACAGAAAAATGGATACAGTATGCCTTTATACTATTTTTTTTTTTTAAACTGATGGAAGAAAATTACAAAATTTGGTTTTTTGGGTCAGTTAAATTTGATTGTTTGCTTCAGTCTACATTGCATAGAAGTACGTGTATATTTCCTATAAAATTATTTTTTGTGTATTTTCTAAAAGTATTGGGTATTATTCCTGCAACCAAGGAAAGAAAGGAGGACATTTAACATTCCTATTGAAGCATTGCAAACTTTGTAATGTTTGACGTTGCCAAAATCATAACATGAAAAAGTTAGCAGTGTATTGATACGAATGTGAAAAGTCCTCCTATCTTTCCTTGGTTGCAGGAATAATACCCAAGTACCGTCTGATATTAATTATTTTTATACTTTAGAGAGCACATATAAGTATTATAATTATAAATATATTTTCTTTATGTTAAAAGTTATGTTTGTAACTTGTGACGTTAATACATTAATTTCATATTCTTCATGGATATAATTCATTTCAGATAAATACTTTAATGACTATTAATAATCATTTAACACATTAAATGCAATGTTTTTACCATTTCGTAGTAAATACAAACATTGATAATATTAAAATAATATTTAGAACATTACTTTGAATTTTAATAGAAGTTTAAATATTAAGAAATTACATCATGTTACTTGTTTGCAAAGTATAAAGGCTATTATATATTTTAATGTATTTTAATAAAATATAATAACTTCTAAAGAAGTAATGTAATTGCAACATTCTGATGTAATAAATTAAAATAATATTGATGGTGAAAACTTTGATGATATTAAATATAACGTAAATGGAATTTTGGTCAATGAAAATTGTTTAATGAACATAAATGAGTTGTATAAATTCAGCAATAAATTTGCCTTAAGGTTTTCGTGTATAATCAGTGAATATAATCGATGATTTGATGAATATTATTGTTTATTAATATTTATGGTTGGCTGCAAAAAATACATTTATTATTCATTCAAAGGAGATTCATTGATTCCCCATTGAAGCCAAATAATGACATGGCAAAGTATATTCGTAATGTTCATTCTTTATGTGTCTGTAATTGCAACTCTTAATACCATCTGGTTATTCATATAACAAAGATGGGTTAATGTCCAACATAAATCACCCAGTTTATGGAAATTATAGGCTTTTTGTTCTGAGTTGAAGACTAAGATATACTGTTTTTTGTCAATCAGATGTATACTACCTGAAGGATCAACTGAGTTTATTGGAAGGCAGAATGAATGTTTGTGCAAAACAATTTTTAATAGATATATACAAACTTGGAAACAAAAGTATATTGGATGTCTATTGCTATTATGTTTTAAAATCACCAGACAAGAAAATTGTTTGTAAGTAAAGAAAGGAGTGCTAAAAATTGCATGACTGATGATGAGACTTCTATTGAATGCCATTAATTTAGGTATCTACAACTGCAATTCATATTGAAATGAAGAAAGATGACAAGAATTGGAAGGTAGTATATCTACTATTGAATATATCATCGTTGGATATTGTAAAATAGAAAGTAAATGTGAAGATGCAATTGATTTAAAATGTGAACACGTACTACAATATAAAGACTAAAATATTGAGAAAAAAAAGTGCAATGAGATATATTATAAACAAAAAGTGAGAGAACAACTTTTCAGTAAAAGTGACAGTATTAAATATTATATTTCCTTAAAGATGGAAAACGCAGCTTATTAATGTTTATGCACTAATGAAGATTACTTTGAGCTGAAGAAGTGGATGACTAGTTATAGAAAAGGTCAAAATGATTTTTATCTGAGCAAATACAACAATAATGTTATGGATAAATTTGAATATAATCATAGAATTAAGATAAGATGCAGTCATGTATGATTTTCAGATATGTGGGTGTTATTCCTGCAACCAAAGAAATATAGAAGTACTTTTCACATTAGTATCAATACACTGCTAACTTTTTAATGTTGTTATTTTGAAAAAATCAAACATTCCAAAAACATTAGAAAGTTAGCAACGCTTTGATACGAATCCTCATATATTTCCTTGGTTGCGAGAATAATACTCAATTCAGTTTTACAAAAATAAAAATAAAATAAAAAAATGTTTCATGAGATATACATGTACTTTTATAAATTCTACACCTACGCACACTAACTTTTGACACTTACTTAATTTGGTCAATTTCAACAAAACAAAATAGTGGTCTGTGTTGCAAGAGGGTGCAAAAGCCAACATATATATAAGTAAGGCAATTGACAGTAGAAACCCCCCACCACCGTTCTTCCTCCTTCTCCGAAAGTGTTGTGGAACAAGTGATTGCCCACTACATGCTCTAAATGAAATTCTGCCAAGCAATCTAATTGTTGGAATAAACAAATAAAGTTAACGTCTTCATTCAATTACAATTAAATAATAACAAACTTGTAATTCAAAGATTCAAAAACGTAGAAGTCAATCAACAACCAAGTTGAAATTGAAAAAATAATGCAGAAGTACATAACGCAGTTGAAACTAAAAATGTTAAAATAAATTCACAATAATAACAATTAGTAAGTTTAAAATGTAAACTGCTCTTTCCTTTTCCTGATTATCAACTCCCACCTACCCAGCATTATAGAATAGGAAATTCTAAAAGAAAATATTCATGTTTATATAAAAAATGCTTATTCCATTAATCAAGTTCTTAGAATCTCATCACTATACCCAACCACATAAGAGTATAACAATTGTACTCTCATAACAAAATCTAGCAAGATAACAAATAGAACATTATACAATCATATTATTGTACAATTTATTCATTTATCTATCCTTTATTAGTATGTAATCACTATTTATTGTTAATAAAATTTTTTTGAAATGAAATAACAAACTTTTGAATCTGACAAAAAATGTCATAATCTCCAAAAACGCACCTATATAATAGCTTCACTTGACACGTTTCAAAACACGTTTTGTGCACGTTCAAAAACACGTTTTTCTACGAGGAAAAAAACTCAAACCATAGGGGTTTATTTAACGTTCAACATTATGCTTTTATCGCGTATGTAAAAAGTGGTCCTATCTTTCCTAGATTGCACGAATAATACCCAAAACCGATTTTCATTAGAATGAAAACTATATATTATCAATTCTTTCTATAAGAAAAAAATATAATAAAAACACAAAAAAATACATCGAAAGACGCTAATAGAAGGTACTGCCCAATTGAGTTGCCTTTGTATCAAAATTATTTCTAAATTACAATGTCAACCAATATAAGTGTTTAATGTGAGATACATGTTAATGCAAAACTACAGGCAATGTGATTTAAGAAAAAGAGTATTTACCTTTAAGAAACACTCAATGAATGTAAATTATAATTTGAAAATCGTTTACAGATTTTAAAGACTCTTTTAAATTGAAAGCAATCAATATGAAGATAACTAATACATTAATAAGAACTGAAACAAAGATAGCGGATACAATAAAACAATAATGTACCAATACCATTTTAAGACAAGGCCATATATGGAAAAGGGAATATGAAGATATAGGAAAAAAATGATGCATTTAAATGAAATGAATATTTAAAATTTAATAAAGTATTAAAAAAAAGATTTAAGAATGATGTAAAAAAGTATAATTGCAAATTAAAAAGGAAAGTAATAGAAGCGCATAAAAGTATCAAAAGTATAAAATAACCTATTAATATTGGTTAAAACAATTATTTCTTCTGGGGAGAAAGAAAGTGGAACCCTTACCAAAAAGATAAATGCCAGTCTGAAAGATTTGAAAAAGTTTTAACAAGAATTATATAGCAATAACCAAACAAAATACCCTATGCATTTAGTACATATTTTTCATTTTACAGGATTTGAACTCAAAAAATGAGACATGAAGTTAGATATAAAAAAGGGAGGATATCTACATAAAGAGGGAATTAAAATTTTTAAAGCAAACAAATGAATAAATGAAAAAAATGGTTGAAAATGTTAAACATCATTTTTTTTAGATATGGAAGATGTAACAGATGACTGGAGAAATCTATAACTAATATTAAAATTTAATATAGGTGATATAAGTATTAGAAATTACAGACTTATCAATCTTTTATTACTTTTTACCAATTTTTTTACGAATATATTAACAACTTGTCCAGAGCTAACAATAAATTTTAACAAAACAAAAGAAAGACCTGGATTTAACAATGGAATTAGGACAGTCCATGTATTCCAGCAAAGGTATAGAACTAACCAATGTATATAAGTTGTCATTATGCTTTGTTTTTATTTATTATGAAAAGACACTTAGTTTTTGAGCAAATTAATTATTCAGTAGTCAAAACATTGGAAACATCCAAGATATGTCATATTCTTAAGAATATTTATCAAAATACAACGACAATGATTGTATTACATATTGGTATTAAAATAAATAGCTGAGATGGATATATTTCAAGCAAACTCATTATCTTCAAAACTTTTATGCCAGATATACACAATCTATTTTATGGATTGAAATGGTAACACAAGGGTCTAAAAGTAAATGGACACTATTTCAGTCATGTAGATTTTTTAAATGAAGAGATTGTTTTTTAAACAAATTCTTCATTGCTTCCCTAAATGTTGCAAAAGTTTACAGATCAATGTAAGATTGAAAGAATAATCATATGTAATACAAAGTCTAACAATAGTGTTCAAATGATTTTCTCAGAATCAAAAATAAAGATTGATAAAAAATTAGAAGAAAGAACTAAAATATCTTTGTAACATAACTAAAACATATGGTTTGATTGAATTAAATTCATAACAAAAATTAACATTGGATAGAATACTTTTGATATAAATAATTTCATATTAAAAGAAAATATTTAAATTCGTTTGGAAAAGAAGATATTTAATAAATGTCTTTTTTTTTTCCATATGTCATAGCATCAGCCGGGAGGCGAACCCACAACCATCTGCGACCTACTACTTGCATGCAAGGCTGCTGCGATGAAACCTCTCGGCTAACAACGCTTGACATAAACGTCTTTTATCAGCCCTTACATATGATTCTAAAACAAGAACACATTAAATAAGACCCATAGAAAGTCATTAGACCATTCAGTTAAATTTAAAGAAATGTATGTGTGGGGTGATAAGAAGCAATCAAAATCAAAATAGTTAGGTGAGAACACAAACAGTGATATTGACCTCATGGCAAAAATTAATATAGTAAAATCGAATAAGAAGGGTCATGTTGCTAGACGATATGACATTAGTTGGACAACTGTTATCATAAACTGTTAGTGATGATGATTGTAAAATATTTCAAAGAGATCTGGCGAGTGATAGATGGCTGACATAAAGAAATGTACTTGTATGACATTGAGACAGAGACAATGTCTAGCTTGGAAAGTGGATTAAATAAGGAAAAACTTTCATGTTGCAGTGATGGATAATAGTTGAAATTAATTATAATGTTAATATTCTCATTAGTTTTTTACATCTTAAAAATGTTTTACAATAATCATTTACAATGTAATAATTATTGGTGTAATTTGTTATCCAGAATGAGTTTGGAGTAATAATACTTTTGAATAGACTTGATTCTTTAATTAATTAAAGTTGTTGTATGTGACAAAAGTAATAAAAAAATTGTCCTCTAATAATCGTCTGCTATTTTCTTTATTACAATAGTTATCTTAAGTAGATAAATGTGGCACAGGGAGCATAATGCTACCACTTATCACAATAATTTCATATTGTTAAACTGTAAACCTTATGTATACTTACGATACATAAAGACCTGAACCAACTGAAAATTTAAGGAACATAACTTAGATGGCATTTATTTCTTTTAGATATATTTTACTAAACTGTTTGAAATGTTTCTGGAGAACTCTTAATTTTATATTACTAACATTATCCTTTCATACTTTATGAATAATCATAATTTATTTAAAGTATCGGAAATGTATTTAAAAAAACAAAAATTGTTTGATATCTATATTCGATTGAAATATTTGACATTTAAATCTGATCAGAGTAAGAAAGGAAAAAATGAACTGAAACAACAGAGGCTATGTGTTACAGAAATAAGCAGAAGATTGTATTCATCATCATCTATACTGATTTATTGTGTATGTGTTGAAGTGAAGCTGCAGTTTACATAGTTGTCTTTATAAAACATGGGTTGATGAAGTTAATAAATTAAAAATAATGTCATGTGTTAAAAAGACAAAAGAAAAGAGAAAAATAGACAAAATGTCATTTCTCATATCCCATATTAGCACCCCTTAATAATAAAGGTTTGAACAAACTTTTTCAAGGTTGATAACAATTCTTGTGATCAATTTAGTCAATCACCCCCCCAGTAAACAAATAATGCATATTGTACATACTGTAATGATCATATTTGTACATTTATGCAACAAAATCCAGAGTCCTGACAAAGAATACCAAGGCTGATCTAGATGAGGTGTTGAGACCTCAAATCAGATTGCACCTCAACTCCTCCACCAACACTCCATGACTTACTGCTTTATGAAAGACATATATGAGAATACGCTCAAAGGTTATTTGTTCACATGCCAGAAGTAGCAAAGAATGGAGCAAGAGATTTGGGGAATATTAACTAAATGACAAATAACTTAGTAAACACACACACATATGGCTGAATAGATAATGCATATATCAATAATTAATACTATATTAGTGTATATTTCGAAAAGATTTGGTAATGAATTACAAATAACACATGCGACATTTATGAGTTTTAAAAGATTTAATTATAAAATATAAGGTAAACAATATAAATATAAAAGTGCATTGAGATTTACTAATTGTACAGTCTATTCATGCCTCGATTAGGGTATTCCATCCCTACAAGTTTTACCAATAGTCAAATCATATGAGAATGACAGCTAATATAACTAATATATTAATAATTTATGTAATAAACAATAAATGTGTTCTTTATGCAGATTGCATAATATAAACTAGAACTGAGGTTCAGGTCAATGGTGAACAAATAATATCATGAAAGGCAAACTGGTGATTTGGATTTGTAGCATAACTTCTGATTCTATAGCACTACAAAAATAAGTGATGTGGCCCAAATGTGCAGTTACTCACGAGATTCAAAAACAAGCACCCTGTCCCCATGGACCATATGGTTTGCTATCTTAAAATAAGTGAGCATTTAGTTTGGGTGACCAGAACAGATTATAAAAAATCTGGACTCTTGTGTTCCAGTTCTAAAATAAGTTAATGGGGTGGCTCTTTAAACCAAATCCCATTTTAATAAAAATATAATACCAAGGCATATACTGCAGCTGTGTCCTTTATAAAAACACATTCATAGTGCTTTCTAAATATAAATATTAAAATCCACTGAGTACAGATTTATAGTTTGATTCTGTAAAACTACTATATAGCTGTTCATACTTTAGCATACTTAAATCATGCTAAAAATGAGTAATTACGAGTGACATAGTTTACCCAGTAATCTGTATAGTTTTTAAAAATAAAGTAAGAAGGTTAAAGTATATCTGGGACTTAAAATGAACTAATAACTTATAATATGTTTTAAAATATCATTTTCTCATACTTAACTAAACAGAAAAACCAAAACATAGTAGCTTAATTGATAAATAAAATATTTTGCATTATATTAAAACATTATAATAGCAAAATAATGAAAAGGTTCAGTTTATAAAATAAAAAAAAATATTTATTATATCATGAGACTCAGAATTAAAATACAGATGAAAAGAAATATTAAATTGAGCCAATATCCCACAGGATACTACCTCAATGGCATAAGAACATTATCCCCCTATTACTATCTCAAATAAATAAACTTATAGTATTTGTATGTGTTTAGTAAATCCTACTCATTAAGATTAAACTAATAATTAAATCTTAATCTTTTATTGTACAATAATTTAGCTCAATAAAATGACCATAAGATAATGTTAAATGTGATTTCTTAAATAAATAAAATCAAGAAAATAATAGAATTCTTAAAAAATAATACTTTATTTATTTCTGTGCAAAAATGTTATATTTGATTCAAATATTCTGTGTTTTTAATGCATTGTAATGGGGGAAAAAATAGTCTGAAAACACAAATTTTGAAAAATTTAACAAAGTTTTATTATAACAATAAAATAAAAATAACAATTTATTTACAATATTTACACTTGTTATCCTAAATGTGCACCATTATACATTTCTTATTAATTATAGTTATTAAAAACAATAGAGAATCTATTTAAGTCTTCACTCTGACTTAAAAATAATAATAATAAAACAATACAATTTTAAATATCTCTTTGTGATCAATTTTATGATGAAATTACATTTCTTTATACTTATTTTAAAATATATCTTTAAATATTATTTCACTATGCTTCTTTCAATACATCCATTGAAACATAGAATGGGAAACACAAACAATAATAATATTGAGTATGGATCTTTTTACTAAACAATTTCGTTTTGCAATGTTAAAAAATACTATATAAAATATCTACTGTTAATTTATTACTAGACAATGTGGACATCATTCTTCACTACCCTATGATTACTAAATACAATATATCCTACTTAACATTACTATAATATTCAATAGCTGTAATCATTGATGCATTCCTTATTATTTAAAAAAATACAAATTGTACCTATGCTTATTGTATATATCGTTTTGCTTTATAGCACTATATCTTAAAAATATGCAATACTCATAAAAATGAAATAAAATGTTTTAAAGTTATTTAACATTTCAAAGAGCAAATCTGCTTCATTTATTTTATTCCTGAATTTTATTTTATTTCCAAAAATAAATTTAGAACATATTTTATGATTCTTTATTATTTTGGCTCCATTGGATTTCAATTCCAACTTGCACAAACTCTACTCCTTCTTACATGTAAATGAACTTATCTTATTCAGACAATAGCATATTTTAACTCTAAATTATTTATTATTTCTTTACAAAATATACAATACTGTGTGATGTAGTTACTTTGGAAATTGAAATAGTGAATAGATGTGTAGGACTAGGGAAAAAACCTAGTCTAACTCATAGTACATATCAGATAATATAGCATGGCACAGTGTATCTATAAAAATAGAGGCATGATCTATTCTATCTAATTGACCTCCACTACTAACAATTATGTCAAAACTATTCCATCAGCTTTATTGAAACATCAATACGTAAAGAAAATAGACACTGCCCACAAATAAATATACTAGTTACAGGATATTGTTAACTGTACTGTATACTTAATAAGATTACGAAAATGCTATTCCTATTCCCCTAATACATCCTACATTGATATTATCTCTTTAGTTTTATGTTCTCCAGCTTACTCCCAAAGTAACTATCATATCAACATTTCTTAAAAGATTAATCAAATCGTACACTGACAAATGACTAACTCACATATTGAAAATAATAAACAAAATTCAATTGTAATTAGAATGATCTCACTAATCTACAAGAAAGGTCTGCTTTACTTTCCTATCTCATATTCTTAAACACATACAAACTAGTCATATAAATACTTGGAATATCCAATAATATTATAGTTTTTAAAATAATCATATAACTATTTATCATCATATTATGTTATATTGCTAATATGAAATTCAATATTCCCAGAAATATATCCTAATCTCATAATTTAAATGTGTTGTACAAATATGTTGACATAGAACATAACATTCATACTTCCATACAAAATAATTCATTGGCAATCTGCAAAAAAAAAAAAAAAAAAAAATTATATCAATATTCACAACTATTACCTAAGTGATATTGACTTGCAATCACTTACAATGTCTACATTTCTATCAATTAAATAAAACATTGCATACATGAAATACATCCATACTTTTACACTTAAAATGTTAACTTATTTAAATTATCAAATTATTTTACTATAAGATTATACTATCATTAGTACTAAATTAATGTTCATGTTCCTACTCTTCTTATTAAAATAATATTACACTTTAAAAATTAATAAAATAAGTCAAAACCATAATTATGTATATCTTGAGTTAACGAATATTTCTTTATAAAGTTCACATGTTTTTATTTCCTGCAAGAGTTTTTTTTTTTTAAATATTCTCCTAAGAGTTTTTAAAAACTCTAACGGTTGCTAAGTTTCTCTTGTTTGACAATGAACAACCGCCCCGTATTTTCACATGCTATGTAAATCCTTCCTGTGCGATAAGCGAAGTTTAAAAATTGAATAATAAAAGAAATAACATGATGTCTCAAAAATCTAAAAAAAAATAAATAAAATAATCATTGATCTGTTCTCAAAAAGTTTATAGGATAATAGTTTGTAGTTTCTATTGTCCAGAACAATGATTATTAAAATAATAATAAAATGATAAAATTTAAAAATAATATATTTAAGCTGCCATTATAGAGGATCCTGTATTGCCTTGGTGATGCATCATGTCCTAGTAATTTAACTATGGGCAATCTGGATAAAACTTTTTTCACAATATTTAAAATATTTCCATCTCCATAAGTTCAGTAATTGCTGGTTTATAATCCATTTTTATAGGTTTATTCTTCAGGATAATTTACTATTTATTATCCATTTATAGCTATTTCATTTTTGTTTAAATTATCAGTTTTTAAATATTTTTTACGAACGCGTATAACCTTATATAACTTAGGTTTCATCACATATGCTATTAAAATATCCATTTTAAATACCATTTTTTATACTTTTATTTTAAATATTTCCAATGTTTTCCTTCAAAAAGAATGAAACATTTATCTTTATAGTATTACACTTTCATAAAATTATTATAAAACTTGTCATATTACTTGTCGGTCTTGAACACGTCTATCTTGCTATGATAAAAATGTGTGGTTCACTTTTAATCTGCAAGTAGCTTTTCTGTTAAGCTTACTGCATAATGTCCAAAATCATTCCATGCTTACAAGAATAATTCTCTCAGTTAACATCATTGATACTGCATTAACACTTATCATACTTATTTTTAAAATATCCTTAATTAAATATGTTTCACTTATTGGCATTTGGATATTTTTTTACTGTGAAGTTATATTAAGTTTTGACAAATAATCTTGGTAAAAGGAACCTTTAATTTAGCAATGCATATTTTTAATAAAGTTATTAAAATATATTTATACTATGCTCTCTTTGCAAATACTTTAAAAATAAATATGCTATAAATTTGCAAATAAATTATATGACGGCACTAAAAATTGACTAAAATAAAAATTTTTAAAAATTACTATCACATCAATCACGACAAAATGAACCATGCAACAGTATTTATACCCTACAAAATACCTCATCCTATTGGTGGAATTTTACTTTTCATTTGATACTGAATTTGTATATTGCTATTGACTTACACAATTAAATTTAAAAACTAAAATATGACTCATTATAACTTTAAAATATTATTTAAAATATTAATCTTAAATCTATTTCTACACTTTATTAAAATTAATTAAACATTTTAAAATGACTTTTAAAACAATATTTTATAAATTTATCCCACCTTTAATATTTAATTTATCTATTTTATTTTAAAACAAAATATTTATTTTTTATTAGCTGTATTCATTTTATAATACTATTTAAAACATTTTATAATGACTTATTTAATATTTCCCCTTATGATAGGCAAATAAATATATTCAATTCAATAATGCAATTTTTTAAATATTTTGAACTTTGTTAATACAAATACTAGCAAGCATGTGTGTATAACTATATTAGACAGGTCACATGACTGATAGCTGAGACATTATATACAATTTACTGTCTGAAAATAAATTATAAATTGCAACACTTATTATATTAAATACATAATACAATAATATAAAATTTAGAATAATAATTAGGAAAATATAGAATTAAATATAACTTTTCCTAACATAAACTTACTTTTAGAATATATGATATTAATTATAATTATTAAATATAATTTATAATATTAAATATAGCATTTATCTAATTATAAGTTTTAACTATTAAAATTTAACTTTTAAACATATTTTAAACATTCATACCTGCATTATTTATTATGGCCAGCTTTTCCAAACATACATAATTAATATTTTTAGCTTTACTTAACTGTTTTGAAGTTATTTATCATAATTTTAAGCATTACCTATTTATTTTTAGCTTCAAATTGTACTATTAAGATATTATCAATACAATATAACTATCATCCAAAGAGAACACTTTCTAAATTTAAATTTTTTACTAAAATTTTCAACTAACTTGTAGCTAAGTCAAAATTATTATTATTATCAAGCTCTGCTCTGAATGGAGATAAATAAATAATAATGATAACTGATTACAGTTATTATCTTAAGAAAATTATGAATTACTAATATTTGTTGAGAAGGCAAGATTCTTACAAAGATTATTATTAAAATAAGTTTAACATCAATCCCTCTGATCATTTACCAATCCTTGGAGGTATGATCAGATAATCGACCTTTGCTTTGATAGATATATTTATGAGTAATGACTAATCCATCCTTAAACACCAATCTTACCTAATGGTAAGAATTATGTCTTCAAAAACACAAAATAAATTTTTTTAATGGTTTCTCCTTGGAGGATGAATGTTCATGATTTAGGGTGGATCCTCTATAAGCTTAGGTTTTTACTGGAGATTGTTTTTCAAATAATAAATCAGTATGCCAAACAAAGCTGCCAGCATTGCAAAGTTATTGCTTTTTCTTTTAGTTGTTATGTAGATGTTTCCCACATATGGTATGGTGGTTATTATTATTGGTAGTTATGTGAACAAACCCTTTGGTATAGTTAGATCTTTAACTTTCCCCTAATGAATGTCATCATACTCAGGCAGGTTCATACAGCTAAACATGGGCTGGCCTAACAAACCTACATAATTAACTTACCACAACATTTTTCTGGGATACTCTTCCATTGATATTTATAATTGAATGAAAGTAGTATTTCACTTTTTGAAATTATTTTTTTTCTAACGATTCATTGATCTGCTTCGCATCTCTGTCAAAATTTCTGAATTCCCTCTTTTTTGTTTTTATTTTTCCTCTTCTTTTTTTAAAAAAGTTCTCATTCGATTCATGTAATGTTTATAACCTCCCCCTTTAGATCTCCCCATCCACTGATTACCATTATCTCTGGAATTCTTTTAGTGCTAGCAAGTTCCCATTGTTTGTAATTATTCAACAGCGTTCTTGGAAATTTATTGGCAAATGTCATTAACAGAAATATCCCTTGGGGCACAACTGACCAATTTATCCTCTCTTTAATATTATATTATTTACATTATTTTAGTTAAGAAACATGCACTACAAGTATTATTTTAAAAATCATAACACAATGTAATAAATCAAAATAACTGCATTCTACATAATCAATAAAATATGACCCTGTGCCCAACTGCTGTCTTTCAATTTCACCTAAATAAATGTTAGTATTATATATATATATATATTGCGATTGTCTGTATAAGTTGCACCTAAATAAATGTTAGTATTATATATATATATATATTGCGATTGTCTGTATAAGTTGCACCTTTAATGTATATCACATTCATGTTACACTCTCTTGTAACAGGGTTCGAATGAATAATTTATATACATTTTTTTATTTTTATTTTGAGTTATTTTAGTAATTAATACCAACAGCAATTAACACTCGGTAATACTTAGGGTTTTTGATTAAGTCTCTAACCATATTCAAACCCATCTATTATTACATAAGATTACAAAATTTACTTTTAAAAAGTTATTACCAGTTATTAATTTTGAACATTCAATATTTAGCTATCTTTAGATTTAGGAATCAGTTTAAAAGTTTAGTTTCATTTTATAGAACACTGTGGGGAGACATATACCATTCTTCTTATAGTTGAGGTACTTGTTGCTGGCACTCTCCATTGGGCTGGCTTGGGTAATTTCTTTTTGGCAGGCTGTGGGTTTTGTACTCCATCTCCATCATGGACCAATAGTCCACAAGGGAGGGCAGTGGTTGGGCTACCCCATGGTTCTAATTATATAAAAAATGAATGAGTGAACCCTAATGACTGAATTTTGGGGATTTTTATTAACTCATCCACCTCACAAGCTATTTTTTTGTTTATGACTTTTAATTTCAATTTTCAATTTTTAATAGCAAGTATAAAATTAATAAGAACCAAAGGATCTGGATTGGCTATTGGAAAGTGGTGCCAGGTTAATGATGTTGACTTCCCCCTTATGAACTTTGTTTTAAACTTTTAAAAATCTTCAGCTCTCAGTTTACCATTTAATTAGAAATATTTCATAAAAACCAGTGATCTTCATCTTCATTCTCTTCTTTTAAAAAAAAAAGAGATTTAAGCTGTCAACATTCTAGCATATATATATATATATATATATATATATATATATATATATATATATATATATATATATATATATATATATATATATATATATATATATATAGAGAGAGAGAGAGAGAGAGAGAGAGAGAGAGAGAGAGAGAGAGAGATAAATTATAAGTTTTTGGGATATATCGTGTCTTATTTTCCATTGAGCACCGATATTTCGATGGAATAGCAACCACTATTTTCAAGGTTAACTTTTGAAAGAAAAATCATTAGATCTTAACAAATACCGTGACTGTGTGCAAGATGAGAAATGAGATTCCAGTTCAGCATTCACAATATAAGGCTTATCAAAATGTTTATTTTCCTCAGTATTTTTACCTGCTAATTTTAAGTTAATATTGGATAAAAAGAGAGGTTTCCACATAGCTGGAATACGTTGTGCTTCATCAGTTCTATTTAAACTAATAGGTCTCTTTAATATTTCAATTGACTCTCTCATGGTTCTTAAATCATATCTTTCCAAATTAGCAAGTAGTTTTCTATTGTCAAAATTAGGTTTGTGATCAGTTTCTAAATAATGGGACGTAAAAACTGATGCACAAATTTTTTGTTGAAAAGCATTTTTATGTTCCTTAATTCTGACATTAATTCATCTATTAGAATGACTCACATAGCCTCTTAAGTACTGGAAACACGGAATTTCATAAACTCCTTGGTGTGCCAAAAATATTCTGTCTTTAGGTTTATACAAAAAATCACCAATTTTTTTGCCAGTAGAAAAAGTGGTCTTTATATTAAAACAAGATAGTCTTCTACTGATTTTATCAGTAACCTCCCTAATGTAAGGCAAAATTACTCTATTAAAAGAGGAATTATCAATTCTAGCCTCTTTTTTCTTTTTAGTATTAATGTTATATAAAGCCTTACATCTGATGTTTTTATTATAATTATTAGAAATCAGAATACTTTTTGTAAGTTTTATTTCTTGAGAAAGATGTTCTTTATCAGATAAATTATAAGCTCTTATAATTTATCTGATAAAGAACATCTTTCTCAAGAAATAAAACTTACAAAAAGTATTCTGATTTCTAATAATTATAATTTATCTGATAAATAACATCTTTCTCAAGAAATAAAACTTACAAAAAGTATTCTGCTTTCTAATAATTATAATAAAAACATCATATGTAAGGCTTTATATAACATTAATACTAAAAAGAAAAAAGAGGATAGAATTGATAATTCCTCTTTTAATAGAGTAATTTTTCCTTACATTAGGGGGGGGGGTTACTGATAAAATCAGTAGAGACTATCTTGTTTTAATATAAAGACCACTTTTTCTACTGCAAAAAAATTGGTGATTTTTTGTATAAACCTAAAGACAGAATACTTTTGGAACACCAAGGAGTTTATGAAATTCCGTGTTTCCAATGCTCAAGAGGCTATGTGGGTCAATCTAATAGACAAATTAATGTCAGAATTAAGGAACATAGAAATGCTTTTCAACAAAAAATTAGCGCATCAGTTTTTATGTCCCATTATTTAAAAACTGAACACAAACCTAATTTTGACAAAAGAAAACTACTTGCTAATTTGGAAAGTTATGATTTAAGAACCATGAGAGAGTCAATTGAAATATTAAAGAGACCTATTAGTTTAAATAGAACTGATGAAGCACAACGTATTCCAGCTATGTGGAAACCTCTTTTTTTATCCAATATTAACTTAAAATTAACAGGTAAAAATACTGAGGAAAATAAACATTTTGATAAGCCTCATATTGTGAATGCTGAACTGGAATCTCATTTCTCATCTTGCACACAGTCACAGTATTTGTTAAGATCTAATGGTTTTTCTTTCAAAAGTTAACCTTGAAAATGGTGGTTGCTATTCCGTCGAAATATCGGTGCTCAATGGAAAATAAGACACGGTATATCCCAAAAACTTATAATTTATCTACATCATTTAACCGTGAAAACATTAAGTATAAATATATATATATATATATATATATATATATATATATATATATATATATATATATATATATATATATATATATATATATATATATATATATATATTAATAAATAACAAACTAACCAAAGGAAATACATATAAAAACAAAAAAAAGACTTATAAATCCAATAAATAATATTATATTTCAACCAGAGGACTGGTTTTCATCAGAAAAAAACAAACAAACCAGTCCTCTGGTTGAAATATAATATTATTTATTGGATTTATAAGTCTTTTTTTGTTTATATATATATATATTGTAACCGTAAATCTTCTCGTGGCCAACTATAGCCACCGAAGGCCATTGCCCTCTCAACTACCTATCGTGTATGAACACGTTGCAGCAATAAAAATTGTAACCGCAAATTGTGTGGTCCCAATTACGTAATAAGTGCACTAGGAATTGTAACTTCGATCACTAATCAATTCCCGCTGTACATTGTCAGCTATTAAGAGCTGTATCCAAAAGCATATCATGCTATCTATTTTATGCATCAAAGACCACAACTACAGACCAAACTAATGATCTAACATAAACTTTTTACAATTTAATTTAATCGCAGCCAGGGTATACCGTGAAGACCTATCATAGTATTATTATAAAACACATTAAACAAATTATAAGTGCAATGTTATCACTTTTAAACCTTAATTTGTGATTTTTATTGTATGCGACCCTATGGCCGACCATGTACAAGATGGCATAATTTGTGGAATTACATAAGATTATTAAATTTTAAACCATCTAAATGATTTCTAATACAAATGCTAGTCCAGGTAAAGCTTTGCAATAAATAAACATAAATACTTGGGTTCTGATTTTATAGTTTATCATATTACTGAGACTCTTATTATACTGACAAATGACAATTTAAAAACGTTAAGTAAATATATTTAATCATGTCATTATTTGGTAAATCTGTTTACAAGTTTAATAATTCATTTATAATTTTATACTAGAATCAACTACGCAAAGCCAAAATGATGGAAAAGGTAAATGGGATTTTATTGTACCTTACCAATCATAAACTACCAAAGACGAAAAGCATCTTAATGTTTTCTCAAAAATATTAATAAACTCTTATATCATGTATACAATAATATGGACTTCAATGTATGCTCTTCACTGTATGCTCTATCCAAAGTTTATGATTTCTGATGTTATGAATGACACATAGCAACGGCACAGTAAGTTTAATTATAAATCAACGTTTATTTACAAATTTATGAACAATAAGTAATTAATTTCAATATTCTAAATAAAACATAAATAAACAAATCAAATTAATAAATTATAATTCAATCGACTTTCTTCAATACATCTCATAGGTACAGTATTTAAAAATCTCATCATACCTTATTTCAATCTAATATAATGAATATTGATGAGATTATACGAAATTCAGCATCAAACTCATGAAATATTGAACGTCATTTCCAGATTCAATAAATCCCTACTGTACACCTATAATAATATAATAAATAATATGATGTCTGTATGATTTAGCTATAATGTAATCATTAATTAAAGTGACAATTTAAACTTACGTTCCGGTAAATAATAATCAACCAACAGTTAATTATTATGAAGTACTTGAATAGAATGTCCTGCTACCATTTAATAATCTAACCGATAAATTATGCTTACAAATGAAGAAGATGATTTAGCAGATTAACTAAAATACTTTGCCCAACTTATATCTGTGAAGCAAAACATATTCCTGTGGATGCATTCATCTACACGTAGGAATTAAATAATACTAAACGTTTTGTGTATTTAAACACGATCATAAAGTAATACGTATAATCACACAATTCCGCGGATTAACCAACGGCGCAGGAATGTGTGTAAAATACAAAAATGGCAATTAAAATAATCTGCGGATTAACCACCAGCACAGATTAAAGCCATTTAACATTCTAAAACAACATTATTATTTACTAAATACAAAAATGGCAATTAAAATAATCTGCGGATTAACCACCAGCACAGATTAAAGCCCTTTAACATTCTAAAACAACATTATTATTTACTTCACATTAAAGTGCAAAATCATCCTCCTCAGTTCTTCTGACTATTCAGAATACACTAACACTTTAGCAAATGTGGGTTCTTGCATAATAAAATGTTACGCTAATCAGGACAACTAATGTACTACTTATCTTGCTTAAAATAAACATGTGTAATATAATATAAGTAATATTGGCATAGGAATATAAATCTGGAAAGACTCACAAAATATCTCATAAAGATTGATATATCTCATGAATTCATTAAGTACTGTTTAAGCTTTTCCGCAAGCGCTATTCTCTTGAATAAATATTTTATTCAACCCTTATTAATTTAAACTTAATAAATATAACTTTTGAACTTCACGTGCAAGTTCATATAACGATAAAATTAAATAAATGTATTATTCATCAAATATATAAAATTTAACGGTGTGTGTGTGTGATAAAACTAAATGTAAAGCATTTTGTACTTCAATACATGAATTTTAGCAGATGTGTGTATCACAAATTGGATTGTATAGCATTTTATAACTCCTAATGTGATCCGTGGAATCCATGTACGATGTGTAGAATAATGAGTATACGAGGTAATAGCTATAACTGTAGTTAAATTCCATACATGCAATTCTATCCATTTGATTAGTTATTATAAGCAACATTAGATTAACGATTTTGCGTGGCTCCCCAAACATGAAACAATTTTAAAACATGATACGCAGAATTTAAATGAAAATGTTTTTCATAAAGTTATTAATCTCTACATTTTTCTATCAAAAGTGTTCCAAGTTTATCACATCCATGCAAGTATTTATTTATCCACGCGTTAATCCAGGAATACTAATTATAGCAATTAATTTATTCATTTTAAACCTACGATAAAATTATAAAATAGCTTTGATTAATTATTTGAAGAATGTTTATTATCCAAATGTTAAACAAATTAACTAGCAAATATTACTGGCATTGTAAAGTTAAATATCAATCAATATTATATTTTATTAGAATTAAAAAACGGAAATATTAAAATATTTTGATAACTTTAACGTTTTACTTTAACTTAAAATTCTTCTTTTTTAAAAAACAAATTTTCATATTCATAAAACTTCTGTAATTAAAATACTTATTTAATTTTTCCAAATTGTAGAATAATAAATATTTCAAAACATACCAAAATCTTGTATTTAATTCTTTCAAACTTAAACTGGGAAGCTCCGACATTTTAAAAATGTACCTATTGGGAAATTATTACCGGTGATTCGATCCACTTGGCCAGCCGACTTGAACAGACTTTTAAATTTAGCAATTCATCTTATAATTAATTACCACTGTGTTATATTTACGTTTATAGCAAATTTTGTGGTAATCCGTTTACTTATTAACTATTTTAAAATTAAGCTTATCAAATTTACACCATTTGCCTTTTTACCATTTTCTTTTTTTTTCTCCCTCCAAAAGCCAACTATCAGATAATCTTCTCTTTTAAATTCGCGCTCTTTTCTTTTTACATTGAGACGCATATGTAATTACTGTATTTATTTTTAATAATTAATATTTAATTGAACAAATGGTTTTTTTTTTAATTCAATGGAAATAATAATTTAAGATCATTTTAAACAAATAAAATAAAATATTATTTTTAATAATATTTTACCAAATTTTTATGTGTTGTCAAATTTTTAAAAAGTTAAACGTTTTGATATGAGTTAGTGTATGGGAAGAAGCAAATTTAAATTTATCAAAATAATATAAGAGAGTAATCTGTTCAAAGTGCAGCTCAAGCCAATCAAATCACCAAAAGAAGAAAGAGAAATTTTTTATACTAGTTACACCAAATAATATATTTTATAGTAAAATATATGGTTACAATATATATATATATATATATATATATATATATATATATATATATATATATATATAGTAATAAAGAACAAGTACCTACTATATCTATTACATCTTCCGAATTGCCCAGAATTTTAAATGAAGAAGTGAGAAATGCAATTAAATGTATGAAAAAAGGAAAGGCTCCAGGTAATGATGGAATTATAATTGATATATTAAAAGAAGCAGGTGAAGAAACAGAAAAAATATTAGCAAAGTTATATACCAAATGTCTAAATGATAAAGATGTACCGGATGATTGGAAGAATTCAGTAATAATATTAATATTTAAAAAAGGTGATAAAGAAGATATTAGAAATTACAGACCTATCAGTCTTTCATCAGTTTTATATAAAAAATTTTACCAAGATAATTACAACTCGTCTACAGAGAACCTTGGATTTTCACCAACCAAGAGAACAACCTGGATTTAAAAGTGGTTTTAGTACAGTAGATCATATTCAAGTATTGAGAGAAGTCATAGAACGGACAAATCAATATGAGTTGTCATTATGTTTTGGATTTGTAGATTATGAAAAGGCATTTGATTCTATAAACATTTCTTCAGTGATTAAAGCATTGGATCATCAAGGTATAGATCCAGGATATTGTCATATTTTAAAGAATATTTATAAAAATGCAACAGCAACAATTAGATTACATAATGATACTGGGAAAGTCAACATTGAGAAAGGTGTACGACAAGGTGACTGCATATCTCCAAAACTTTTTACAGCAGTGCTGCAAGAAGTATTTTGTGGATTAAAATGGGAAACTAAAGGAGTGAAAGTAAATGGAGATTATTTAAGTCATTTAGATTTCGCAGATGATATAGTTGTTTTTTGTAAATAATGCTTCCGAGCTGCAGGAAATGTTGCAGGAGTTATCAGATGAAAGTAGGAAAGTAGGACACTAAAGATAAATGTTAAAAAGACTAAAGTAATGTTTAATCGATTTGCTCAAAATATGAAAATAAAGATTGATTATGATGAATTAGAAGAAGTTAAGAGTTACAAATACCTTGGTCAGATTATTAATACAGATTGAAACATAATAGAGGAAATTAATCATAGAATTAAACTTGGTTGGAGTGCTTTTGGTAGAAATAACTTGATATTAAAAGGAAATATGCCTATGTGTTTGAAAAGAAAGGTTTTTAACAAATGTATTTTACCAGTTCTTACTTATGGATCTGAGACTTGGACACTTAATAGAAGATCAATACAAAGACTTCAGACCACTCAAAGAAGTATGGAGAGATGTATGTTGGGAGTAACAAGAAGAGATCGAAAACGCAATGTATGGGTAAGACAACAAACAGGTGTTACTGACCTCATTGAAAAAATTAAAAGATTGAAGTGGAGTTGGGCTGGACATATTTCTAGAAGAGATGATAATAGATGGACAATTGAAATTTTAAACTGGATTCCAAGAGATTGTAAAAGACCCAGAAGGAGACCACATGTAAGATGGATGGATGAAATAAGAAAATTTGTAAAGGTGATGTGGAGAAGAGAAGCTAAAGATCGGAGAAGATGGATTAAACTTGGAGAGACCTTCATCCTGCAGTGGATTGATAATGGTTGATAATGATATATATATATATATATATATATATATATATATATATATATATATATATATATATATATATATATATATATATATATATATATATATATATATATATATATATATAAGACAGATAGACCTCAATTTAAGAATTACTTGCAAAGACCAACAATTCTATAACTTAAATAACTTAAAAATAATTTTAAAAGAATTTTTAAAATCTGTAAAGTTTACTTAATCTATGACATTATAGTTCTTTTCGCAAACATGCATAGTTGTGCTCCCACATATACAATGATGTTCACCATTTAAATTAATTTAGTTAATTTTAAAATTATACATGCTTATTCATTATACACATACAAACATGAATATTATTATTAAATGTGTGCACAGATACAAATACACACACATGTCAATATACACACTTACAGATTAAAACAAACTATTGTAAGCTTATGTATGTTGATTGGGATGGGTTTGCACTAGAAAAAAAATACTATTATGGAACATAGTAGGTGAAACTGGATGATAGACAAAGAATACTGTTTCAATATATAAGTAATAATAATTTATAAAAATAATAAATAAATATTGCATGAAATTTATAATTGAAGCTAATTTCTTATAATCCCTTTCTATGGCATTAAATGTCCTCATAGGCATAGCCATGAAAGGTGTGTAATTGTATGGTTATATGCATTTATAAAGTTAAGATTATTCATACTGTAAAATTGTCCATTTCCTAGAAAGGGGTAAACATAATTTCTTTTGATGGTTTTTAGCTATATGACACACTTTTTGATATTTGGCCTAGAGTAATTTCACTCGATGCATGCTATGTTGGCTAGCATGGGCTTAAATGTGTGGCCAAAAGGTGTTTGGTGCTTGAAAAAGATTCACTTATGCTCTGGATTATCTGTATCTTTTGTGTAAACACATTTATGTTAGAAAATCCAAGTTGAAAGATATATAAAAACAACTCAATATGACATATCAGAATATATCCTGCTGCCCCTTTGTAAAATCGGGCAATCTTATTTACACACATTTTGAATAATTTATTGCCTTTATATAAACATACTCATAATTACCATATTCCAAGATTATGACTATGAGGACATGTAACACCCTTGAAAGCACTCAGCATCGATAATAAATTTAATGCAATTATAGTATTTCTTAAGAGAATCTTTCCAGCACATATATTTATAATAACAAGTAATAATAATAATAATAATAATAATAATAATAATAATAATAATAATAATAATAATAATAATAATAATAATAATAATAATAATAATAATAATAATAATAATAATAATAATAATAATAATAATAATAATAATAATAATTTTAGATAGGCACATCAAAAACTCAAAAAAATATAAAATCTTAACTTAAACAGAAAAGGAAACTGAATTAATGTATTAATTATAATTGTTAATTACCCCATGGTGTGTTACTTGTCACTTTCATCGTAATAAAGGCGAAATCCCCTAAAGTCATTTCAAGCTCAACCGCTTGCTCGATGAGCGCCAAAGCTGTAGCAGGTTCTGTATCGATAATAATGACTGCAATATATATATATATATATATATATATATATATATATATATATATATATATATATATATATATATATATATATATATATATATATATATAATAACCATAATACAAATATTATATATAATATATAAACAAACAATTTAACTGTAAAAAATATTATATTTTAAATCCTTTAGTAACACATTCAATTACGTGATAGTCCTTGTCAACTTTAACTGAATTTCAAATTTTAATGTTAAGTAAATTTCCATAAGCAATGTATGGCTATATTTGGAACTTACCTATTAATAACATTATTTTTAGAGTTATCTATTAAAATTGCCTTATTAATTTTCTCCTTTTTATGATTCATTTCTTTCATTAATATTTTTATTTTATTACTATTAAATGTAAACCTATAATTACAAGTTTTTTCATGGTCAAAAAATACTGAAGCTGTATTAAATTGAGTATATACACTATTTTTAATTCGATTATATAATAATTGATGCTCCTTCAATCTTTTTTCCACAGAACAACTCGATTCAACGATATATAATTTTTGACATCCACATGAAATATAAATTATATTACTTTTTCGCAATTTAGAAATTATACTCTTAGAGTTATTAATCAATTAATTAACATTCAGAGGCACACAAAATTAAATATTATATTTTTCATTAAATATATTCTTAATTAATTTAGATTACATGTTATTTATAAATGGCATAGATATCAATTTTTTTATTATCTAAGGTAACATTGCAAACTTTCTTTTTCTTATTAAATGAATTTACTGTAAACAAAATTTACTTTTTATAATAACCAACCTTTAACAGTTCTTTTATATAAACTGAATAATTTAAACAATTTAAAATGGACTATTCAGAATGAACAAAATAAGAATTTTTTTTTTTTTCATTTAAAAATATTTAGAGATTCTACTAATTTAAATTATAAATTCATTTTTAAAGCTATTGAAGATAGAATATATATTCATTTAAAATCACATTTTCCAATGATACATAAAATAGAAAGTCTGATATCTTTTTTGCATCGCACTGATAAATTATGTAAATATAAGAGTGATAAAATTTTAAATATTGAATTCTCTGCTAATAAACATTTAAAGGTTGGTTATGATAAAAACAAATTTTGTTCACATTAATTCATTTAATAATAAGAAGACAGTTTGCGATGTTACCTTAGATAATAAAAAATAGATATCTGTGCCATTTGTAAACAAGATGCAATTAAATTAATCAAAAAAATATTTAAAGCAAAGTATAATATTTAATTTTTTGTTCCTTTGAATGTTAATCGATTGATTAATAATTCTAAGAGTATAATTTATAAATTGCAAAGAAGTTATATAAATTATCAGATATCAAGTGGATCGAGATGTTCTGTGGAAAAAACATTAAAAGGAGCATCAATTATTATATAATCAAATTAAAAATAATGAAAATAGCGAATTTTGTACGGCTTCAGTATACTTTGACCATGAAAAAACATGTAATTATAGGTTTACATATAATATCAATGAGTTAAAAATATTAATGGAAAAATGAATCATAAAAAGAGGAAAATTAAAGAGGCAACTTTAATAAATAAATATAAAGATAATGTTATTAATAGGGAAGTTGAAAATATGGTCATACACAGCTTATGGAAATTTATGTAACATTAAAATTTAAAATTCATTTAAAACTGATGAAAACTATCACATAATTAAAAGGACTACTAAATAATGTAAAATATAATATTTTTACCATTAAATTATTTGTTTATATATATATATATATATATATATATATATATATATATATATATATATATATATATATATATATATATATATATATATATATATATATATATATATATATATATTCATGCCTTATCAGTCACTGAGAAGAAAGACCATGATGTTTCTTGATCTTAAACTCAGAGGTAAAAAGCCAATAAACTCACCAAGCTGGCTAATGCGTGTTGGTGAGCAGCCCATCCATGTTCGTATACTATATGAATAATCACATAGTAATAACAGCTGCAACGACAAGAACGTATGGAGTGGACATTAGGAATTTGCCCTGCTCGGTTCCTTTAAGGCCTCCAAGAGGAATCAAAGGGTCTCCTTTCAGTTAATAGCAAGACTTTTTTCTGAAGCGGTTGGTGGCTGAAGGTGGAGGGTGCTACGAATCCCCTGATTGCGGACCAAGGCTGCCATTTGATGACGACTTTTTATTTAGGTACTTACAACTGCAGATCACTTTCAAGTGAAGGAAGATTGCAAGAATTAGAAGAAGAACTCTCTTATATTAAATGGGACATTATTGGACTTTGTGAAGTTAGAAGAAAAGGTGAAGAGACAATTGATTTAAAAAGTGGACATATACTCTATTATAAAGGCACAAATATTGGAAATACAAGTGGAGTAGGATTCATTATAAATAAAAAGTGGAAGAACAATATTGTGGAGATTGATGGTGTATCGGACATAGTGGCAAGATTAGTTATACAAATTAATAGCAGATACCAAATGCAGATAATTCAGGTTTATGCCCCAACAAGTTCTCATAGTGATGAAGTAGTAGTAGATTTTTATATGGATGTACAAAAGGCTTTTGATCAGAGTAAACACCATGTTAAAATTGTTATGGGAGACTTTAATGCTAGAATTGGTAAAAAAATGAAAGATGAAAGTGCTGTGGGTAATTTTGGTTATGGTAATAGAAATGAGAGAGGACATAGACTTGTCGGGTTTGCAGAAAAAGAAAAAAAACTTTATATTATGAATTTTTTTTTTTTGAGAAAAATGTTAAAAGTAAATGGACATGGAAGCATCCAAATGAAGGTACAGCAGAATTGGATTATATTTTGACTAACAGGAAATACATATTTCAAGATTGTAATGTTCTTAATAAATTTAACACAGGAAGTGATCATCGATTAGTAAGGTGTAAGATACGTGTTAATGTAAAACTAGAGAGACAAAAATTATTAAGAAAAACAATATTTACAGTTGATATTCCTAATCTTCAGAAACATTCTAATGAATTTAGATTAGAACTTAGAAATCGGTTTCAAGTATTAGTAGATTTTGAACATGATTCAGATTTGAATGAAATTAATATGAAAATAACTGATACACTTTTGAAAACTGCAACAAAGATAGCTGGTAGAAAGAAACAGCAATTGACCAATAAAATTTCTACTGAGACTAGAGAATTTCTGAAGAAAAGAAGGAATATGAAGATATACAAAAATGATGCATTAAAAAGAATTGAATATCTCGAATTTTGTAAAATGGTGCGGAAAAGAGTTGAAAATGATATAAGAAAGTATAACTGTGAACTAGCAAGGAAAGCTGTAGAAGAAAATAAAAGTCTTAAGAATGTAAAACAACATTTTGGTATTGGTAGAAAATTTATATTTGCAATAAGAAAAAAAGATGGAATTATTACTAAAAGGAGAGATGACATCATGAAATTGGTAGAAGATTTTTATCAAGAATTATATAGTAATAAAGAACAAGTACTTCCTATATCTATTACATCTTCCAAATTGCCCAGAATTTTAAATGAAGAAGTGAGACATGCAATTAAATGTATGAAGAAAGGAAAGGCTCCAGGTAATGATAGAATTATAATTGATATATTAAAAGAAGCAGGTGAAGAAATAGAAATTTTTTTAGCAAAGTTATTTACAAATGGCTTAATGATAAAGTTATTCCAGACAATTGGAAGAATGCTGTATTAATATTAATATTTAAAAAAGGTGATAAAGAAGATATTAGAAATTACAAAGCTATCAGTCGTTTATCAGTTTTATACAAAATTTTTACTATGATAATTAATACTCGTCTACAGAAAAAACTGGATTTCCACTAAGCAAGACAACAAGCTGGATTTAAAAGTGGTTTTACTACAGTAGATCATATCCAGGTATTGAGAGAAGTTATAGAAAGGACAAATGAATATGAGTTGCCATTATGTTTAGGATTTGTAGATTATAAAAAGGCATTTGATTCTATAAACATTTCTTCAATGATTAAAGCATTGGATCATCAAGGTATAGATCCAGGATATTGTCATATTTTAAAGAATATTTATAAAAATGCAACAGCAACAATTAGATTACATAATGACACTGGGAAAGTCAACATTGAGAAAGGTGTAAGACAATGTGACTCCATATCTCCAAAACTTTTTACAGTAGTGCTGCATGAAGTATTTTGTGGATTAAAATGGGAAACTAAAGGAGTGAAAGTAAATGGTGATTATTTAAGTCATTTAGATTTCGCAGGTGATGTAGTTGTTTTTGCAAATAATGCTTCAGATCTGCAGGAAATGTTGCAGGAATTATCAGATGAAAGTAGGAAAGTAGGACTAAAGATAAATGTTAAAAAGACTAAAGTAATGTTTAATCGATTTGCTCAAAATATGAAAATAAAGATTGATTATGATGAATTAGAAGAAGTGATCAGTTACAAATACCTTGGTCAGATTATTAATACAGATGAAAACATAATGGAGGAAATTAATCATAGAATTAAACTTGGTTGGAGTGCTTTTTGTAGAAATAACTTGATACTAAAAGGAAATATGCCTATGTGTTTGAAAAGGAAGGTTTTTAACAAATGTGTTTTACCAGTTCTTACTTATGGATCTGAGACTTGGACACTTAATGGAAGAATAATTCAGAGACTTCAGACCACTCAAAGAAGTATGGAGAGATGTATGTTGAGAGTAACAAGAAGAGATCATAAACGCAATGTATGGGTAAGAGAACAAACAGATGTTACTGACCTCATTGAAAAAATTAAAAGATTGAAGTGGAGTTGGGCTGGACATATTGTTAGAAGAGATGATAATAGATGGACAATTAAAATTTTAAACTGGATTCCAAGAGATTGTAAAAGAGCCAGAAAGAGACCACATGTGAGATGGATGGATGAAATAAGAAAGTATGCAGGGGTGATGTGGAGAAGAGAAGCTAAAGATCGGAAAAGATGGATTGAACTTGGAGAGACCTTCATCCTGCAGTGGATTGATAATGGTTGATAATGATATATATATATATATATATATATATATATATATATATATATATATATATATATATATATATATATATATATATATATATATATATATATATATATAATATTATATATAATATATAAGCTGGACATATATTACATATTTGTGCTTCACCTAGTGCCAATGTCATCAGCCCTAATATGGGTTTGAACCCAATCTTATATTAACTGACACCCATCTCATAATAGGTGGCAGTATATTTTTAATAAATATTATAATCTTTTATATGTCATTAATTTTGTTTTATAATTAAAACAAACCTTTCTTATAATAGTCTATTTATTTTATAATATTTGTAAAACTGTATATTATGTTTATTTTATTAAATTGGCATTGATATGTAATTGAATCCTAGATATCTATAAAATGTTACAAATATTTTAAATTCTTTTATTAAAGTTCATTTTTCTTAAATTAATCAATTGATAACATTTTATATTTATCTTTTGATAAATGCATATTAAAGGATCAATTATATAAACAATGTAATATTTGTAAAAAATATTTTGTAAATTTGTACTTACGTTTTATATCAAATATTAAATTTGAATGTCATTGTACAGAATTCGTAAAAATTTTCTGAATAAAATTTACATTTTTGTTAATCTAAACCAAAATTAAATAGGCTTTGTTAATACAAAGACTGATAAACTTAATCATGCTTGTTGCTGTTTTCTTTTAATTAGCAAATGAACCCTTGGGGCATGTTGAATGCAGGATAAAAAGTTCTGTCCCAAGCAGGCACCAACCTCAGAGAGCCACTTAGAGCAATTGCAATTGGCAGTTGTCATTGTAGATTGAATCCTATAGATAAGGCCAGATCACATAAATAGTGGAAAATTTGATAAGAAGTTTATTGAAGGAGATTATTTGAAGAGAGTTCACTGAAGAGAGTAGTGTAGAATTACAGTACATCATGATGCAGGAAAGGACAGGGTAAAAAGATTGGCTGTTGCTTTCCAGAGCTTTGTTCCACCAGCACATTAATGCCATCCACTGCTTTCTACAGCCAGCCAGAGACTGTACTGTGTCAGGGAAGCCTGCTAAATGATCTGATTGTATAACTGCCTGTTTCAAGCCGTGGAATGTCTACAGATTGATTCTGATGTAACGTCCAATTTGCCGCAAGCCACTGACTCTATTTTACTTGTTTTCTAAATCAATATTAATTTATAATATATATATATATATGTAATTTTATACAACTTAATTTTAAAATACGTCTTTTGAAATTTTTCTTAAATTTAAAAATATTAGTTCTTATAAAAAATCTCACATTATTTTGATGTGACAAATTTAATTTTTGTTGGTTTATTTATAATATTGACTTACTGAAACTGTCAAGTGTAAAAAATTCAATGAACAATTAACTTTAAACCTCTCCCTTTTTTTCTCCAGTTAAAAATCATTACGGGATACTTAATTCCATTAAATTAATTAATTAAAGAAAAGCTCATTTAGTTTTGTACCTCATATTATGAATTTATTTTTAAATGATTGAAATTATTTTAAAAGTATCTTAATATTATCTCCAATTTAAAATAGCCCTCATAATTATTTCTGAAAGGATAATGAATTTTATTAAATCAATTAATAACTGGAACACAGGCTTATTATATACCTGTGTCTATATATGTAATATATAGGGTATATGAGCACAGACGTTCACACAACCCACCATTATCCACTGTACCTAATAACACTGATACACTCATGCACATATATGCTGAAAATATGAATAATCATCAATATATGTATTTCATGCTAAACCAGCAATCATCCGTTGGTCCAGATTATCATCCCCTACACATATATACTATAAGTGCTCAGATATATATTAAGATAAACAATTTTCATACTTTAATGGACAGGCTAAAATTTACTAGACACTCCAACTCTTCAACCATCCATCCACATGTGGGGTTCAAATTGACCTTAGGTCAACATGGGTGTGACAAGAATCTCAGCCTCAGGGTGGCCTTTGAGCATTTCATCATCAGATTTTCAATTGGATGGATGGTTGAAGAGTTGGAGTGTGTACTAGATTGGAGCCTGTCATTAAAGTATGAAGATTGTCTATCTTAATATATATCTGAGCACTTATAGTATATATGTGTGGGAGATGATAATCTGGACCAACTGATGATTGCTGGTTTAGTATGAAATATGTATATTGGTGATTATTTATCTTTCCAGCATATATGTGCTTGAGTGTATTGGTGTTATAAGATAGAGTGGAGAGTTGTGGGTCATGTAAAAGTATGTGCTCATATACCCAATATATTAAATCAGTTAAGTAAAATCTTACAATTTCTGTAAAGCAAATGTCTTAAAAGAAAATTGTTGAAAGCATTTTATTAGTATATGTTTCATACATATATTTTGTCAAAAAATAGTAAAAAATTGATGTATAATTTGTCATGCTGTATATTATCAAACTTCACCATAAAGTGAGTTTGATAACCAATGCTCCATCTATGATGGTTAAAAGACAGTCTTATTTGTGATTACCAATGATAAACTATTTAATAGCTTAATAAATGAAATATTTGGAAAGTGCCTTCCGTTTTATATTATGTTTTATGATTCATTCAATAATGGCCTAGGGTTTCTAGAGACTTTCTATTATGTCAGGGAGCCAATTATTTTAATCAGGAATTAAGTTATTATTTTCGTTTAGTGATACACTATCTGTATATGAGCAAAACTCTCCATAAAGTATTGCCACCTGTGCTAAACAGAGTAATCAATGGATGCTAGAAGGCTTGTGCATAAAATCCCTATCTAATGCCTACTCATCCAATATCACCAGACTAGTTTCTGGCTTGTGGCCTTCGTCAGTGAGGAGCTTTGGATCTGAGAGCACTGCATCTAGATCTTAGGACCTAATGCAACCCCCTAGCAACCACCTTTTATCTCCACTTAACTACAAAACTATGAGAATGAAATTGAAAACAAAAAATATTTGAATCTAAGCTCAATAGCTTATATAGTCATATGGGTCTGATCTCAGTTCAGCACACATACATTTTGGTGTCTTTGGCTCTTTTACAACTATAGCCACCACTATCCTATTAGGCAGGATTGGTGCTAAACCATTAAGCATCACATGATCACATTTCCTATACTAGCACATTAATTGATGATAAACAGAGCAAAACTCTCCATACAGTATTGCAACCTGTGCTAAACAGAGTAATTAATGGATGCCAGAAGGATTGTGCATAAAATCCCTATCTAATGCCTATTCATCCAATATCCCCAGACAAGTTTCTGTATTGTGGCCTTTGTCAGTGAGGAGCTTTGGATCTGAGAGCACTGTATCTAGATCTTAGGATCTAATGCAATTCTCTAGCAACCACCTTTTATCTCCACTTAACTACAAAACTATGAGAATGAAATTGAAAACACAAACAATATTTTCAATCTAAGCTCCAAATGTATGGCTGCTGAACTGAGTTCAGACCCATATGACTATATAAGCTATTGAGCTTAGACTGAAAATATTTTTTGTGTTTTCAATTTCATTCTCATAGTTTTGTAGTTAAGTGGAGATAAAAGGTGGTTTCTAGATGGTTGCATTAGATCCTAAGATCTAGATGCAGTGCTCTTAGATCCAAAACTCCTCACTGACGAAGGCCACAAGCCAGAAACTAGTCTGGAGATATTGGATGAGTAGGCATTAGATAGGGATTTTATGCACAAGCCTTCTGGAATCCATTGATTACTCTGTTTAGCACAGGTGGCAATACTGTATGGAGAGTTTTGCTCTGTTTATCAACAATTAATATGCTAGTATAGGAAATGTGATCATGTTATCTGTATATGTGTAAGGCATTATGTATTTATAGCTACACCCTTTCATTTATTATTAGTATTTTGCTTTGCTACTTACTTCTCAGGACCTTCGGAAATTTAAATATGACCAGTCCAAACTTTTACTTTCCCTCAAAGTAGACTTCGTTTATACCAAGGGATCCTTTTTAGGGCATTGCCATTAAAATGTGTATGGTAAGTCCAGCACATCAAAAATATTATTATTATTATTATTATTATTATTATTATTATTATTATTATTATTATTATTATTATTATTATTATTATTATTATTATTATTATTATTATTATTATTATTATTATTATTATTATTATTATTATTATTATTATTATTATTATTATTATTATTATTATTATTATTATTATTATTATTAATAATAATATTCAGAGACATGTTTCAGCTGGAGGGCGAGCATTTCACAACATCTACCGGTATATGCCAGGGATTTTGTTCAGCAAACCCACCTAGATGTTCAAAACAGACCTCATTTATTCCTTTGTTGTAATGTATAATAGCATACTGCCTTCATCATCATTTTATATCTTTATTTAGCAAACCTGAAATGCTCTCTGTTGTGATGGCATGTCTTTCACAAACCAATCCCATTAATTAGTTAAATATGATTACCTAATTTATTTAAAATGAACTATCTTGCTTTCCACACTCATTATAGAAAACTGATTTAAATATAATAGTGTTTTAAATGCACATCTTTCATGTCTTGTAATATATATATATATATATATAAACATTACAAGCATCTGTTTTATATATCCATAATATATATATATATATATATATATATATATATAAATAAACATTACAAGCATAAAGTTAAACTAGTCAATATAAAACCAAAACTACCCCAAATCCAAAACTAAACCAGACCAGCATAAAAATAATATTAAAACACAACCTAAGGTTTCACTGCTACAAGCAGACTTCTCAAGTGTAAAAAACTGCAAAAAACTACACAATATATATAATATTAAAAACTACCCACAAATCCATTCACTTCCCATCCACCCTTAATATTATAAGAACTCTTAATATTATAAGAACTCTTAAATAAGTTAATTGCTTCAGAATAATAAATTTTCAATAATAAAGTCTCTTTAATTCTTCTTTTGATTTCATTTCTCTCAAAGAATACAACCTTAGCTTCATCAAAATCAGTAATGTGACCTGTATCTTTTACATGGACATACAAAGCAGAAAAAAGAATAGTTAAAAATAGATATCTTAGTTCTGCTTTGTATTTCCATGAAAAAGATACAGGTCACACTATTGATTTTGATGAAGCTAAGGTTGTCTTTTTTGAGAGAAATGAAATCAAAAGAAGAATTAAAGAGTCTTTATTATTGAAAATTTATTATTCTGAAGCAGTTAACTTATTTAAGAGTTCTTTTAATATTAAGGGTGGATGGGAAGTGAATGGATTTGTGGGTAGATTTTAATATTATATATATTGTGTAGTTTTTGGTAGTTCTTTACACTTGAGAAGTCTGCTTGTAGCAGTGAAACCTTTGGTTCTGTTTTAATATGATTTTTATGTTGGTCTGGTTTAGTTTTGGATTTGGGGAAGTTTCGGTGTTATATATATATATATATACATATTTTGCGGGTTCATCCATGTTAAAAACTTTTAATATTAATAGCAGTGAAACCTTAGGTTGTGTTTTAATATTATTTTTATGCTGGTCTGGTTTAGTTTTGGATTTGGGGTAGTTTTGGTGTTATATATATATATATATATATATATATATATATATATATATATATATATATATATATATATATATATATATATATATATATATATATATATATATATATATATATATATATATATATATATTTTGCGGGTTCATCCCTGTTAAAAACTTTTAATATTAATATACTGACATTTTGACTTGGTCACACAAGCCATCCACAGAGTTATAAAAGGTAGAAAGACGGTTGTAGAGGCACTACAATCACTGATTTGAATAAAATGTTAAAATTCCACCAATAGCAAAAATGTTAAATTTAGGAATGTTTTTTTTAAAAAAATATTTCCAAATAGGAGGAAGTTTGCATGTATCATCTCGCTTATTGATACAATCTGGCCTTTTAAGTATCTCAGTGGCTTCTCTAATTTTGCACTGGTAGAGATTATCACATGTGGATATGATCCTGGTACTAGAAAATCAATTTTATGACCTGAATCTATAGTATGGAGAGTGCCGATGATGAGGAGTGTTGTTTAACTGCATTAGCATGCTCATCTCTCCTAACATTGATGCAACAATTACCCATACCTATGTAAGAAGCTTTACAATTTTTACATGAGATTTGATAGACACCATAAGATTCAAGAGGGATTGAATCCTTAGGCTTGGTTATTATATTGCTGATCTTTTGATGAGCAGAAAATGCTGTATCTATATTATAGCATTTTAATATACATCCGATACTGTCTGTAGTTCCTTTTACATATGGAACACAAATCCTAATAGCTGATTTATCATCTTTTTGTTTCCTAATTTGCGTATTTTGGGCCATAAATAAGGCTTTTTTATAAATTTGTAATTATAACTATTTGCTAATAAAACACTATTAATATGATTTATTTGTTCTTTCAGATGTGTCTCATCTGAAAGGTTAATTGCTCTATTTAAAAGAGTTTTGGGTACAGAAACTATCTGAGTTGGGTAATGATGAGAATGGAAATGTAAATATCTGTCAGTGTGTGTATCCTTTCTGTAAATAGAAAAAGATAAACTGTTTGGTGTTCTGCTAACTAGAACATCAAGAAAAGGGAGTTTTCCATCAGACTCTGTCTCTATTGTAAATTTAATATGAGGATGCATATCATTTAAATGTAAGAAAAAATCATCTAATTTATTTTTCCATGTTGCCATATGACAAAAGTGTCATCTATGTATCTGAGCCAAATGAGAGGTTTTAAACATGATGACTCTAAAGCACGAGTTTCTATATATTCCATGAGTAAATCAGCTATTACTCCTGAGATAGGTGAGCCCATATGAGTACCAAAAACTTGTCTATAATGCTGTACATTGTATACAAAATATGTATTTAAGAGACAATGTTTAATCAAAGAAATAATATGGTCTGGTAAATTGCAACGATGTGAGATTATATTTAAAGCTTCATCAATTGGAATGTTTGTAAACAAAGACATGACATTAAATCTGACCAGAATGTCATTATCATTAATTTTTAAACTTTTTAAAACAGAAATTAAATGAAGAGAGTTTTTAATATATGATTTAATAGATGGGATTGTAGGTTTAATTTAATCCGATAAGTATCTAGATAAAATATGAGTTGGAGAACCTATTGCACTTACTATTGTATTAAGGGGGGTATCTGTTTTGTGAATTTTTGGAAGTCCATAAAATTTTGGACAGACAAAAGATTTTTCACGAGGGATTATTTTATTTTTTATCTTTGTTTCAATAGGTGATTTATTAATAATAGCTTTTGTTGTTTTTTCCAAATACGTAGTATGATCTCTTTTTGATAATCTATAAGTTTTATCATTAAGCAGATCTAAAATTTTATTATGGTAAATGTCACGTTCCATTACAACTGCGGCATTACCTTTGTCAGCTGGAAGTACAACAATTGATTTGTCCGATTTTATATTATTTAATTATTGTCTTACTTTCTTTGAAATATTATTTTTAGGAAGCTTAGCTTTTTTTAAAATATTACAAATCTCAGCTCTAGCCAAATCACCCGATGGAGAATCAATTTTATCGAGAGCTGATTCAACATTACAAACAATTTTCTCAAAAGGTATCCGGGAAGGTGTTAAAGCAAAATTGAAACCTTTTTCTAAAACCAAAATTTCATCTGTAGAGAGGGCTTTCCTAGATAAATTATAAACGTTTTTTTTTTTATTTGCATACATAATGTTTGGGGATTGTGTTCTAATTAGCATTTGCAATTTTTTCTTTTGATTGCTGTTACAAATTCCGAATAAAACTTGCAATACAATCAAAACTAGTCCACAGTAAAGATGTATTTTATTACTAAGGAATAAACGTAAATGTAGCAATACTTGATCAATTTTGTCTAATTTTTTTCTGAATTTCTTTAATAAAAGAGTTTAAAATAATATTGCTTGTTTTTCTTAGAATTTTACTAACATTATAATTGTTCTTGTGAAACACAATTTTACAGCAAGTGGGTATAATGTTGTGATTTTTGCACACAAGTAGAGAAGATAAATTACAAAGTAACTTACATTTCTTAATCCACGTTCTTTCAAATATAGATTTATTTGTAATCTCTTAAAGAGGGATAATAATATTTTATTGCTGAATGGTTCTTGTCTGACCAATTAACAAACTTTTACTTTGTTATTAAATGTCTTGCATTTAGCCGCATCAAAACGAATTCAAAAAAAATAACCTAGTTGTATAAACAAAACCCAACTTATTTTGTATAACAATTTCGTAATAAATTCCTTTAATATTTTTATTTTAAATTAGCTTGGTTTGTCATCACTCCAAATCTCTATTTATTTATAATATTTCATCGATTTAAATTAACTTCTTTGTAATGTTGCCAGAAAAAATTATAATTATTATGGTTCAAACCATTAGTAATCGATATCCAATCACATTTGTACTATTCTGCAATTCACTAAATCATTAATTTCTTATATAAACTCATTATTAGTTTCAGTCTTTTTGTGAACCATGACCTCCAGCTGGAATTAGTCAGAAAGGCAATAGTACAGGCAAATAGATTAGGATTCACCATTCCCCTGACATAGGTATCTTGGGTATGGTTTAATTCAAGGTAATTTTGCTTGGATTATTGGTCTTGTTAAATGAATACACGATTTTGACAGGCACATAGGCTTCGTTTATATATGTTGATAGGAAGATTTTTATGGGTTGCTTATATAAAAGACATATTTTGTGTGTTCATCCGTGTTAAAAAATTTATATATATATATATCAATCTTTTAAATATATATTAAATATAATTAATTATTACAAATCATTATTATTTTTTATTGGCATTTCCATTACTTACTTAAAATTATATTTCCATGTATAAACATTACAATGGTAAACAATGATATTCAAAATGCAAAATAATAAAAAGTATATTTAATATTATCACCATATTTGAAAATCATCAAATTAGGTAATGTATAGTTAAAAATATTAATTGAAAATTTAATATCATTCACTCTGACTTGCAAACATATCTAAATTATGAGAGTCATGCAAGTCTAAAGTACTGCATATTTATGCTATATCTACCTAACTTCTTACATTAACTTTACCATTAGCTGTGCTAGATCTGTAAATCATGAAACATATACTGAATGTTACCTTGATGATAATAAAAGAACATGGTGAACAAATGTTATTAAACCAAACAGACGAATGACTTTTATATGCATGAATTAAACTCAAAATAATAAAAATGCATAAGGGTAACTGAGATGGAGGACCATCATGATTATTGACAACAATGAAATTGTATTGCAGTATATACATGAGTAAACTGTAATAGAAATTAAATTAACAATAGCCTACTAGGTAAATAAATTACAATGAAATAATAAAAATATTAAAATTAAGCCAAGCAGATGAAATAATAATATTGTGAAAGACTGAAACCTTAGACATATGCATTTTTAAAAATGTTTAATTGACAGACAATCATATAGTACTAATGACTGCACAAGGAACTCCCAATTAAAACACAAGCCAGAGACTTTATGAGAAAAGGATGGAACCTTCCTTCTTCTCTACTAAAATTTATATATGTCTAATCATGATTGAGCTTCATGCTTCACCATCTATACTAACCTCCTGAGGGGCCCACAATTCAGACCTCACCATAGATAATATGCAATTCTCCCACACACTGTTTGCATAATGATCCAAGAAATTAATAAAATTAAAAATAATTAGTAATGTAAAACAGTAGAGTGCTGAAAGCTAGACATTTTCTTTATATAATTGTAAATCTTTAGTATATATGTATTTTAATTAACGTTTGAAATGTAAAAAACAAAGAAAAATGGGGAAGGCTTGAAATACTGATATGACCTTTATCTAGATTCAGATTATTTTCACTAAGTAAAATTATAAATCTTAATTAAAATCATAAGGAATTCTTTTGTTGGTTCATTTGCAAATCTTTGCAAGTATATACAATTGTATTTTGAGCCTTGTCTGTTTTAAAATTTTTGCTAATTAAATATTTTACTAATTAATTCTTTTTAATCAAGCAATTACAGGGATAGCTGTGGCAATTGAAATTGTATTCTTGCAGGATTAAAATGTGTATAAAAGGGGCCCATAGAAGAAAAGAAGTCAGTTACTTTGAGTTACTCTGAGTTAGTAATTAAACTTTAGTTATTTAGTAAATTCTATCAGAATGTTTCATTCAGTAAGCAATATTTTAGATTGAAGAAGTGTTCCCAGATCTTCAAATTTTAAGAAGTCAACACAAGTTCAGCACTATAATGCATGAGTAGAGGAATCTTACAACTTTCTCTCCTTCTCTTGGAGATCTGACAAGTGTTCTAACTGCTGATTGTTTATAATGCATTTGTCTGCTATTCTGGTGTAACCTCATTCTATGTGGAGCTACCTTTAATATAAAGTCCTTAGGTATTATGTGTACCTAAGATATAATGAAAATATTAAGTTTTATTCCGTTATTAATTTATAAGTTTTTTTTATAAATTATGCTCTTTAAACTCTCTCTCTGTAATCCTTTACTAATGTAATGCATTTTTAACTTACCTGCCATGCTTGAACTCAATATATATATATATATATATATATATATATATATATATATATATATATATATATATATATATATATATATATATATATATATATATATATATATATATATATATATATATATATATATATATATATATATATATATATATATATATAACATTGTGTGGCTCCATTCAATATTTCTATCTTATTCAATTTATGGTCTTTAATTAATATGTCAATATCCTTCAACCTCATGAGTTTAATAAGGGTTTTTTTTTTTGTTTAATGGGGACATAAGCAGGGGCTTCAGTTAAATTTATTAGTAAATTTTTATTCATGTTTGACAGAAATCGCTCACTAGGTTGGTTTTATATTAAAATCTTTTATTCCCATTTTTATTTCTAAAATATTTTATTGTGGATGCATATTTTACTTTATTATTTGAATTTGTCATTAAATTTTCATTTTAAAAAATTGTGAACCTTAATAAAATTTGTCCATTCCTTCTTGCTGTTGCCTGGAGGACTAATTCTATCAGTTAATTTATATATGTGATCAAAATTAAAAATAAATTTTGATAGTTTAATGCCATATTTAAAATAGTTATTCACCATTATAATTTTGCTGAATGATTAATTATTTAAATATATCATTGCCCAGGAGTTAAACCATTTACAGGTTCTAGAATATAATATATTAAGTTTATCGCACATGTCTTATGCTGCTGGCACACTTTTCCTTTCTCTTATGGTACTTACACTTATATTTTCTTAATTGCTTTGTCATTGGGGCCATCGGAAGTCCGAAACTCCCAGTCTACATTTTTAAAATCGTTTGTAATCAGGGGTATATTGCTAGTGATGGAACATGAAGTTTATAAGGTTTTGATTGTGCTGCAGAAGTTTCATATAACTAGCTCTGGGCATTCAAATCAATCCTCTTCATTCCATACTGTACCATCAAAATGGCAGACATAACATCCCTCATTCATTTTCAAATGTGCTTAAATGATGAAGTATTCAAACTACTATGATGTCTGCATTTCTTTAATGGCATGCTAGCATCATTATTGTTTTATTTAATGGATTTATGCCTGTTTGACCTTTTGTTAGGTGTTGTAAATAATGACTTATTTATGAAATGCACCAACATGCTAATTAATCAGTTTGTTGATTATAAAACTGGTTTCTTTTAAAATACTAATTGATTCCCATAGATGTAAATTAATTTGTATTAATGATTGTATAATTTAATCTCATAAATGTAGCACATTGTTTGTTTCTTATTTATATGTTTCAAAAACGTGTTCCAAACAATACCAATAAAAACATATATAATGATTTCCATAAGGTAAATAAATGATTAGAATTGTATATTTTTGTTTACTTACAAAATCATTTACTACTAAATCGCAAACTAACTTTTATATATTTAATCATCTAACATGCCACAATCTTTTATACTTGTTTTATACATCCACAGCATTTTATTTGTAATTATTTGTAAATTGGCATATTAACTCCTCACAGGCTACACCCCACTCAATAAAATCATGTCTATTAAATAATTAATGCAATGGGAATTTTATAAAAACAAATCTCAAGTTTTGTAAATAAACATTGTCATCACAAGCATGAAACATTTTGTAACATGAATATGCCTTTTCTTAATTCTTTATTAAATATATATATATATATATATATATATATATATATATATATATATATATATATATATATATATATATATATATATATATATATATATATATATATATATATATATATATATATAATGTACATCCTGGTTTGTTTTGAATTATTATTTTCTAATTATTATTTAGAATTATTTTATTTAATTAATAACTTAGCATTAATAAATATAACTTTAATAAATGTAATGCCTAGGCTACACTTATCTCAATCATCATCATCAGTCTGATATTATGCTCTACCACTTTGCTTCTGGGCCTGGAATTAAAATAATTGTGTTGTATCATCAGGATTGTTGTTCATTGGGTCAGAGCCTCAAAAAATAGGCAAACAGTTTAGAATTCAGGATTGCTCCAGATCTGTGCATCTCGAGCATGATCGGACTTAAGGTACTTTTGCTTAGGATTTGAGTTGTGTTGAGTGAGGAAACGTTTTTGACTGGTGCAATATAAATAAGGCAGACTCAAGCATTTTGCTTGTGCTTAATAAATTAATGTATTTACATTTGTAACAATTATTTCATTTGATTTTCATATTTACTGTGCAGTAAATCTAAACATTTCACATTGTTCATTTATAATATAATATTTAGTGAATTACATGTGAAAATGTGTTTAAAGCTTCACACTCTTAGTTCAAGATGCTTGAGTCTGACTTATTTATATATAAATTTAAGTAGAGAAGGGGCTTTCCTTCTTTTTCTTATAAAGTCTTTGGCTTGTGTTTTAATTGAGAGTTTCTTGTGCTGTCATTATTACTATCTGATTGGCTGTCATTTATGCATTTTTAAAAGTGCATATGTCAAAGGTTTCAGAATTCCATGTTATTATTATTTCATCTGCTTGCACTTAATAAATTAATATATTTACATTTGTTACAATCATTTCATTAGATTTGAAAATTTACTGTGCAGTAAATCAAAAGTTTCACGTTGTTTATTTATATATAATATTTTGTGAATTAAATGTGAATGTGTTTAAAGCTTCATACTCAAAGTTCAATATGCTTGAGTATGGCTTATTTATATATAAATTTAAGTAGAGAGAAATGGGGGTTCCATCTTTTTCTAGTAAAGTCTCTTGCTTATGTTTTAACCTTTTAACTGCTAATTATATTATTGGTTGTATGAGGTAAAAATCAAATCTTTTAATTGGCCAACTCACAAACTGAAGACAAAGCCTATTGTTAAACATATTCACCTATAATATTAAATTCAACTCAGATACGTTTATAAAAAGTATATTATTAATTTTTCAGGTTATGAAGAGAATGAAAGTTCTTTCAAAAATAAATTACTATTTATTTATTCTAAAATATTCAATTTCGGCAACATAAAAGCTATAATATAAACAAAAAGATCGACTTTTACGTTATAGAAAAGTAAATATTTCTTTTTACTACATCTTCAATATTTTTACTAAAATCTTCAATATTTTTCGAAAATAATTTTGTTTTTTTATTATTCTCTCTGAAAATAATTTTTAATTTCCATAAATATAATTTTATAATACTTAAAATTGGATTCGAAATGAAAATCTCAGCATTTTTCTTTATTTTCTTTGATCAGGCGGTTTCTTTGTTCTTTCCAGCCAATCAGAATGTCTTTTTCGGCTGAGAGCTTGCTAAGAACCAATCACAAATAATGTTCTTTCTTTGTTTAGGTTTAAATGCATTTTTTTTTATTTTTTACTTGTAAAATAAGTCAGAAGAGGTCACCATCTTACAGAACTTTTAAAAACCTCTTCAAAACGTAGCGAACAAATTTTTTAGCATAAGAATCAGATGAGTTAGAGTGACGTCAGATGTCTACGAGGAGCCTTGTAAAAAACAGTCTTTTGGTTAATAGAGAGGGCAGTCATTATTACTATCTGATTGGCTGTCATTTAAGCATTTTTAAAAGTCCATCTGTCAAAGGTTTCACTCTTTCACGTTATTAACAATAAAATAAATAATTACATTCATTGTAAACATTGTACACTCCCATTTTTATTTATCAAAAAAATAGTTATTTATAGTTTTTTTTTTTTTTTAGAATTAATATTTTGCAAAAATGAATAGAGAAATGCATTTTTCAAAGTAATTTCTATAAGATAGAAATATTTTTTGTCTCAATAGTTAATATTTATATACACATGTAAAATCAATTTTAAATATTTGGTAAACAAAAATGTGCATTATTTTGAGCATGAATTCTAATTACTCCATTCTGTATGTTTGCTTAACAATTATAATTTATGTTCACTTAATTAATATTTTAATTATGGACTGTGCAGGAATGTTATATCAAATTAATGTTAATAATCATAAAACATCTTGAACATTACACAAGATTAATATATATATATATATATATATATATATATATATATATATATATATATATATATATATATATATATATATATATATATATATATATATATATATATATATATATATTATAAAATATTTTGCTCAGTTATGCCATTTATTTAATTCTCTTGAAATAGGAAAGACCTTTACATTTTCAAGAACATACATACTTCTTATCTATCTTTATATAAAATATTTCATTTATAGCTATATTTTATTTAACATATGCAATACTTCTAGATTAATTTGCAAGATTATTGTGGCTATATATTATCGTCAGCATTGTAAATACAATATCTACTTCAAGCTTATGCAGTATATGTAATAATTTTGGTTCTTAGTGCATAAAATTTGATGACTTGTCTCTCTAATAAAAAAAAATACTCCAACTGCGAGGCTATGGGAAGCAAAATCTTTTTTATCAAGCTATATAAAATAAAGTAAAAAAAAATATCTGCCCAGTTTCAAAAAATAATGTTTATTTAACCCATAAATGTTGAGACCATCCATGTTGGGCAAGCCACTTAATCCACCCAGTAACCTCTGTCCTCTTCACTTATTCACTTTATTAGATTTATAAATGCCCAGGTGTTAATTCTATACAAGATAGAATAAAATTTATAACTATGAATTGCTTTTAAACTTATTTAAAAAATTCTTATATTGTAATTATTCCATGGCTTAGCTCACTTGAGGTTATAGGATATGGTATTCATATAGGAGGCAAATAAGGATGATAAAAACATCTATAAACAATAATTCTGTAATGTTAATTTAAATATGTTCTCAGCATCTATTCAATAATAAAACTGTTGCAAAATTGACAATTATTACATTTATTACAGGATAGACAATGATGATGATTGGGTACCTTTTTATCCACATCACCGTCTATTCTAAGCGAAGTAGAATATATTATTAGCACTGTAATATGGAGATTTATCATCTCCAGGCAGATTAAATAAATTGACTTCTACTGGCAAATCTATATATCTTATTGCTATATTATGTTGACCATATGTGTGTGTGGAAATGGACAATCGAATGTATATAATCAAGCAATTCATATGGGCTATTAATTCAATAAAACATTTACTAAAATAAAAGTCAAAATAAATAATAAATAAAAAAAAAATATTATTTTATGCACCTTGCTAACCAATTACATTTCTCTTATAGTAAAACCAAAATTGACTAATATATTAATATATGAATCATATATTTTCGAATATGTGCATTTTTATAACATTGTAAATATAATGTATTTCTAAAACATATTTTTATTAGCTTATTTAAAAATACATAGTGCAACAAATTAATCATTTTTATACATATTATAAAAATTTATAAAACACTTATCTGTTATAATCAGTGTATATCATCTAACATTAACTATACAAAAACGAAGACAGTCAGGGGAAAACAATAACCAAACATTTACACCTATATATGTGAGGGTTAAATAATATCTCCAAACTCAATTTAAAAAATCTAATTGTCCCTTGACCATTTCTACCTCCAACTACACCCAATACACTTCCTACATAAACAAACTTATAACAGACAAGGTTTTAATTCTTTATTTTTTTAAATAAAGTTCATTAACGAAATTAAGCATAATAAATACAATTTAAAAAAATAATAATAATTTATAGCATCACGCACACATCTGAATATCTATAATCACCTATAATATAATTTCTAGATCATACAAAATAATAGATTATCATATTATAATAGTATTTAGTTACATTGTTTTTTTAAAGAAAAAAAATTGATTATACATTTATTATAAGCAATTACAAAAATACTTATCAATATTCATTCATTACATATTAAGTTTTTTTTAAAAAAATTGGAAATTTGAACATCTCAATGTCAAAGACAACAGTAAATTATAACATTAAAAAAAATGTCTATCCGATTATTAAAGCATAATTTGTTAAGAATGACAATAGTTTTTTTTTATTCTAGAATTCCGTGACAGGCGTTATAATAACATTTGCATGCATTGGAATTATTTTATTGTATATGCATGAATAGCAAAGTTATACAGTATAAAATTATCCTCTTGATATAAGATTAAATGGATAAACTCTTTCATTTTAAATTTTATTTTGCAGAATATTGATAGAAAATTCTTAAAATTGAAAACACACATCAAGCGTTTAATTATAGCGTTTAATAAGAAAATTTTAGCTAGCTTTATTTTAAACAATTTTGTCATTCTGATATTATTTATTTTTGGTAATACTATAAAATAAATCATAATTACTTAGCTTACATAACATCCAGGCATTTTAAAGGTAGAGAATATGGATCATCATTTGACAAAAATTTGGAGCTGGCTTCCCTCTGGGGTATTACCTCTTCATTTTTATATTATTCCAGTAGTATAATAGAAAATCCTCCACAATTATATTATTAGAATTCTCACGATGTTTATTTATTTATTTTAATACTCTTAGAGAGTTATTGACTCTTTTAAGCTTTTTTTTAAATATATATCTTCTTCCTTGGAATTTTTTATACTTTCTTTCAAGTTTTAAACTTTCTGTCTCTCTCCACTCATGCCCTCTGTGTTTCTTATTACAATCAACTTTGGAAGTGTGCCAAAATTTTCACTTATAAAATTTTAACAATACAATATTTGAATAGAATAAACATAATAATAAAAAAATATTAAATATTAATTTAGAAATGTTATTCACTAATATACAAATAATTTTTATCATTTTTAAACATAAGATTATGAACAATACATAATTAGTAAATAATAAATAAAATATAGAAAAGAAAATTCTAATTAATAATATATCTATGTTTCTGCTTATTATGACATGTGCATTTTTCTACTACATATAAACATCCCTGATGTTGTTCATCCACCTCTTCTACTACCAAACATATATAATCCAAAACTCTACCAATCAGAACATCCAATTAAAGTTTTAATTTTTTTAAATCCTATTTTTTACTAGAAAATTACATCACAATTCATTTTTCTCAGATAACTATCTTTAGCCATTGTTAACACATGTGAACTTCCCACATTTCTTCCTGGTGCCAACCTGGAAGATCACAATATATATATATATATATATATATATATATAGTGATATATATATATATATATATATATATATATATATATATATATGTGTGTGTGTGTGTGTGTGTGTGAATATGTGTGTATTTTCATATTAACACAAATATTAGTTTATAAAAATTAAAGGAAAAGTAAAAATAAATACAGGCAAAAGTTTTGTACATATTTTTTTTTTACTTTTTCTTGGAATAAGTAAAATATTAAATAATTATCAATATAAATATAATAAATTATCCATTTAAAAAGGTCTAATAAATAGTTTTATTTGAATTATGATTTTGAAATTAAAAACAACATGGTTTATTTTGATTTTTTTTCAAATTAATGCTTGTATACTTTTCTACATCTGTTTTGAAATTTTTTTAATTAATTGAAACACAATTTCTATCACTTAGAAAGTTCATTTTGTAAAAAAAAAAATTGTTTTAAAAAGGAATTAGAGAGATAAGAACAGTTTTTCATTATTGTACTTTTGTCACTTATCGCTTATAAAAAAGTTGACAAAATGGTTAGAAAAGTTTGGTTTACAGTTTTCTTATGAGTGTGCAAATAGTCTTCTGGCAACTTTAGCATAAAGTGGCACCAGTATAGTTGACTGGCAGACATGGCTAGAAGATCATACAGAAAAGTACAATGAAGATATAATACTGCATGGTGGGAAATTCCAAGTACTGCTGTTTCACAATGCTGGGGATTTGATTCATGAACCCTGATCCAGCCTTTTCTATTCATTAGCCTTTATAAATGTGGAAAAGACAGTATTATTGCATGCAGTAAATTCAAACACTAGACATATGTTTCCAATGTATCTATAAACCAATTTCATCAAGGGCAAAATGGTGACAGTGTGAAATTATCATTTAATGAAGAATTCGATACATTTATGCAGCTTTATCTAAATGTAAGGAACCACAAATAAATGCATCACATTATATTTGTATCAAGTCAGTTGTTTAAAATAATTTATATAAAAATAAACAAATATAAAACAGTATTATTTTAAATTGTTTACTATCCATACATTTAAAAGATAACAAGTCACTTTTGCTTGAATTAAATGTGACATTTAAATATATAACAAAATAAAACAAGTAAACACTTTGCTTGAATCAAACTACTAAAAGAAAGGAGCAATCCACAGATGAATTTACATATATGTTTTTATAAATAAATTGTTTTAATAATTCCTTAAAATGACATTTTAAATCATATGTATTTAATTTGGAATGGAAATGGAAAATTTTAAATCTTAAGTTTAATGACATTGATAAGGAATCAATCAACAATTATGTCTAAAGTCTGATTTAATTTAAAAAAAAAAAAAGAAAATAAAACCTTTATTATTAAATGTATGAATTTCATATATTTTCAATATTGAATTAATTATGAAAAATATAATATCATTATTGTGACAAGTTAAAATATATGTACCAATGAACTGTAACTTTCCACCTTCATGTACTACCATTATTTACATGATAACTCAAAGAATAACAAACACGATATAAAAAATTGTAAAATGTCTCCATATTTAACTTTATATCTTAGGATTATAATTATGTTAATCTATCTCAATCCTGCTATTGTTAAGTTAAGCAAAATGATTCTATTTACTGCTAAGTAATGTAATTATGCAACAGTATACAAGAAACCATTATAATTTAAATTATGATTTGGACATTTGTGTAGCTATGATATTAAGATGATATATTTTGTGACAAATATAACATCACCAATCATCAAATTGATTCACTATATTTGTATCTTCTGTTAATCAATTGATTCTTAAACTCTAGTGCTTAAACTTAAGAAATCACCCATTGGATGATAACAAAAGAGAATAATGAATTTTATTTATCTTTCATCACATCATTTAAGCAATACCATTTTCCAAATATCAATAATTATAAGATAAATATGTCTTATAATTTCAATACTGGAACTATCATCATCATAATCTTTCAAAGAATACAAATCCTCTTTAGACTGTAATAGATAGAAAATAATTGAATCAGTGAACAGTTATTTGGGATGAACTATGAACACAAAAGCAATAACTAATTTATAACAAAATAATATTGATATGCATTTCCATTACCATTTACAATTTATTTACAGAATATGTCAACACAAAAATGATAATAAACAATAACTTTATTTCAATAAGAGATATTATAAAATATTACATTGACAAAAAATCTTATTCCTTGTTTATGGATCCCCAAAACTCTGCATCAGATGCTTAGCTATATTACCAAAATTTACTACATTAGTAATGTGTAACAAGTAGCTACACACCCGTGAATCAAATCAAATAAATTGATTACATGATTGGCTTTAACAATTTTACCAGCATACTATTCTAACTTATAATTGAAATAAAATACTAGTTTTCTACTTCATGTAGGTTATGAATATGGAGACTGAAGTTCTCCAAAAGCACTTAGCCATATAACTTTTAATAATACTTTGCAAGCCTCACTTTTTGTGTAAAGTGCAGTTAAATTACTCTAACTTATGTTTTATTGAAGGTTATATGGATTGCCAAAACATAATCAACAGGTAAGAATATATTTTCCATATTTTCCATGAGGCATTCATGATCACCAACAATGAACAATGAATGCTTCTACAAAAATGATTCACCATCTGATATAGGGTAACATTAAGACATAGAATTTGACTAATCAATTTTGCAATAACAATACCAATAAAACTCTAGCATCGTAAACTTATGTGCCAAAGGTGAATATCCAGGTGACTATCAAGCATCCATTTGGATACATGAAAATTACACAATAAAAAGATTAACAACTTTCTTCATACATTATGTCATCTAAGCATACTCATTAACATCATGCCCCCATTATGATGTGGTATAAGTTATCTTCATTACAATGCATAATACAATAACAGCCTAACATAATGCTAGTATACAATGAAAACCTGATATATCCAACATATATCCACTGCCATAAAATGATCATCTCCACCAATCATTGGTCATAAATAGATCTAAGCTTGTACACATCAGATCTAATAATATCCCATACCATCCTTGATAAATTCATAAACTGATCCTATCCAAATAGCAAAATGTAAATAATTACATAAGCTTTAAATTCTAAACCACGCATATACTAACATCATTGTTATACCAATTTGAAATCATAATATAAAATTACTAACCAAAATATGATATTGTTTACAATATTTTAAACTAAATACCAATAATGAGTTTTTCATCATAATATTAAATTTAATATTATGATTATCATATTAATTAATACCCTTGAAATTTAGTACTGATAAATTTTTAATCATTATGACCTTATCCTACTTCTTTAAAGATCTTATAATAATATTGTACTATCATCTCTTAATTTTTGTTTTTAAAGTCAAAACAGAATTTGGAGCGATGTAAATTATTGACAGGCAGTTTTCCTTTGACAACAATCAAAGCAACCAATCAGAAATTACAAAGGTGTGGATTCTCTCTGTTCTAAATTAGAACATCTATATTATTGATTTTTTTACTTGTAAAATAATTCAAGAGAGCGCAACAACTTACGGTATTTTTTAAGGTTTAAAATAAGCCTAAATGTGTTACAGTAAGTAAAAACTGCGGAATTATAGCAATTTAAAACCATGTACAATCTATTTGAAGCAGTCAACTCAATGGTTAATATCTTTGAATTTAACTTTGCTTTATAAATTATACTTTAATATTTTACTTTACTATTTTTTTATATCTTAAATATTATACTTTTTTGAAAATGTTATATTTATATTTTGAACTGGAGTTGATAATGCTTTTTTTAAATCACCCATGCATAGCCACCAGATCTACTCATCCTATGATAATATATAGATATTTTTCAAGCAGTATTTTTTAAAAAAAAAAAATGTATTTTCAATAAATTTTACACAGATGTACCTGGATTATAATTCATTTATATATGTATTGGCCAACAGTAATTAAATAAGTTCTAGATCTCTAATACCATATTAAATATAAAATGCATAAGAATGGTCACAATTTTAAAAAAATACAATAGAAAGATCATACTCTCTCTCTCTCTCTCTCTCTCTCTCTATATATATATATATATATATAGAGAGAGAGCAAAATGTATATATATATATATATATATATATATATACATTTTGCAGGTTCATCCATGTTAAAAAATTTAAATATTGATATAACAATGTTGAGACTTGATCACGCAAGTCATCTACTGGGTGATAAAAGGTAGAAAGATGGTAGCACTACAATCACTTATTTGGAAAAAAAAAAAAACGTTAAGTTCCACCATTAGAAAAAATGTTAAATTAAGAATTTTTTTTTTAAATATATTTCCAAATAGAACGAAGTTTGTATGTATCATCTCTCTTTTTGATACAATCTGGCCTTTTAAGTATCTCAAAGGCTTCTTAAATTTTGCACCGGTAGAGATTATCACATCGGGATATGATCCTTGTACTAGAAAAAAATCAAATTTATGACCTGAATCTATAGTATGGAGTTAAAATGCTGCTGATGATGAGTGTTGTTTAACTGCATTACCATGCTAATCTTTCATAACAATGATGTGACAATTACTCATACTTATGTAAGAAGATTTACAATTTTCACTTGAGATTTGATAAACATCATGAGATTTAAGAGGGATTGAATACTTACGTTCTGTTTTTAGATTACTGATCTTTTGATGAGTAGAAAACGCTGTATTTATTTCAGTTTAAAAAAAAAATAATGCTAATGACATTCTGGTCAGTTTTGATATCGTGCCTTCGTTTAAAAACATTCCAATTGATGAAGATTTAAATATAATTTCACAACGATGCAATTTACAAACCGTATTATTATTATTTGATTAAGCATTGTCTCTTGAACACATATTTTGTATATAATGGACAACATTACAGACAAGTTTTCGGACCTTCTATGGGCTCACCTATCTCAGGAGTAATAGCTTATTTATTCACGGAAAATATAGAAACTTGTGCTTTAGAATCATCATAATTAAAACTTCTCATTTGGCTCAGATACATAGATGACACTTTTGTCATATGGTAACATGAAAAAAATAAATTACATAATTTTTCCTTACATTTAAATAATATGCATCCTCATATCAAATTGAAAATGGAGACAGAGTCTGATAGAGAAAGTTATTTTTATTGATATTTCTGTCACCCACTAGTTTATCTTTTTTTTTTTTTTTGCGATTTTCAAACAAAAATACACACATGGACATATATTTACATTTACATTCTCGTTATCACCTAACTCGGATAGCTTTCGTAGCCAAAACTCTTTTAAATAGAACAATTAAACTTTCAGATAAGTCACATTTGAAAGAACAGAGAAATCATATTAATAGTGTTTTATTAGCAAATAGTTATAATTATAAATTTATTAAAAAAGTGTTGTTTTTTTTCCAAGCCCAATGTGGACAAATTAGAAAACAAAAAGATGACAAATCATTATTAGAGTTTGTGTTCCATATGTAAAAGGAATTACAGACAGTATTGGACGTATAATAGAACGCTATAATCAAAATACAGTATTTTCTATTCATCAAAAGATCAGCAATATAATAACCAATCCTGATGATTCAATCCCTCTCGAATCTCATGGTGTTTATCAAATCTCATGTGAAAATTGTAAGGCTTCTTTCATAGGTATGAGTAATCCTCACATCAGTGTTAGGAGAGATGAGCATGCTAATGCAGTTAAACAACCCTCATCATCATCAGCACTCTCACTCCATACTATAGATTCATGTCATAAAATTGATTTTCCAAGTACCAGGATCATATCCAGATGTGATAATATCTACCCGTGCTTAATTAGAGAAGCTATAGAGATACTTAAAAGGTCAGATTGTATCAATAAGCAAGATAATACATGCAAACTTACTCATATTTGGAAAGATTCTTTAAAAAAACATTTTTAATTTAGCATTTTTACTATTGGTGGAACTTTAACATTTTTTTTTTTTCTTCAAATCAGTGGTTGTAGCGCCTCTACAGCCGTCTTTCTACCTTTTATCACCCAGTAGATGGCTTGTGTGATAAAGTCGAAACGTCATCTGGTATATCAATATTTAAATATTTTAACACCCCGCAAAATATATCTTTTATATATGCAAGCCGTGAAAATCTTCGTATCAGCATAGCTTTCGATGCTAGAAAGTTTAATAATGTAAACTGCATTTTATTGACTAGACGTCTTCAATGAATGAATCGTAAATGTAAGCATAGTCTATCGATTACTTTCAAAGATAATCTTTAAGATATATTAAATCTTGATGCAATATTATTTGGCTGATAATTTTAAAATATATATTTATTGACATAATAAAATTGTACAGATGAATAATAAAAATACTTTGTTAATGTTGGCTCATCCATTGCTAACATTGGTATGGTAGATGTAAGCCAGAGCCATTCTCTGCACTAGCAGGTTGATATATGAGTAAATACGTAGTATTTTGTTGGCATTGCCCACCCCTTTTGAAGATGACTCAATAATGCTAACATCAGCTGGAATACATGTAGTGTGAAATCAATGCCTCTCTAGTAGAATCCGACATGTTGCAACATAGACTCCTTTTTCCACGCTACACTACAATGTGGATATATCAGGTCCAAAATTCATGTAGACTCTGTGGAACATACTAGTAGGCTCCATGAATTATTAAACAAATATAGAGAAGACTGCTGATAAGAGCTACTATTATTAACACTTATGGAAAATAAAATTATTTTGAAACGAATTATTCATTACAAGATATGATGTAATCTGATAAGTACATTAACATATTGCACTTAAATTCGTATTTCTAATTTCCTAAATGACTTGTATAGTTATAGTTATCATTAAACTCATGTTTTATTACTCTTGTTCGATTTTTTTTTATTGTTGCCATGTCTATACCTGCATGTAATATATAATCTTGCTAATCAAAATTTTAATTACTGAAAAAATATACATCAATAATATTTAACACTATTTATCAAATATTGTTTTATAGTAATATTTACAATAATCATTAATAATATATATATATAATAGGCGATTATTATTGTTAAGCATGATAACTTTACATAGAAAATAAAGATTCTATAATTCAATGTAACGTTTATCTCTCATATCAAATTAATTAATATCTACAGCTAAAGAAATATTAAAATATAGTAAATCTATATATTTTCAACAATGCGTTAAAAAAAGATAATAAAAAAAAACACGTATTCTTTTACATATAAAATATAGCACAATGCTAATATTCTCGAATGTTTCTATATACTTAAATTAATATCTATATAGCACCAATTGTTTTAAACTATTGTCGATTATATGTAATAAATTTTGCCCACGTAAATATGTTTTACAAATTGGATAACTATTTTTTCTTCCACTTCTTTAATTTTTGTTTGTTTTTCATTCGGTTCGATGCATTTTAGATAGTATATAAGTATAATTTTATATAAAGTATAAATTCATATATAGATCTGCATGTACGTTCGTATATAAATAACCCTATTTTGGGAAATACAAAAGTGAATGTGAGAACATAAATCCTTGTTAACAGGAATGACAAAAAATAAATTTGTAATGTAAGAAAAAGTTTAACAGAATAATAATAAGACTAACTTATATATCGAGAATGGTATGGGAAAAAAAAAGAAATAAACTTGATATTTTTTACTGTTCTTATTATTATTATTATTATTATTATTATTATTATTATTATTATTATTATTATTATTATTATTATTATTATTATTATTATTATTATTATTATTATTATTATTATTATTATTATTATTATTATTATTATTATTATTATTATTATTATTATTATTATTATTATTATTATTATTATTATTATTATTATTATTATTATTATTATTATTAACAACTCGTTTTAATGCTATAATAGTTGAATATTGGTGAATTAGAAATAGATCCAATTTTGGAAAGTTAGATATTTCATAAAAGTAATAATATCTAATTATTTCTCAATTAACAAAAATAATAAATATAATTTAGATCATGTGGGAGATAAAAACCGGTATAAAATAGCTATAAGTGAGAATTATTTTGGAAGTAATAATTTTCTAAATTTATAAAACTGCATAATGTTAGTTCATTTTCTATTATCCATTATATATATATATATAATTCCGATTAATTATTATAGACAGTCTCTTTAATTACTTAACTCTCTTCAACTACCATTATTTTTTTTAAAATAAAAACAAAATGGAGACAAACATCAACTCAATTCCAAGAATATTATTATTTTAACGTTAGGGCCTTGTATATTAATTATATTTATTTTATTTCTATTTATGAAAACTATCTTTTTAATTTTTCTTTAATTATGGTTTTTCAGTTCATGAAGAATCTTAACATATTATAGATCAAACTTAAATTTATATTTACATGTTGTTTCTTGATCCAAGAAAACTGAAACATTCATTAAATCATTATTATTTTTACATTTTTGTATAACAATTGGTGCTCATTTCCCCTTTTCTCGATATTGTTTCGATTCAACTATATAAGATAAGTACATCCACAAAAAAGTCTGATAAGCCACATTACTTCTTTATTTGATAGGTCTGACACTTTTTATAATTACTTATTAACTGAAACATTTAACACAATATATATATATATATATATATATATATATATATATATATATATATATATATATATATATATATATATATATATATATATATATATATATATATATATATATATATATATGGGGGGGGTGTTCATGCGCGTGCATCAATTATGTCATATTTAATCACTGAATGGAACAATTTAGCCTGTTTAACAATTTAACAAAACATCATAGGAAACATGCCTAGAATCTAACGATGTGATAGTCCCTATTGTTTCTTCAACACGACATTGGATTTTAGAATTAGAATGTCATAATTTATGGCTAATAAAGTCTATTTAAACTGGAAAACCCATTGATCACTGATATCTTAATTCTGTAAATAAAATTTCAGTCTATCATGGACAATGACATCCAGATAGCTTTTCTCTTGGACCTGAAAAAATAATTTTATATTTTAAATAGTCCTTTTTTAGCCATAAATTCATGACATCTAATTGTAATAGGGTTTTCAGCAAAGGGAAATCGATTTCATATGGATTATAAATGAAGAAATTATGTTTTCCATTTTGTAAATGTTTGCCTATTCAATAGTTTTGTTTTTCAATATAGCAACTTTTCTTCTGACATGTGACAGACGGCTAAGTGAAAAAAATACAGAAAGTCACTATACAGGAGTACACGTGCGTGTAATAGTAACTTTTTTCATGATAAAATTTAAATCCGTTATATATAAAATTTTGACAAAATAAACTAAAAATTATTTTAACATGCAGTAAGTTTGGAATATTGAAAATGTACTTGGCATAAAACGTAAGTTAACGCTACATATACATTTAAACATTAATGTGTAAAGTCGAGAAAGAAATGGTAGTCGTATATTTGTTAGACAATTCATACTTTCCCTTCTATATAACCAATCTGACATTCAAATCTGTGCTGAACGTAACGTTGAAAGTTTTTTTTTTTTTTTTCAGCTTTGGATATATATTTAGTATTTAGTCAATAGATAACAGAGGTAGACATTCAATTTAGAAATAATATTTTAAAATTATAGTGGGGATTGCACTAAAATTTGCATCTATTAAAGCTAACTATTAATTTTAATAAAACGTCAATCTTAATTGTCTTTTTAAACTGTCTAATATGTATTAAGCAAATATTGCTTACCTCGTGATATCAATCCAGCCTTTGCCAATGCGCTTTTAATTTCTTCTTCACCTGAATTATTTAAATATATTGGATACATTTCATATTCTTGAAATCGACTTATAACCCTCTGATCGAAATTAAGTATAATATCATCTTTAGAGGGCCCAGTTGTGTCATAAATAATCCCTATGCGCTTCCAACTAAAATATTTTAGTAACTGAATCATGGCATAAAAATCGATATCTGTATTATCATTTAGGCGAATCATGGTAGTGTATTTTCTTCTATAACTTACATCATTCACATTGAGAACAAAAAGTGGTTTATGATAATAAGTCGCCCATTGAGCCAATCTTTCAACGTCTTCTGAACAAGAATGAAGTAGAAAGATGTTAATATTATATTGCGACAATAACAGTGCCCCTTTATACCCCAGGTGTTCTTTATTGCACTTCTTATCGTCTCCATATATCACTTTAATTTTAACTCTTATTGATTCATTATGTGTCAACTTACTTTCAATAAAAATGAGAGCCTTTTCAATTATCTGTGGGAAATATTTAAAATTTACCAACTTTAACGTATCAGGTTTTCTAGTAATAAGCCCAAAAATTATGGACTCATTGATACTTACTGAAAGTTCAACTGAAAATATTATAATATAATATCTTATCAGATACATAATGAGCTAACATTAAAATTCTATATTAATGTGCGATGTCTCGAGATGCTAATAGAAAAACAATATAGAACGCGTAATAGAACTATTATTCTATTTTATAATATTGTTGTTGTTAATAATTTAATTCAATTCAATTCATTTATTTACCATACAAAACTACAGCATAAAGCCAATTACAGAATTGCACCATAACAAAGATAGATATACATAAATGAGTTTAAATGACATTATTAATATAATTATATGCCACATTTCTATAAAAGATAAGTAACACAATTAAAAATCTAAAGTAAAATTAAACACCAGCATATAATCAATTATCATTAACACATTAATAATAACAAATAAATAAAAGGGATAAATATAATGCACATATCAAAATAATAAAATAAAATAAAAAAAACAATTTAACTTTTTTTTATATATATATATATATATATATATATATATATATATATATATATATATATATATATATATATATATATATACAAATCATTATACAATTACAAATATCCAGTAACACCCTCTGTTTAAAGATCTATATCTCAATAATAGCAAACCTTAAAATGATACCACTTTAAGGTTGTATGCTAAACGATGTTAAATATTGAAATACAGACCTACTCAAACACAGAGCATGAAATTTTAAATAAGCAAACGATCTTAAATTTTTTGCTAATAAACTAACAAGTTTACAAAGTTATTAAAGACAAACTAAACATTTTTTTTATATATATATATATTTTTTTTTTTTATATATATATATATATATATATATATATATATATATATATATATATATATATATATATATATATATATATATATATATATATATATATATATATAAACAAAATCAAATTAAACCAATCAAATCTGGCATTTAAATTTAATAACATTACAAAATTGATTATAATCTAAATTGAAGTAATTAATATTACTACAAATCTGATGATATAACGATGGTAGCCTAAATAAAAGAGAAAATTTAAAAACATTGGAATGACAAGTTTTAATGTAACAAACAGAAGCAGATTGAATATCATGCACATGAGATCTAATTATAATAGTAGAAATTGTGTCAGACAAAATAACTATTTTATTAACAAGTTTATAAAGATATTTAAGATCTCTATATTGTCTTCTAGAAGAAAGATGAACAACAATTTTATTTCCCAGAGAAACATATTTAGAAAAATATTACACACTTATTGTAATAAATTACATCACTGTTTAGAGCTAGGATTCCAAATGAATGAACAATATTCAAAGATGGGAAGAACCAATGATAAAAAATAATTTAAATTTTGTATCACCACTGACATGATAACCAAATCTTAGAATGGTACCTATAATTTTTAAAGGCTTACCAATAATCATTTCCATATGAGGAAGAAAAGATCTGTTACTAGAAAATATAACTCCCAAATCTTTTTGGGATTCAGCAGAAGTAATTTTATGAGAATTAATAAAATAAGAAAAATGTAAAACTTCAATTTTTTTAGAGTACGAGACTAAGGAACATTGACTGAAATTAACAGTCATGTTATTTAGATCACACCAAGCACTAAAATTGTCTATGTCTTTTTGAAGAAGAGTGCAATCAAACACAGATCTGATTCTTCTAAAGATTTTACAGTCATCTGCATAGCACAAAAGACAAGAAGATTTTAAGCATTCTTAAGGTCATTCATATAAATGTTAAAAAGCATAGGTACTAAAATACTACCCTGAGGAACTCCCAAATTACATATAAAATTAGATGAAATAGTATTATTAAATTTGATATATGCAGTACGTCCATGAAAAAGGATTGAAACCAATAAACAAGCTTATTAGAAAAAAACCCATTTGATATAATTTGCGAAGAAGAATACCATGATCTACTTTATCAAAAGCTTTTGATAAATCAAAATAAATAACATAAAGTCTATGCTGGTCTTCATTTGCATGTGCTATATGATCATAAATTGTTAGCAAATTAGTTTCTGCAGATCTATTAAGTATAAAACAATGCTGTAAAGAAGAAATGATTTTACTAACATCTAAAATAGTTTTATTATAAACACACCTCTCAAAAATTCTAGCAATTGTATGTAAAACAGAAATAGGTCTTTAGTTATTAACACAATCACGTGAGCCATTCTTGAAAATTGGGACCATTTTGGCACACTTAAGAATATTAGGAAAAGCACAAGAATTTAGTGATAAATTAAAAATAAATGGAAGAAGTACTGCAATAAATTCAGCTAGCCCTTAAAGAATATTATCATACCCCAAACTAGAATGAATTTTAAGTCGCTTAATAGCTATAACAACATCATCCTTAGAAATGTGGTCAATCATACAATGCACAGTGGGAGAATTACAAAATAATGCAATATTTGAAGATATTGTATCATGTGATGAATATACATCAGCAAAATGTTTTGAAAAGTTATTTGCACTTAAAGTGAAACCATGAGTAGCTTGAACCTTTTTCTTACCCAAACCAGACTTATTAATGAAATCCCAAAATGCTTTAGGGTTAGAAGAAATATTACCCTCAATTTTTCTAACATAATTCTGCAAATCTCTTTTATAAACATGCTTCACCAATCTTGTAAAATTAATAAAGTTATTATAAAAAATATATTCTGTGTTTTAAAATAAAGTCTACGGTGATAAGACTTTATTTTAATAATCCTAATAAGATCGCATGGAAACCAAGGAGGAAAGCCCTTATAAAAAGGCCGCTTATTGGGGATATGCAAATCAATAAAACCATTAAGAATCTTTAAAAGCCCATCTAAGCAATGATTTACATCATTAAAAGAATATAAAAATTTCCAATTAACCTTAGAAAAGTTTTTACGAAAATCAACATAATTACCTTGCCCATAATCCTTTCTTAAAATATTAGAAAAAATAATCTTTGAGTGACAAACGTTAACATAAAACTCAAAAAGTGGATGATGAGCATCAATAGGAAAATTAACAGAAATAACTTGAAAATTACTAACTACTGTTGAATTACATAAAAAAAATCCAAAGTACGATGTAAAGGTGTTAACAAATGGATTATATTGCTTAAGTCCTAAAAATGTACAAAACGGTAACATTATAGAAGCTTTAGAAGACAAAAAAAGCAAGGCGTGTAGTAATTCTACCCTGATATAAATATGGAATATTTAAATCTCCGGTAATAATAACATTATCATAACCAATCAGTAAAACTGCAAGTGATGTCAAAAAATAATCAAAATCCACCGATGACAAAGTGGATTTGAGGTAAACATTACCTAAAATAAATTTAAAATTGTGATTTAAAGTAATTTCACACCATGTAGATTCACAAAAAAAGAAGAAAAATAAAGTTCTTTATAAAAAAACATCTTTATGAAGAGCAATCAGAGTACCACCACCTCGAGAAATATTATCCATAGATCTGTCAGTTCGCAAAATACTGAATCTATCATCAAGAAAAAAACAATCTGGAAATTGTTGACTAACCAAGTTTCTGTAAGTAAAATAAGGTCAAAATGTTCTGTTTCAAAAAAATGTTTAATTTGAACACATTTAGTCCTCATACATCTGACATTCATATAAAAACAAGAAAGGCCTACCATGTTACCCACAAAGATAATGAAACAACACAGATAAAACCAAAAAGAGGAAAAGAAAGAGATGAATAAAAAATAAATAAATAAATAAAAATAAAATTGATCGTAAAACAAGACAAAATAAATTCTCTTAAAACCTTAGAGAACTGGCCAGAGATCTATAAAAAAAGAAATGGAAGCACCGCAACACCATAAATTAGGGGATATTATTTCATTATGTTTATGTGCAGAAACAGAAATATAAAAGCAAGATGTCTTAGAATTATTCATATTAATTTAATGACAAACAATAATAGTTTGTAAATTATTTTCAAGAAATACTTTAATATCTTTTGAAGTGAGGCTTACTCACATATTAGAAAGAAAATATCTATTATCATTTATATTAGTATTAGAATAAACATCAGCAAAATTTGACTTATTAAATCCAACAGATATATGAATTTTTTTAGTTCTTGAAAAGTCATTATTACTAGAAGATAAAGAGGAATATCTAGAATGATTTATCCCATAGTTACTATTTAAATTAAAATTAAGTGAATGTGATCTATAAACTGGAATAAATTTGGGAGCAATATCTGGATTATTAATGGTTTTGTGTCTAATAGGCTTGAAAGAAGATAAATTAACAGGAAAATTTCCATTATATCTTTTCTTCATAAAAGAAGCACTCTGTAATTTATGAGCTGGAATGAATTTGGAAACCGCATCTGGATAATTTAGTATTTTAGATTTCACAGACTTTAAAGAAGATAAAGTAACAGGAAAACATCCATTATCTCTTTTCCCCATAAAAAATATTTGGTGATTTAAATTTACCATGAGAAAAAAACAATCAGAAAAGCAATCATTAAAAGAATTTACCTCAATCCAAGAAGAGTTATAAAAACATCTACTTTTAAATTTAGAATGAGGCAAATTTCTAAATACATTATTATTATTATTATTATTATTATTATTATTATTATTATTATTATTATTATTATTATTATTATTATTATTATTATTATTATTATTATTATTATTATTATTATTATTATTATTATTATTATTATTATTATTATTATTAATTTCATCACAAACTAAATTAACTTCAGGAGCACAATCATCCAATTTGATATTTTTTACCAAGATCTTCAGGGCAATAGGAAGAAGATGAACATTCAATGCTACCATCTTCAATAGCAGAGGAATGACCTCCAGCAATGGAAAAACTAAAAATTTGATCAGGATATGCAGAACATAACATAACATACATTGAGTGCCAATATCATTAGTATTAATCTTTTTGACGAGATCTTCAGGGCAATAAGAAGACGATGAACATTCAATGCCACCACCCTTAATATCAGAGGAATGAACTCCAGAAATAGTAATAATAATAATAAAAATATGAAGAGTTACTATATATATATATATATATATATATATATATATATATATATATATATATATATATATATATATATATATATATAGTGTGTGTGTGTGTGTGTGTGTGTGTGCTGTATGCACAGATAAAGAAGCTAGAACTTATATATTTAAAAGCTAAATTTTAATTTATTAAAATGTAAAACTATTAAATTATATAACTTAGGGTTTTCAAGAGTCTACTTGCTCTCATGCTCATAGTTGTAATTGTTGTAACTGCGTTATAGAAATGGAAATGAAATTTATGCAGATTGATTGAAATGAGTTATAATAGCCATTTTCGAGACAGAACAAGGTATGCTTCTCTTCTATTGATGGATTTGGGGTAGTTAGCTATATAAAACGTCTCATTAATCTTGGGTCGGGCATCATGTTTTTCGGAGCATACGACGCTGACAGTGACGGGTTAATAAATCCAAAGACAATAAATAAGTGTAGGAACTGTCGTAAAAGTCTCTAGGAACATCATATGAATGATAATCAAGTGTGTTTTTATAAAATGTTTAATAAAAAAAAAATTGGTGATTATAATGATGTTCAAATTTTGAATAAATATTAAAATGGTATATTTTGAAACAATGATGAATAATATAATGGTTGCATTTATATATTAGATTAATTTAATCTAGTATTAAGTATTAAATGTCTAAAAAATATCTTTGTTAAAAAATTTCTCAATTACAGTCAAATGTTAGTAATAGCACAAGGTTAATATATTCACAACGTTTTGAGAGATGTTATTCTCCTCTCTTCGTCAGATGGTGCTGACCTGTACAGTAACTGTACTAGCATGGTAATAGAGCATGGACTCATAAGTGTTTGGGTAATGAATTTTAAAATCATGCTCTTACTAATTGAGCCATTATGCCAAAGATTTGAGTCAGTAGAAATTTTATATAGTAATATATGAGGTTTCTCCGATTTCTGTTATAGATAACGTTGATTATGGGTTTCCATACCTAATGTATAGGCATTCTCTGGGCAGAGTTTTTGATTTTTTTGTACTTTTTTCTCTGTTTCCAATATATTGGTATCTACCCAATTGGACGTATGCTCATTGGTATATACATTAGACACACATTTGGTCTCTTCTAATCATCAGTCAGTACTTTCCTGAAGGTTTATGATCATAATATTTTAGTTGTTTTTTTAGTGGTATATTTCCATAATCTTATATTAAGTATTGCATGTCTTAGAAAAAAATAACTTTATTGTAATTTCACAAGTACATTAACAGTTATTAATAACACAGAGCTTCATTTATGCACACTCTTTTGAGTTGTTTTATTCTCTCTTCATCAATGGTTACTCATCTGACTAGTGATAGTACTAGCATGGGTATCAAACCAGTATCCTTAGCAGGTTTACAGTGAACTTTAAGTTATGTTCTAACCAACTGTTCCATCTTTCCAAAGGCAAGAATCGGTAGAAATTTCATATACTTATCTATGAGGTTCTACTTACTTTCTCCATTTTTTCTAAGACCAAAGTTGATTAGTGGTTTACATACTTTATACATAGTTATGAAGTTGACTTATATAGTTATTCTTCTTTGTCAGGTGATCAACTTCATTGATTTTTTTCCTTTATTGCTTTGTCTGTCAATTCAATAATTTTGCATTTTACTAATTGAACATGTGTCCATTGGTTCATACATGGTCTGCTGCCTTAGATATATCTCATTTTTTCTTCTAATCATTACATTGATATTGTCATTATTAGATGTTCCTGTGCCAAGACTACCTTATGACAAAGTCAAAAGTACAGTTTACATCCAACCAACATATACATGAAATAACTTAGCATATACACTCAATTACAATAAAAATATAATAATACTTAGAGTTACAGTGTAATCATGGAATAAAGCAAAACATTTGTTGAAAAACAAAAATTTGGAAAAAAGAAAAGGTCTATATTAAACAAATTCCTATTAAAATGTTATCCATAAGCTGTTATTAAGAATCCTTAAATAAACAACAAGTAGAAACATCAAATAAAAAATATATAATATCCATACACACCAAAAATGGCAGACAAATTAAGAAAAATATGCAAGGAATATAACATCAACAGCTTTCCAAAGGCATACCACCTTATAATAAAATTCATCATCTACAAGGCCCAAACATGAGGTACTGAAAAGCAAAAGTGGCATCTGTGAAATGCAATGTGAAAGTGGAAGAATATATATTTGTGAGATCAGTTGGCCCATTGTAAAGTGATTACAAGGACACAGTTTTGTAAAAGTATTTAAATTTGAGAGAAACTTATAAATGATATAAGCTACCTTAAAATTACTGTTCTTATCAAAGATTACAAGAATGCATGAATACATTTTAAAAACCATTTTGTTAGGTATACTAATATAATAAAATAGATTTTTAAATAATTTGATTAAAAATAAGTTAATAGAGAATTAAGACTATTTTTGAAATATGAAATATTAGATTGACGGGCGGGAATGTCAAGCTATTTAATAATTATATGTTTTGAAAATTCATGCAATAAAATAAAATGAGTCCATAAAGATGTTGAAAGTAAGAGTTTATGATAAATGTTATAAAAATGGGTTAAAAGTATATATATATTTTTTTAAATTATTAGTTTGGATTTCTTTTAATTCAAGTTACATTGGAGCATCATTAAAATGATCAAGCAAAAATGAAGAAAGACACCCTCTGCCAGCAGTGTAATCTAGACCCTGTATCAGTCTTATCAAAACTTTTAGAAGGAATATTTCAAACATTGGAGATTTACATAGGGTGATATTTTAGCATATAACAAAAGTAAAATAGTTATAAATGGAATTCATTAATGCATGCCATTTTGCAAAAAAAAAATATATATATATTTGTTCACCAAAAATAATCCTCACAATGAATTGTAGAGAAATCTGGTTACAAAATTTCTACAACATAGTTTTAAAAAAATGCTTATTGATTGGACTGCTATTCTAAGGTATTACACAATTTAGATTTAATTTTATGATCTTTTACACATGCACTCACACACACACACACACACACGCATATATATATATATATATATATATATATATATATATATATATATATATATATATATATATATGTGTGTGTTTGTGTGTGTGTAATTCATTGAAAAACAATACAATAATTAATACTGTAAATAGTATTTCAAAACCAAATATCTAATATAATTTAATAGAAGTGCTTTCGACACTATCTAAGTAGTCATTATCAACTATATTCTAATTCAGTTACAAAAAAACGTTATAAATGCCTACAAAAACTATTACATCATACATCAATCTTTTCACAATTCATTAATTTTTATATTAGCAGTTTGTCTATTTATCAAATGCTGATTTCTGTTTGTTATTAACATAGATTCTTTAATTTTATATTTATTATTATTTATTTCAATCTATAAAATCTTAACTTTATTAAAATCAAAACAATATATACACATGTAACATTATGATCAAAGAATAATGAAGGAGATATATCATTATTTCTAACACTCTCTTGTCTTGATTATTACACTTCTTTATATAGCAATAAATGCTCATTTGACCTTTTCTTCAATGTATGTAAAATTAAAAAGCTATGTTATATTGAAACAGAAAGCAGCATTTGATAAATAGACAAGCTGCTAATATAAAAATAATGAATTGTGGGAAAATTGATGTATGATGTAATTGTTTTTGTATACATTTATAATGGTCTCTTTAACCGAATTTGAATATTGTTGATAATGACTACTTATATAGTTAAAAGTACTTCTATTAAATTATAGTAGATATTTGTTTTTAAAAGATTATTTTCTGTATTAATTTTCAAAGAATTATATATATTGTACTGAAGTTCATTGATATTTAATTGATTTTATGAGTCCCATGTTTTAAAATATAAAAATTTAAAATGGAGAGAATACAATGTAAATTAAAGAGCAGGTGGAGAGGGGGAATTTGTTCTTAAATAAAATAAAATGTAAATGCTTTTAAAAATAATAATATTTTTTTGTTTAAAAGAGAAAAAAAGGTCTTGTGATTAAAAATGATTAAATATTCTTTAAATGAATTTATAATAAAATAATAAAGATATTTTGTTTTATCTTATAGTAGAATAATTAAATATATGTGCATATGTAATTTTTAATAAAAAATAGAAGCCCAAACTGATTTTATTTCACTAGACTAAATATGCTCCTGCTAATAAACTTTATCATTGTTTAAAACAGTATAAATATCTCAACTTTTGATCATTCTGGGTCTGACTTTCTCATTTTAATAAAATATTTTTTGAAGTAATATGTCTAAAAAATGTTGCATTGTTAACACCAACATGGTGTACAGTTGACCAAAGCCGCCCTATGCATATAAGATCTGCAATTATTTCGGAAAATGATCATTTTTAAACAGACTAAACGAACAGCGGAATGTGCATATGCCAAACCAGCCACGAAAATCAGACTATGTCACAGGATCTATGTAGGAGTCGTTTACCAGTCGTAAATGAGTTAAAAAATTAATTTCATTATGCTGTTTCCGTCGTATTAAAAATCCTAGGTAATTATTGACTTTGATATCTTAACATTCCTGATTTAATCTTAAAATAAAAGATAGACTTTATTAGAAAGAACTTTCAACTTTATGAATTAATCTTAAAAATAAAACTTTAAACTTCAAAAGATAAATTTTGCAATAATAAAATAAATAAAATCAGCTTCTATTATTAAATAATATTTTTGAAACAATTGTGTGTGCGTATGTGTGATTGGATTTTTTTTAAAAAAAAAAAAAGAGAAATAAAATATAATGTAATGTGTATACTTTATTTGCTAAAGTAATATATTAAAATTATTTTAATCTATAAAAGAAGTGTGTGTGTTTCGTTATAAGATAAAACGATTAATTTATTTTAAATATAAAAAATACTTAAATTATTTTTCTTAAAATATTTATGTTTATTTTGATACATAGGGGTAAGTATAAATATTTATTTTCTTAATAAAAGTAGGAGGGGGAAAATCTAATTATTGATAATAGTATTTCAGGGATAGATTCGCTAATTTAAAGATAAAAATGTTTTGACAGCAATTAAGAAATATTCAAAGGCATCCAAAATATACATTACTATAATCATACCTTTGAAAGGTTCATTTACTGCAACCTTTACGTGCCACCTTAAGAAAGAGATTGCTCCCCTGCCTAAGGGATATGATCATGTAATAAGTAAAGAGCTATAATCTCTTATAAAAAATCAATAGAAAGTGAATGCCTAATGAATGATTCCCGATCCTGGTAAGTTTAATCCCTAACTAGCTCAATTAACTCATGATCTCGGGATGGTGGTTTGTTGCTTCGTTAACAGAAAAGGTCAAACACTAATATCATTATCAAATACACAGCACAACTAGGTACTTTAAAATTGGATATCAAATTTATTAAGCCCTCTATGATTATATAAATATTTACAAAATAATAAACACACACATAAACAATAGTAATTATAATTCAAGTGTATAATAAATTTTAAAGTTTCATGAATGGGAAAGGAATGGTCTGAAATTCTCCCCTGCTTACACTTTAAACTCAAAACAAAATTTCTTATAAAACAATGTGTATTGGCCATGGTATGTACGTGTTTCATAATAATATAAAAACAATGAGTTAGCTACGAGTTAATTATAGTAGAATCTTAAGTGTTCCAAAATCTGAGTCCTGCATGTGGCGGACAATAATAATGATTTGGAACACTTTCGTACACACTTTTATTCCTTATGAAAACAATCCTGCACTTAGCGGATGTAATAAATTTACTCAGGGAATAAAATCGTGCTAAACTAAAATTTTAATTTTAAAAGTTCCAGAATATGAGTCCTGCCTGTAGTGGACAATAATAATTATTTGGAACACTGTCTTACATACTTTTATTCCTTATAAAACAATCCTGCACTTAGCGGATGGAATAAATTTTCTATTATTTTAAAGCGAAACACATACATCCAATGACCAAACCACCCAATTATTTCTATTTAACTATTTTGAAATATTTCAAGTTTACTTTATCGATTCTTTTATAATTTATTTAGATACCCCAATGAATTACGTGTAGCTTTACGTTAAAATTACAAACAAAATATTTATGACTGAATTACGCAATTCGTTGGTTCATTTAGTAATAGCAATTTAAGTCAAATGACGAATTACTCATAATAAGACATAAAAAACAAAATATAAAAAAAACATAAATAATACTTCCCGAAGTCTTCGTTCTTCTCCAGGCTGTGATTTTGAGGGCGATATATATCTGCTGTGCAGGTGATTACTTCACAGGGCCTATATGGAGGTTGGCAAATTGTCCATAGCAGCTACACTTTCAGAAATGGAAAGTCACATCACTGGATGGCTATGTAAGACTCCGAGCTGTGCGAATGTACCGAACTTGGTTTTCTACTCCATGTCCATTGCGGTATCACGAATAAAGCTTGATTCCATTTTCTGAGCGATACAAAACATTTGCTTAAATTTCAATTGTATTTTTCTTTCTCAGTTAATGAATATCATATTTCTTGGTCTGTGCCTTTTAAAATACGTTCAGCATTCTGAATAAATAGTTTTTACACTCATAATTCTTTTTTTTTCTTTGTCAGTACACTCCGGAAACTATACTGCTAATGGGTAAGAGTGCCTGTGTGAGTATCAATGAATATAATCCAGCTAACTCAAAGCGAACGGGTAAGAGTGCCCATGCGAGTATCAACCAATGTAACCCAGCTAACTAATTAAATTTCACCTGACCAGCCTTTATATATCCCCTCCATTACAGGGTGTATTCTCTCATCCCCTCCACAAGTTATTGCTTTTACATTTCTGTTTTTAATTAAACAAGTCCAAACAATGGATTTAATTTTAGCTATCTTTTAATTAATTTCAGAATTTCACAGACCATTTAAATCCCAATCCCTTGACTTCTTTAAACAATAAAGTAAAATTACATTTATTTAATTAAATACTTTTGAATAGGTGTCAAGCCAAATAACCACTGATACAATTCCTACACTTGTTTTCCAAAAACATTATATGATAAAAGAAAGAGGTCATTGGCTTGCCTGCGGTCATGAACATTAAGTTGTAAAAAAAATTATAAAACTGTATACTTGTTGTCACATAAAAATTGTTTTTGAGTTTTCCAAAAAAGAATATTCAACAAGCAACAGAAAAAAAATACAACATTTGAGAATCTAAAATAAAATAAAATCAAAATAAAATATGTTTACTGTTGGGTTATTTGCAAATACATATTTATATATGGTGTCCACATTTGTTTACTTATAAGCGTATTATCACCATTCATCCTATTTATTTTAAATATAGTGTGTGTGTAAGCAACAGAGAAAATATACCCCCACACACCACCCTTTTTTTTATAAAACACACTTTTTTTTGGACTACACCTAATGCTTGTTGTAATTTTTTTGGTAGTAATTTAAAACAAAATATACAAAAATATATATATATATATATATATATATATATATATATATATATATATAAAAAAAAAAAAAAAAAAAAAAAAAAAAAAAAAAAAAAAAATATGGCTGCAGAAAGGAGTTTGCTATTAACTGAAAGGAGACCCTTTGATTCCTCTTGGAGGCCTTAAAGGAACCGAGCAGGGCAAATTCCTAATGTCCAATCCATACATTCTTGTCATTGCAGCTGTTATTACTATGTGATTATTCATATAGTATAGGAACATGGATGGGCTGCTCACCAACATGCATTAGCCAGCATGGTGAGTTTATTGGCTTTTTACCTCTCAGTTTAAGATCAAGAAACACCATGGTCTTTCTTCTCAGTGCCTGATAAGGCAGAATGAATGTTTGTGTAAATGATAAATATTTTTCCAATACATATATACAATTATGACAGACAAAATAAAGAATGGCCCTTATTCCCAGGAGGCTGTAAAGTCACCAACCAAGGCAGCGGTTGGTGGCCGAAGGCTGAGGGTGCTAAGAATCCCCTGATTGTGGACCCAGGCTGCCATTTGATGACGACTTTTTATTTAGGTACTTACAACTGCAGATCACTTTCAAGTGAAGGAATATTGCAAGAATTAGAAGAAGAACTGTCTTATATTAAATGGGACATTATTGGCCTTTGTGAAGTTAGAAGAAAAGGAGAAGAAACAATTGATTTAAAAAGTGGACATATACTCTATTATAAAGGCACACATATTGGAAATACAAGTGGAGTAGGATTCATTATAAATAAAAAGTGGAAGAACAATATTGTGGAGATTGATGGTGTATCGGACAGAGTGGCAAGATTAGTTATACAACTTAATAGCATATACCAAATGCAGATAATTCAAATTTATGCCCCAACAAGTTCTCATAGTGATGAAGTAGTAGAATATTTTTATGTGGATGTACAAATGTCTTTTGATCAGAGTAAACAACATTTTAAAATTGTTATGGGAGACTTTAATGCTAGAATTGGTAGACAAATGAAAGATAAAATTGCTGTAGGTAATTTTGGTTATGGTAATAGAAATGAGAGAGGACATAGACTTGTGGAGTTTGCAGAAAAAGAAAAACTTTATATTATGAATTCATTTTTTGAGAAAAATGTTCAAAGGAAATGGACATGGAAGCATCCAAATGAAGGTACAGCAGAATTGGATTATATTTTGACTAACAGAAAATACATATTTCAAGATTGTAATGTTCTTAATAAATTTAACACAGGAAGTGATCATCGATTAGTAAGGTGTAAGTTACGTGTTAATGTAAAACTAGAGAGACAAAAATTATTAAAAAAAAAACAATATTTACAGTTGATATTCCTAATCTTCAGAAACATTCTAATGGATTTAAATTAGAACTTACAGATAGGTTTCAAGTGTTAGGAGATTTTGAACATGATTCAGATTTGAATGAAATTAATATGAAAATAACTGATACACTTTTAAAAACTGCAACAAACATAGCTGGTAAAAAAAAAGCAGCAATTGATTAATAAAATTTCTGCTGAGACTAGAGAATTTATGAAGAAAAGAAGGAATATGAAGATATACAAAAATGATGTATTAAAAAGAATTGAATATCTCGAATTTTGTAAAATGGTAGGAAAAGAGTTGAAAATGATATAAGAAATTATAACTGTGAAATAGCAAGGAAAGCTGTAGAAGAAAATAAAAGTCTCAAAAATGTTAAACAACATTTTGGTATTGGTAGGAAATTTATACCTGCAATAAGAAAAAAAGATGGAATTATTACTAAAAAGAGAGATGACATCATGAAATTGGTAGAAGATTTTTATCAAGAATTATATAGTAATTAAGAACAAGTTCCTCCTATATCTATTACATCATCCGAATTGCCCAGAATTTTAAATGAACAAGTGAGACAAGCCATTAAGTGTATGAAGAAAGGAAAGGCTCCAGGAAAGTATGGAATTATAATTGATATATTAAAAGAAGCAGGTGAAGAAATAGAAACAATTTTAGCAAAGTTATATACCAAATGTCTATATGATAAAGATGTACCGGAAGATTGGAAGAAGGCAGTAATAATATTAATATTTTAAAAAGGTGATAGAGAAGATATTAGAAATTACAGACCTATCAGCCTTTTATCAGTTTTATATAAAATTTTTATCAAGATAATTACAACTCGTCTACAGCGAACTTTGGATTTCCACCAACCAAGAGAACAAGCTGGATTTAAAAGTGGTTTCAGTACAATAGATCATATCCAGGTAATGAGAGAAGTCATAGAAAGGTCAAACGAATATGAGTTCTCATTATGTTTTGGATTTGTAGATTTTGAAAAGGCATTCGATTCTATACACATTTCTTCAGTGATTAAAGCATTGGATCATCAAGGTATAGATCCAGGATATTGTCATATTTTAAAGAATATTTATAAAAATGCAACAGCAACAATTAGATTACAGAATGATACTGGAAAAATCAACATTGAGAAAGGTGTAAGACAAGGTGACTCCATACCTCCAAAACTCTTTACAGCAGTGCTGCAAGAAGTATTTTGTGGATTAAAATGAGAAACTAAAGGAGTGAAAGTAAATGAAAAGTATTTAAGTCATTTAGATTTCGCAGTTGATGTAGTTGTTTTTGCAAATAATGCTTCAAAGCTGCAGGAAATGTTGCAGGAGTTAGCAGATGAAAGTAGAAAAGTAGGACTAAAGATAAATATTAAAAAGACTAAAGTAATGTTTAATCGATTTGCTCAAAATATGAAAATAAAGATTGATTATGAAGAATTAGAAGAAGTTAACAGTTACAAATACCTTGGTCAGATTATTAATACAGATGGAAACATAATGGAGGAAATTAATCATAGAATTAAACTTGGTTGGCGTGCTTTTGGTAGAAATAACTTGATACTAAAAGGTAATATGCCTATGTGTTTGAAAAGGATGGTTTTTAACAAATGTGTTTTACCAGTTCTTACTTATGGATATGAGACTTGGACACTTAGTAGAAGAGCAATACAGAGACTTCAGACCACTCAGAGGAGTATGGAGAGATGTATGTTGGGAGTAACAAGAAGAGATCGAAAACGCAATGTATGGGTAAGACAACAAACAGGTGTTACTGACCTTATTGAAAAAATTAAAAGATTGAAATGGAGTTGGGCTGGACATATTGCTATAAGAGATGATAATAGATGGACAATTGAAATTTTCAACTGGATTCCAAGAGATTGTAAAAGACCCAGAAAGAGACCACATGTGAGATGGATGGATGAAATAAGAAAATGTGCAGGGGTGTTGTGGAGAAGAGAAGCTAAAGATCGGAGATGGATTAAACTTGGAGAGACCTTCATCCTGCAGTGGAGTGATAATGGTTGATGATGATGATAAAGTGGTAAAATGAATAAATACTGTTTAACCATAATAGTTAATAATTAGTGGATATATATTTTAAATAATATTGACTCTCTACTTTACATTTGCCTCCTTTACTATTTATTATATTTTTTTATATGTTATTAAGCTCTCCCTAACATTAAATAGTTTTGTGGCATGGTCTCTCATCTCATTACATCTCACATTGATAACGTTCTAATTGTTTTCATTATATGTTATTATTTTGATTTAGAAAATTTTATTTCTCAATAATGTCAGCAGATTCGACCTCAAACTCATCAGTGGTAAACTTATCAATAAAAATAAGAAAGTTATTTGATGCTATTCTGTTATAAAATGCGATAGTTAATATTCTATCAACAGTTAACGATTATAACAACATAATTTTTACTGATTATACAATGTATACAATAATATAATTCATTTAAATAAGCAAAAACATGTATTGTCCCTTTAGAAATGATAACCAAATCCAAATAAAGCAGAGATTAAGGCATTGAAATGAACATTTCATTTTAAAGCTCAGATATTGTCAGACATTTAAAAAATGTTGAATGTGTCCTGTGGTGACAGTTTGGTACCAAGTTCATTCGTAGGGAACTAACATATCATTTTAATCCAATAAATGCACTTAATATGTTGATATGTATAATGATTTATCTTGTATTATATGCCATAAAGAATAGTCAAGAGAATGCAATCCATTCACTCTTAATCAACATATCTAACATCTGGCAGTAATAATCAACCGGTAATGTACCTTATCCCTCGCATCATTACATTTGTTTGTTTTTTTTTATATATATAGCTATTACACCTTTTAATTTTATTATATAAAAATAAGGTATCATAAAAGCAAACATACTAATTAAGTACTTTTTAAAAAATAATTGTCTTCACTTAATATACTTTTCACTGCACATGCGTTTTCCCATAATATTCTCAATTTTATTGGTTTGTAAATTTTCATCCATTTTCTAACATTGTTATATGTTTATCGAGGCCTTCCGTTTCTTCACAAGTGTGTGTAATGGTGAGTTTATTGATGATCCACTATTGTGAAGCCAAATTATGATTGTCTATAAAAACCAACCATGTAAAGAAATATATTTCATGAATTTGAAAACAAATTGTAAAGTTGGTAAAATCTGTTAAATAAAAACAGATTACAATCCACTTTGATATTCAAGATTGTTAAATTACTAGTATCATGCAAGTAAGTTTTTTTTCATTCATATGTCTATGTTTCATCTCCATATGTTGTTATATTAACTTGAAATCAGCACATCAGCACTACAAATTACGATGTAGACGTTAATAAAGAGAATATGATGAACTAAGGTTACAATATCTGTCACTGACAGATACTATGAATTAAAATCAAAATTAATACACACTAGAAAGTTAGATTAAGAATTAATATAGCAATCGAGAATAGAAATATTATTTTCGATTGCATTATATAACAAATCTAATAAAAAATTGATAAGCAATGAAATAATTAAGTAAATAAAAAAATTAAATAAAGAAAATAAATTCCTGACGTAAACAATATTACATATTCCCATTGTTTTCTCTTGTTTATCTTAATTAAAATTGGCTATTCATAATTTCTTATCTTATATTTGCACATCTATTTTCTTTCGCAAAGGTAAATAGATAATTAGGTATGTTCAAATTTATTATATAAGTTAGAAATAAAATTATCATTTCATTCTTATAATATATAGAAACGTAAACGTCAGCACGCTATTTTGAGCATGCAGCACATTTACTGCCATTCTATAGTTGAGAGTAATTTGACCAATTGAACAACATAGTTATTATGTTTTCTTTCATGTTATTAATATCCTTAATAAACTGTCATCTTAAATTGATTCTTCAATATATAAAGGGTGTGTATAATGTTTTAAAGTAAAATAAACAAATAATATTTCTTGCAGATATTCATTTAAATATATACATTGGAATTAAAGATTAATATTAAATAATTGTTTTGATCTTTAAATATATCCTTTTTTTTAAATCAATCATATTAAATAACAACTTATTATCTTATTGACTCTGATTTTGATTAAAAATTATCTAAACCAGGATTATTTTCATTTTGTAATATATGTTAATTATAACCTTGTATTAGATATTTTTACTAGGATTAAATATCAAAAAAAAAATCTAATGATATTTGGTTATTTTTGACAAATATCAAATATTATTCAAAAATAAAATGTTTTTTTCTTCTTTCATAATACACTTAATTTGATTATAATTAGTTCTATAATCTGTTTCGTCTAAAAAATAAAAACATATTTTAACTAATTGATTTTAATTGAAGTGAATTGAAAAATTGAACAATATAATAAAATTATTATATGTTGATATTTTTTTGTATATCAGGATTAAAAAAAAATACTAAATACTCAATTTTCATATTCATTTATAGAGTAAAAAGAGATGATTTAGATAGATGATATACTAAATTATTGCGTTGCAATGAAGATGCACATATAAAGAAGTTACTACATTGATAAAGTAACAACTCACCTGAAAATAAGGGAAAACTTTGCTATTGTTCATAACCAATAAGTGAGAGATTGACAGTTTGTGTGTCTTTTATTACCACTAGTCATAAATAATAATGGTTATATTTCTATTGTGGACATGACCAGATGACCCCGTATATTTTCAGTGACACACACACATACATGATTTGTTTTTTATCAGAAGAGTATTTTTTTTTTTTACAAAAACTGTTGTAAATTATTTAAAGTAATCAAATAGTAACAATAGAGTAAAATAAAAATATATTAATAGATTTATAGAATCAAAGCTAAAAATAACTTTTGAGTACAAATTAAATATTCGACCAAAAATTTAACAGGTGAAAATCCAGAAATAAATAGCCATAAAGTTTAAAAATAACTTTCCCACTGGTTTTTAAAAAGATTGGTGATATTTATTAACCAAATGAGTTTGTTTACAATTTAAAATTGGTGTGAATAAAAATAAGTTTCTCATGCCTTTCAAAGAAACAGAGTAAGATTTTCTTTATTGCTAAAGAAGACAAAAATATTCATTTAAAATTTCACTATGTTAGTATTATAATTGGAATTAATAACCAAAAATAATTTATAATTTACTTTAAAATATGCACAAATGGCTGTGCATATTATGTATAAGTAGTTCAGTGATTTGAAGTGATTTTATTTAGATTACGATCCTGTTGTATTGCACTTTGTCCTTAATAGATATTTAAACTGTTGAGTGTATGATATTCTATTCTAAAAAATAAAATAAAATAAAAATACAGATAGTGAAAGAAAATAATATCTATTTAATATATGATGTTATATAACTGGATATAGTAATATTTTATTTTAATTAATTCTTTATAAGTGTAAAATAAATATTATTTCATAAATTGTATAGCTATTTTAATGATATTATTGTTAGACTTAAAAAAATGTGAGATTGAGGTTCAAAAGTTATTATTTAATATATGCAGCCTTTAAAAGAAAGATAAATAGATAGAGTTAATATTATAGTTATGAATATCAATATTTAGTTATTTAATTGTTTAGTAATGACTGATAAATTAATTGTTTTTTATTTGATAAATTTAAAAAAAATATATACCTAATTTAAATCAACCATGTTATTCAAATAATACTAATTTGTTGGAGAAATTTGAGTTAGTTCATTTAAAATAGATAGTTAAAAATAAATATTTTGTTAAAAGTAGTCGATAAAGGGTAAAAAAATTATTTTGAATTTGTGATAAATTTTAGTTGGAAGACAAGACACTAGTCATTAAAATAATAAAATATTATTTTGTCTTGTTTAATTTTTAATTTTATCAGTTATTAAAAGTTAATATAAATTGATATTTTTTTCAATCTTGATCATTAAAGAATATGTGAATTTCAAAGTTATATAATTTTATTAATTATTTCCACAACATAATTAAAATAATTTAGGAAATTGGTCATTAATAAAGTTGGGTGTCAATGAATGTTTGATACCTGTCAATCCAGGTATATAAGGTAAGAATCTCAGTGTCAGAGGGTCATCTTCTTAGTCTTCTTCTTGCTTTCCTGCTTGCTTGCTCTCTTTGACTGGTTCTGCTGATCATCATCATTTAATAGACCACTGATATCTTCACATTTTAACAGTAATAACTTTCTTTAATTATTTTATTTTTATCTAAGTGTAAAGTCACCAAATCTTATAGTTTATCAATTCAACATGCATTTCAGAAAAGGTTAATAAGATATCTTTGTTTCTTTGCTAGATTCAATTTTAAACTCTCTTACTACTAATATTATGCTCTGAGAAAAATGTTAATTTATAATGGCTCAATTTGAACAGATATATCTTAAATTATTTTATAGAGGAAAGAGGGTGATAACTGTTATATTAATTTATAAAGCCATATGAGACATTGTACTTTAACATTTCACATTGCCATATTTTATCTTTTGGAGGAAGAGATTAAAACTCAAGTTTAAATTAACGAGAAAAAACTGTAAAATTGAAGTTAATGATGGTAAATTGTTTTAATTATTTAGTGCCAATTATTGAGGATTAAATGTCCAACTGCCTGAATATCTATGAAAATTTAATGTACTGTTTTTGTATTCATTTTATAAATGATGAATAGCCTGTTATCATTAGGACAAGAATACCTTCAATTGTGCTTCACTTTAGTTGAGTTTTGTGAAAAGCAGAAAAAAAATACTTTAAAAAAAAAATTAGCCAATGAAATTTTAAAAAAAATAAAAATGTAAAAGAAATAGTTTGTGGAAATAAAAACAATGGATGTGTGTTAAATTGCGAACTATTAATCTCAAATTTATGTTTTATAATAAAAACAATACTGAAGTAATATTTCTGTGTTTATTTGAAAAAAATAACAGTTGCATTTAATATGTGCATTCTTTTTTTCAAAAAAGGAATGTGGAAACATTGTATATTTCCAATCTAACCATGGACATCCTCTATGAAATTTTATGGGTGACATTATTATTATTATGCACTATTGACTAAAACTCCAAAAAATCTAGCTTATGTTTCTTAAATTGTATATCTTTGTCTTCATTAAAAATGAATCCACTCTATTGTTCATACAAAAATAAGAATTTGTCAATCTTTATTATTCATTATTTAGATTTGAAAGTTATTATTTGCTATTTTTTCTATGAAGACAAATTCATTTACCTGGTATGGATGTTTCAATCTACGGTTAAGCAGCTGATCAAGGACCTTGCATTCATAACAGGTTGTCCACTATAGAAACTGTTAAAGAACTAAAGTTTTTTTTTTTTAAATATATGAATAACATTTCTTAGATGTTCTATATAATGTTTATGTAGAGATATTTATTTACTTTACTATATTATATTGTTCTTCAAACGGTGTAACTAAATGTGTAGGTATTCTTTCCAAATGCAGGTAGCATACATATTGTAACGGTCAAGTTTTGTACATTCACGTAACAGAATCTAGAATCCAGACAAAGAGATCAATACTGACCAGACTAGGATTGTGAAATCCCGAATCTGACCACACTTCAACTCGTTTGCCCGTACTCCATGACTCAAGACCCTATGAACGACCACATTTTAAGTTACACGTAGTATACCTCTCTTTCACGGCCGGCATAGAGCAGGGAGAAACATAAAACTCTGGACTTAAATATATATATATATTAACTAATTTAATTGCTACCCGCACGAAATTAAAGATAAACTTTTATAAATGGTAATTAAGGCATATATAGTTATATCACATATATAATTAACTAAGAATGAATTGGATTGAAATAGGAACGAGAAATAATACGAAACCAGAATAAATTTAACATATATTTAAAATTTAACACATATTTATTAAACAAAACATAATTCAACGTGAGAAAAGCACGCAGGCTTTATAATGTGAGGATTTGATATTTTTCCTCATTAAATCTTTAATTATTAATATGAAGATACATTTAAAGAATCACTAAGTTGTGCCTAAGTACAATTCTGCCAATTACTATTGAAAGTGGTAGCTACTATTATAAATTTGCTGCATGAGTCTTAGAAGCAAAATATTTATTATCTTTTCCTTTTAAATGAATTTTATTTAAACATTTAAATAAATATTTTAAGCAAATTATTCATTTCAACATTATTACTTAAATAAAGTATGAGCATATAATTCAGATCAAAAGTAGAGATTGAACCCAGAAACCAAAGATATAAATTTTGGTTTAATAATGAATAATTAATTAAATTATGGGACTTAGAATTGGATATAAAGAGATCACCGACATGCTACAGCACTGGCAAATTGCAATAACAGAGTGCTCTGCGGATAGATTAGAATCAAGGGTTTTTGGGCCAACCACAGATATGTATCCTGGAACCGAGGTCCTGCTGCTAAAAAGGTCGGGATAGGTAACATGACTGATGTGAATTATTACGTCCAGTCTTATTAGTGTGCTCCCAAAAGAAGGTAAGATGGGATGGCCTTTCCTGAAGTCCTATCTTAAGGAGAAGATGCAGCAAAACGTTAAACATAGAATGTAAATTTAAGGTATCTAATCTGCCAAGCGAAAGTATGACATTATTACAAAAATATGGGGTGATAGCCCGGTCAGTATTACTATCATGAACAATTCTAACAATGCTATATAAAATCAAGTGACATTAGGGGAAAAAATAAAATATAATAAACTCTGGTTTATAGGTTTCAATCTATATATAACTTATTACAGGAAAGGGGAAAGTATATTGATTGAAATGGCCAAATAATTTCTGAATATACATTCGTATTATTACTAAGACTAGTACATTGCATTAATCTCAATAAGATAAAATTCAATAGCAGGCTACACTATATTTAAAATTAAATAAAATTATAGGAATTCAAACCAGCGAGTATCGGTAATGTTATTAAGAAAATAGCTATGGGGAAGATATTTGCAATTATATCTCCACATATTTATTACGTTTAAATGCTCGCTGCTTCAAAGCATTGGCATATAAATAACAGTAAAGAAATATTATATGCACATCCACAATGATTGACTAAAAAATTAGTATAGGTTATATTTACTTTAAGATATAGACAAGTTATACAAATGAAATACTATTTACTTAAATGGGAATTTATAATAAGCATTTATAGGAGTTTTTAAAAAAATACATTATTTTATAGTTTACTAGCTTTAAACTTTGAAGTGGAAACTTTTAATTTAGAAATAGTTCATTAACCCAGAGCTCTGAGAATATGGATTGGCTCTACCGATTAATTAGTTGCTGGTCTGTAGAAGCAGGTGTTGGCTTTCAGATAGTATGATCTTCTTGAGTGGGCATAGCTGGACGGTTTGTTGTGGCAGCTCTGATGGTTGAAACATCAGCTAGCAGTGAACGCACCATTCTTTTATTGGGCTTAAAAGCAACCATCACCTTTCTCCCTTCTAAAATTAATGACCTCTCTTGTACAAGCTTAAAATGTACCCTATTTATACTTTTACTAGATAAAGCACCTGCACCACCTGGAAACCCATTAACTGTATCTAAAATATCACACTAAAATAAAACATTTCTCAATTTGATCAAACATACTTTTATTTAGGCTTCCCTGACACCAAAAATCCTCTCCCAGATGTCGAAATAGTTTTGCTATAGAGAGTTTAATGACTATTTTTGCTATAAATAAATTTGAGTATAGCAATTATCGAACTTTCTAAATTTGATTTAATCCCAGGTGCGATGGACTTAAATGCAAATCTGTTTACCACCAACTTTATATATATATATAAAATAAATAAAATATCCGTTAATTAAAAACAATATTGTAATTATAATTGAAATAATATTTTTAACGGTTTATAAACAATTACAAACAATCTTAAAATCCGCATATATATATATATAAATAAAACACATAATTACTTCTATAAAAAAGCATTATATATTCAACCAGCAGTCTGCTGGTTGAATACATAAAGCTTTTTTATGGAAGTAATTCGGTGTATTTATTTTTTATTTTTCCTCTAGTTAGTTTGTGTATATATATATATTGTATTGTTTTGAATAGTTATATATATATATATATATATAACTATTATATATATACCTTATATATATATATATATATATATATAAGGTAAATCATACATCCACATATGAATTTATATTTATTAAATTTAATATATTGACATTTTTACTATTTAAAACTTATAACATTAAATTTTATATTTTATAAATAAATGATTTAACATTATATTCGCTGTAATAACTACTAGCCTATATATGTACAGAATTTATTCATATGTTCATATATAATGCTGCGCACCCAGCCATAATAGAAAGGGTTATACATTTATTTATTAAAATATTCATTTTAGTAGGGTTTGAACCCAGCACAGATAGGTTTGGTGGTTAAACTGAAAGGTGCAATGAGAAGGGCTTGAACCTGATCGTTGCAATATAACTTATAAAAAGATGTTCTAGGTAAAGTTCAAATTTTAAACTTTATATTTTATTTAACTAGAGATATTTATTTCTTGCATGTCTTATTATATGATATTTATGAGTGTTTAACAAAACAGCCTATATATGAGTTTATCAGAAGTTCAATATTTTCAACAGTTATTATGAAATCACACTTATTTTTAAATTAATTATCACTAAGGTAACTAGGATCCATGAGAAGAAGATTATGTGGTGCAGTTTTGAAATTCTTTACTCTGAAGGGCATGTTTTATTACTCTATCCCTCGTGATGTTGTTAAATATTTACCACCTTTGAAGGTGAAGTTAGTTGTGCTTTTGAGAATGTGATGACAATGATAGATGGTTATTAAGGCACATAGTTCCTCAAAGTGCACCTAGTTATTTGCAGTGCTTTTGGTTAAGTAAGGCAATATCAGTATTGTGGTACTGTGCCTACCATTAATTCACAAGGAATCTAGCCAAGTATTACTAATTTTAATTGTGTAATTTTAAATACATGGTATAAGAGAAAATGCACAGACACAGCGCTACTTTATTTTTAATAATATCTGGCATATAATCGCAGATGACTTTTGATGAATTCTACCTTCTTTTTATTAATCTATTAAACGTATTGTTAGACAATAGTTAATTTATTTATTGTGGTGATAATGATTTTCATTATAATATTGGTGTAATGGTTCAAACCCAGGCAAATAGCAATTTAGATGAAGTTCATTTTCATTTGTAATACTTCATATAGTAATAAAGATATTATTGGTAATTGACTAACAGGAAACACTTTATAATGTTGCTTAGCTTATTGTTGAAATTAGGACTATTATTATTGTTTATTTCATTAAACGTTTATTTAATGCAATAGTTTTGTTAATACAGATTAGAAAGAAATTAGATAAATATTTATCCTATTTATATTAACTGCATGTTTGTTTTATAGAACTCGTTATGGTGTATAAAGGGAAAAAAAATGTAATTTTAAGTAATGATTTGTTAGTGAAACAGTAGACATATTATTAGAACCTTCTAGTAAATAGTAACAGGGTCTGTGTTTGGCATATAACATTCTGAATATTATTGTAAATAATTTATGTTATATTTATTGTTAATAAACATACTTTTTTTTTCCTAAAAAGAAATTTATGTAACAAATTTAATATGATTTACAAGTTACAATCAAGTGTAATAGTTTGTATTGGAACTAAAGTTTATATTGGAACTTTCATCTGTGAGACATTTAGGTTGTTCATGTGCCACAGTTGGGACCATCTCAATGTTTATAAAGTTCTCTTTTTGTGGGTGATGTTTGCCTAATATAGCACAGGTTGTGCATATGCTATGATTTATGTCTTGTAGTCATTTAGGGCTATTGTGTTGTTACATGTGGTTGAGTTGTCACTTATACTATTGCCGCAGTATTGGAATCTCAAAGAATTTCCAAGTATCATCAAAGGTGCTGTTGGAGGCAAGCATTTGATCTCTTTTCTTTATTTTGGTAATGGTGTCAATGAAAGTGAGAGCTGGGTTTTGACTTGAATCCTCAATGGCTAGTTGACAGCGTACCAGCCATAATGAGAATGTGAGAAAAATGGCCAGTCGGATCCAAGCATATGTTTTTGTGCCTATGCATCTTTGAATAGAGGTGATCATGTTGTAGTTTATTTTAGAGTTAGAGTGAATTAACTGTCTGATGCAGTTGTACTTAGGGCATATGTTAATGATATGGTCAATTGTTTCCTCCTCTCGCTGACAGAGCTGACATTGGGGATCCAGGTTGCCATGGCTTCTTTGTATACTAGAAACGATCTAGTGAGAAGTGCATTAAGATTTAACTTTATCACAAAGTCAAGATATTTGGCTTCTAGGCTCCAGAGCCTAAATTGGGAGATGATTTTTTTATTTGTTATTTTAAGCCTGCAATCCTGTACTTGGCTGTGTGGGTGTTGTAGGATATAGGCTTCCCAATAAGTTATTTTTGAATTGTATGAGGGTGGATTTCATTTAGTTAGGTTGAAGTAGTAGGCTGAGAGGGATAGGATCCAGTCCTGTTTATGTGGTGGTGGTCGATCTGTGGGGGAGATTGTTGGAGCAAATTCTAGATTGTCAAAAGTTAATGAGAGTTTGTGGATGAGATTATGAATTTTTTGCAGGGTGAAAGTTGAGACTGCATGAAGGGACAATCCGTTGAGCCTAGATGGATGGTGCATCCCTCCAATGCTAATGGTGACTGTCTTGCCACCCCAAAAAATTTTAGAGCACATTGAGTTAAGTTTGTTTTCAAATTTTTTTGTTAATTTAACAATTGGTAAGTAATAGTTGATTTTAGAAAAAGGGACTTTGTTTAATATGGTTACCTTTCCATGCAGTGAAAGGTATATTTTGGAGAGAGATGTTGTTATTTTATTAGCTGAATTTAATATGTCATTTTGAATTAGTGAGGTGATGGTGGCTGGAGGTTTATAAAATGGTATTCCAAGGAAGTTTTGCGGCTCACCCAGAAAGGTGCTGTTGATTCTTTTTCCAGTTGCAATTTTCCATGTTGCCGATTTTTGGAGGTTAAAGGTAAGTTTATATTGAGAAGTGTATTTGGTTAGTATTTTGTAGAGGAGAGGAAGGTATTTGTGTGAAGGTAATATTATGAGTATATCATCCATGTATGCCAGTACTCCTACTTCTTTCTTTAGACAGGGCACATAGATGTCAGGCATTTGCCTTTGGATGTCAACAAGGAAAGGGTTAATGTATGCTGCAAATAGGAGAGCACTGAGGGGAGAGCACTGTGGGATGGACAGTGTAGGTTTGAAGCAACTGGAAGTGTTCCCATTTAGAGATATCATTATTTGGCAGTTATTGAGCAGGTTGTCAATGATTTGTAGGAAGGGATTAGGTATGGAGTATTCTTCTAGTGTTTTGAGAAGAATATTGGTCCTGACAGAATCACATGCTGTGGCTATATCAAGTTGTACGGCAATTGGTTTTGTCTTTTTGTGAGTCCTAAGGTAGTTTACAAGGGTTTTAACTTGGGCCATGGCTAGGATGGTGGATGAACCTTTTTTTGCATATTGTGCATTGGAAAGGTGTTTTAGTATGCATTCTTGGATTGAGTCTTTTATAATGGACTCTATGATTTTTATCATGAGGGGGGTCATTGAAATTGGTCGAAGACTTGAAAGTTCTGTTGGAGATTTGTTCTTTTTGAGGAAGGGAACCATTGCTACGGGTAGAGGTTTGGAATGTTTTTCCTACCCTCGGCCAGATAGTCTATCATTTGTGCTAATATTGGAATAGAGAACTGGCTAAGATGGGAGATGAAAAAACGAGGAATGCCATGAATGCCTGGATGTATTCTGTCTGGAAGTGATGCTAATTTGTTGTGTATTATTTTGTGGGTGATATTGTGAGGGTCTGCAGTTTCAGATTCATTCCAGGTGGTTATTGGTGGTTCTGGCTCAGCTTGTAGGGAGTCTTGGAAGTGTTGTTTGATTCCCTCTATCATTTGCAGTCCAATCCAGGATTGACCTTTGTGAGTGATCATGTTTGGTACATTTTTATTTTTTGTGGTTCCAAGAGCCCAGCGAATGTATCCTTGAGTCCAACAGTACTGAGACTCCAGGTATAGCTTAGCTCTTTTGATGGAGAGGTATTTGGAAAGTTTTATTTGTTTACTTTTGTATTGTAGTTTGAGTGCTATTATATTTTTGATGTTTGATGTATTACTTGGGATTTCACTGAGTTTGGTGTTTATTTCCATTAAATCCTTCAGCAATCTTACTGGACCTTTGAGTTTCTGAGTGTAATTGCTAATTAGAGATTGCAGGATCTCAATGAATGAAAACCAAGCAACCTCTGTGGGAGTTATTAAGATATTTATTTTGTGGAAGTAAATGTAGGCTTCAGAGATGATAGCTTCTGTTGCTGTTGTGCGTGTGATCATGCATATTGTTTGGGGGCTGGATTCCCCAGTATATAAAGTCTTATCTGGTGTGATATTGATGAGTTGTGCAAGGTGATCTGAGAAGGATATAATTTATAGCTTTGCTTCAATTTGAAAATGTAGCTCGGGAGAGTAGTAGAACAGATCTATCAGAGTTCTGGTATTCTGAATATAGAAGGAGAAAGATCCTGGAGGTAGAAATCTTTCCACGCACATGAGTGTTTTGTTAATTAGGTGTAGGTATTTGTTGTTGAAGTTGGAGTAACTGATATTAAAGTCACCGAGCAGCAGAATAGGGGCTGGGTTAGATAGGACCATGTTGATCGTCTGTACTATGTAGTGGTAGTTGGTGGTTGAGTTCTGGGTATAAATGAATGCAATGTTTAAAATAAAATTGTTATAGTTTAACTTTGATTATCATTATGTTATTATCAAGATACAGGATATTAAAGTCATTTGGTGGTGATTTTCTATCGATAATAATACCTATCCCTCCGGAGGCTGTGAGAGCTGTGGAAAATTTTAGAAAGCCATAGTTTTCAAGCCCTTCAGTAATTGTGTAGCTTGAGTTTACATGGTATTTTGTTTCTGCCATCAGGAATACGTGAGGAGAGTTGGAGTTTATCCATTGCCTGATGGCATGTATGCGTTGGGGAGAGTTAAGGCCTCTCACATTAATGCTTACTATTTTGATTGACATAATTGTTGTATTATCTTTGGAGCATTGTACGAGTGTACTGTGCATTACTTATTTTGTTTGTAGATGTTATTGTTCTTGGAGTGGTGAGGACCAATCCGCTATGAAATCATTTGATTTGTTTGTGTATTCAAGAAGTGTGACGTTTTCTTGGCTACTAGGTAAGTTGATGTGGGATTTTTCCATCTTTTGTGGAGTATGTGTCATTTTCTATGAGCTCTGATTCATGTATAGACTGTCCTTTCTTTTCAGGTGATGATACACTTTCTTTCCTTCTCTTATTATTGTTATCTTTGGAGGGAGAAGGGTCAATGGGTAGGATAGATTTTGCATTTTTTGGGTTGATGTATGTGTCTTCATCTGAGCTTGGACTGCTGGAGAGGTTGTGTTGTTTCTTATTACATTTTCTCTTTTGGCTTTTATCCCAGATTGGATGTTGCAGAACATTGTTTGAGTTTGTGCAAGATGTGTTTTGTTGATAGATTATTGTGTCATCAGAATCTGTGGCACTTTCTTCATTGGAATCATTATTGTTGTTTGTTAGAGTTGTGATATTTCCATCATTATTAGTTTGCCATTGCTGATTTGGAGTGTTTAGTATATCAAGGTTGTAAGTGTTTGATTTTATTAGGGTTGAGGGGTTGGGTATGAGAGGGTCACTGGTGAGATTGAGTGGTGTGATCCTTGTTTTGGTGAATGGTAGTATTATATCCATTGACTTGTGTTGTTGTGGAGAATGCATGATAGTTGGACTTAAGGTGTTGTTATAGATTGCACTGGTTTGAGTTCTATTTATGTCTAATGATTGAGTTGTTTCTGGATTTTGTTCAGATTTGTTTGGTTCTGTGTTTTCTGTCTGCATGGGTTCAAGTTGGATTAGGTTTTCAGTGATCACCTTTGTTGTTGTTGTGTTTGATTCTGTGGATTTCTTGAAACATTTGTGAATCTTGTTTTTCTTGGACCCACAGTTTTGGCAGATCCTTGCCGGACAGTCCCTGATTAGGTGAGAGCATTCAAGGCAGTGAAAGCACTGTGGTGGAACACCACGGAATGATATTACCATTGGGGATCCACGTGCATGAACCTCAGTAGGAATGTCTGTGGAGCTGACTCCATTCTTCAGGGTGATGGTGAATGTGGCTGTGTTAGTTGGAATGAGATTATTTGCAAATTTCCTGATTTTGCCAAATTTCTCAAGTATGGACTGTAGTTCAATGTGATTGAAATTCATAATACAGTTCTTTATCATGCCGTGTAATGTGGTAGGTCTGTTGTTATCAATTGTTATTAAATATTTGTCTTTAAGAACTCTGATGTTATTTTTGAAAGAGTTTTTCCTCCCCATGTTTTGAATTCTGTTATTATGTATCTGTCATTGGGGTGAGTGAAAATTCTGTTAATGCTTGTTGCTATGTTTTTTTCTGTTACCATATTTGCAAAATTCTCAAGTGGGAATTTGAAGAGATTGCCATTTGTGTCTGTTGTTGTTAGGATGAGTGTTTTATCATTAGTGTAGTTTATAAAAGATTTCATTAATTTATCAGGAACAGAATTATTAAATTTAGTTTGTATGTCTTGGTAGGTTTGTTCATTATCCTGTATTGGGTTTGTGTTTCTAAAATTATGTATAGTTTGGATGTCTTCTTCTGCATCTAGATTAATAATGCTTAGTAATGGGCTGTTGTCTGGATTAGGGTTTAGTTCGTTTTGGGAAGAGGAAAATGATGTATGATAAAGTGTTTCAGCATAAGATTTATTTGATTTTGGTACGTTTTTTTATTTCCATTTTATTTTCATTCTGAAATTGTTCTGTATGATCCGTTTTTGTTTGTTTGGGATCTGTAGTTTTCCAATTTTTATTATTTAGTGGATCGCTACAATGTGACTGCTTTGTAGCGGTTTTGTTTAACGTTTGATTTGTAGCAGAATCGGTGTTAAAATTGCTGTTGGAATTTGTTTTAGCTTTGGAACTTATTGGTTTAGTTGGGTTATTGTCTAAGATGAGTAGATCTGTTGTTATATGTTTATATTTGTTTTTAATTTTGTTTGGGGAATGTCCGTGGTTAACGTGGACATAGTTATCGTTATTTTCTTGGTTTGTGCCCTCTTGCGATTTTGTGAAATAATTATTGGTTAAACTTTGAGAATTAATATCTCTGCTATTTGACGCTTCTAGGACAAACTTTTTCCGTTGATAATTAAGTATTTATGTTTGTGAATCTATTTCTTTTGGTTACAAAGCTCTAGATCTAATATTAGATTTTTTATGAATTAATTTGTGATCTGCATGGCGTTGTTTGTCGCCCTCTTGCGGATTTTCAAAATCATTTTTATTTACGATACTTTCAAAGTTGAAATTTGCTTTTTTGAACTCTGTTTTCATTGCTATTTGACCAGAGTTATTTTTAAAGGTACTGCTAAGGTTAAAATTTGATGTATTATGTGTAATTTGATCATTATTTGGGCTTTTAAAATCATCTGTGCTTGCATTGAAATCTGTGTCATTGTGTCTTTTTTCATCATAATCGGTTGTAATAGGACTATTTACGGTTTTAGAATTATGCTTGCCAACGGCAGATTCAGGGCTTTTTTGCCCCTCCATGTTTATTAAGTAATATTAAACTCACTTACCCGCTGCCTTGAGTTGTTTTAATAACTCCAATTTCCAGAAATCTAATTATTATTTGGTTTATTTTCTCACTCGATTTACAGTGTTGCTGAAGAATATACGCCATCTAGTTTTTGTGTATTTTTCTATACGAAAAAATTTATTGTGTCCTGAATTCTTAGTGTAACAGAAATCTTGGTCAATGAGATAAAAAGTCCTCAAGCAAATCCAAAACCATTATGTTTGTGAGAAAACATCCCATAAATGTGTCAATTCCGAAGTTGGAATTGCAATTCAAAGAATAAATATGTATTTATTTTTATAATGGATTATATAATCCATCTTTATGACAGCACATTATCTATTATTTTATTAATAAAAGGATAATGATTAAAATCAATTAATTTATCATGTTGTTTGGAAGTAGTAGAATAATATAAAAGACAGTTGTTGTTTTTTCTATTATTTTGAGTTTCATCCTGGGTATAGGACTATAATTATTAAAAATTTTATATAATTGTTTTAAGTCAGCATTTCTTGGGTTAGACACTTCATTATGTAATTGCAGCCATTATTATAGCATATTAGGATGCATTAACTTATAAGAAAGAGTATGTGTTCCAAAGTCTACCGAAGTGCCAACTATTTGTTTAGCAACACAAAACACCAGTTTAATTTCTAAAATGTAACAAAAGAATACTGCTGTCATTATTTATCATTGCATTACTTATCACCCTATATATCTAATTATAACTTTAGTAATTGCAGAAGAAATTCATTATTGTTTATTGTACCATGAGAAAGGTACTTTCCATTTTACTCTATATAAGTAGAGTTTAGCAAGTCATATTAATAAATAATTATATGCTATGTAAGAGATTATATAAGACATAAGAATTTAACAGAAGATGTTGCTCAAAGAGCAAGATGCTTTTAGTTCGGAGAATATATTTCGATAAAGATAAATATATTTTATTTTTTTTAAATATTGATTGGCAAATAATGAAGTTTTTCTCTCTTCCCCATATAGTTATTTATTATATCGCAATATAATTTATTACAGTTTTAAAATATCTTGCTTTATTTTAATGCATGTATCTGTAACTAAGCAACCACTGAGCTTAGTCAGCTGTTTCAACAGTCTATGGACATCACATCTAATTTAATAATGGTATGTATTAAAATGTTAATAAAAAATGTTTCTTCCACATAAACGTGTCTATGTGCACATATTTACAAAATCTACGATTTATAAATTCTATGAGTGTAACGTTAGAAATACTATGAGTTTTACATACAATCAACTTTAATGATAAATATTTAAATATTCAAATGTGAATAATTCGTGATTATGCCAAACAATCTTGATAGCAATGGAGATAGTTAAATAAATTATATTTGATAATTGTAAGAAGTTTATTGATTGCTACTTTAAAAAAAAGTTAGACATCACTTGTAATCTTGAATCTTAATTTTAGATATGTCTTAGATTTTTTACTTCAAAATACTTACAGTATTCATAGGTATATGAAATATTATTTGAATTGTATTTTTTGAAAAGCTTAATTATTACACAATAGTTGTTAATTGATTATACATTTTCTTATTAATTAATTAAAATAACAGATAATTATTATAGAAAAAGAAAACCCTGGTTTCACTAAAGTTAATAATAATTTATAAAATCCTTAGCAATATATTAATATGGTATATGGTTCGTATTTTTTGTACATAACATAAAAAGAGAATGTAATATGATAATTAGAATTATAACATCACTGGTTAAACATTTACCCACTTTGAAATATATAATGATATCAAAAATAATTAAATTCTTATTATGAAGGGTTAAGAAATTTATTAATAGCTGGATTTGTCAGAAAACTACTTTATTGTTAACTACATTCAAAGATTTGTAACTGTATACTTATTTATATTAGATATTGTTAATAGTTATATTAATAAAATATCTTTTTTTTTTTGTTATTTTAATAAGACCTAAACATTGTGCTGTAAATAATAAAAATTGCGTGTAAATAAATTAAATTTTTAGTGGAATTTAAAGTTTATAGTTTGCCATCATTTGCGGACCCAAGCTGCCATTTGATGACTTTTTATTTAGGTACTTACAACAGCAGATCACTTTCAAGTGAAGGAAGATTGCAAGAGTTAGAAGAACTGTCATATTAAATGAGACATTATTGGACTTTGTGAAGTTAGAAGAAGTGGACGTATACTCTATCATAAAGGCACAAATATTGGAAATGCAAGTGCCGTAGGATTCATTATAAATAAAAAGTGGAAGAACAGTATTGTGGAGATTCACGGTGTATCGGACTGAGTGGTAAGATTAGTTATACAACATAATAGCAGATACCAAATGCAGATAATTCAGGTTTATGCCCCAACAAGTTTTCATAGTGATGAAGTAGTAGAAGATTTTTATACGGATGTACTAAAGGCTTTTGATCAGAGTAAATAACATTTTAAAATTGTTATTGGAGACTTTAATGCTAGAATTAGTAAACAAATGAAAGATGAAAATGATGTACGTAATTTTGGTTATGGTAATAGAAATGAAAGAGGACATAGACTTGAGTTTGCTGAAAAAGAAAAACTTTATATTATGAATTCTTTTTTTGAGAAAAATATTAAAAGAAAATGGACATGGAAGCGTGCAAATGAAGGTAAAGCAGAATTGGATTATATTTTGACTAACAGGAAATACATATTTCAATATTGTAATGCTCTTAATAAATTTAACACAGGAAGTTATCATCGATTAGTAAGGTGTAAGATACGTGTTAATGTAAAATTAGAGAGACAAAAATTATTAAGAAAAACAGTATATACAGTTGATATTCCTAATTTTCGGAAACATTCTAATGAATTTAAATTAGAACTTACAAATCGATTTCAAGTATTAGTAGATTTTGAGCATGATTCAGATTTGAATGAAATTAATATGAAAATAACTGATACACTTTTAAAAACTGCAACAAAGATAGCTGGTAGAAAAAAGCAGCAGTTGACTAATAAAATTTCTACTGAGACTAGAGAATTTATGAAGAAAAGAAGGAATATGAAGATATACAAAAATAATGCATTAAAAAGAATTGAATATCAAGAATTTTGAAAAACGGTACGGAAAAGAGTTGAAAATGATATAAGAAGGTATAGCTGTGAACTTGCAAGAAACGCTGTAGAAGAGAATAAAAGTCTCAAAAATGTTAAATAACATTTTGGTATTGGTAGGAAATTTATATCTGCAATAAGAAAAAAAAGATGGAATTGTTACAAAAAGAGAGGTGACATCATGAAATTGGTTGAAGATTTTTGTTAAGAATTATAAAGTAATAAAGAACAATTACCTCCTATATCTATTACATCTTCCGAATTGCCCAGAATGTTAAATGAAGAAGTGAGACACGCAATTAAATGTATGAAGAAAGGAAAGGCTCCAGGTAATGATGGAATTGTAATTGATATATTAAAAGAAGCAGGCGAAGAAATATAACTTTTTTAGTAAACTTACATACCAAATGTCTAAATGATAAAGATCTACCGGATGATTGGAAGAATGCCGTAATAATATTAATATTTAAAAAAAAATGATAAAGAAGATATAAAAAATTACAGACCTATCAGTCTTTTATCAGTTTTGTATAAATTTTTACCAAGATAATTACAACTCGACTACAGAGAACTTTGTATTTCCACCAACCAAAAGAACAAGCTGGATTTAAAGTGGTTTAAGTATAGGAGATCATATCCAGGTATTGAGAGAAGTTATAGAAAAGACACATGAATATGAGTTGTCATTATGTTTTGGATTTGTAGATTATAAAAAGGCATTTGATTATATAAACATTTCTTCAGTGATTAAAGCATTGGATCATCAAGGTATAGGTCCAGGTTATTGTCATATTTTAAAAAAAAAATATTTATAAAAATGCAACAACAACAATTAGATTACATAATGATACTGGGAAAGTCAACATTGAGAAAGGTGTATTACAGGGTGACTCCATATCTCCAAAACTTTTTACAGCAGTGCTGCAAGAAGTATTTAGTGGATTAAAATTGGAAACTAAAGGAGTAAAACTAAATGGGGATTATTTAAGTCATTTAGATTTTGCACACGATGTAGTTGTTTTTTGCAAATAATGCTTCAGAGTTGCAGGAAATGTTGCAGGAGTTATCAGATGAAAGTTGGAAAGTAGGACTAATGATAAATATTAAAAAGACTAAAGTAATGTTTAATTGATTTGCTCAAAATATAAAAATAAAGATTGATTATGATGAATTAAAAGAAGTTAACTGTTACAAATAACTCGGACAGATTATTAATACAGATGGAAACATAATGGAGGACATTAATCATACAATTAAACTGGGTTGGAGTGCTTTTGGTAGAAATAACTTGATACTAAAAGGAAATATGCCTTTGTGTTTGAAAAGCAAGGTTTTTAACAAATTTGTTTTACCAGTTCTTACTTATGGATCTGAGACTTGGGCACTTAATAAAAGAGCAATGCAGAGATTTCAGACCAATCAAAGAAGTATGGAGATATATGTTGGGAGTAACAAGAAGAGATCGAAAATGCAATATATGGGTAAGAGAACAAACAGCTGTTAACGACCTCATTGAAAAAATTAAAATATTGAAGTGGAGTTGGGCTAGACATATTGCTAGAAGAGATGATAATAGATGGACAATTGACATTTTAAACTGGAATCCAAGAGATTGTAAAAGACCCAGAAAGAGACCACATGTGAGATGGATAGATGAAATAAGAAAGTGTGCAGGGGTGATGTGGAGAAGAGAAGATAAAGCTTGGAGATGATTAAACTTGGAGAAACTTTCATCCTGCAGTTGATTGATAATGGTTGATGATGATGATGGTGAGGTATCTTTATCCTTCATTACAAATAATGTGTATTACACTTATGCAATTAACTTATGATCGTGATTATTTTTGTCAAGCGGTGTATGATATAATGGTTGATAAGTGATCAGGGATTCAGAAAACCGTTTCAGATTTCAGAAATGTATCTGATCATGCATACGGGATTCATGGTTAATCATCAGGTATGCTGATTTCATAGTGGATTTAAGAATTGTTTTTGCATATTTAAAATTGGTAACAGTCAATAATAATATGATTTGCCTTATTTTACATTCAAATACAAAACTAATTATTTTAAGATGTGTAACAGAGCTTTATTAGGTTTTCATATGATAATTACATTATTACAGAAAATAATAATTTTTATTTAAACATTTGCATTATAACAGCAGTGATATATTTATAGTATAAATGCTATTGATACTATTATTAATGGACATTAGAAGAGATGAGTTTATAGTATTTTAATAACCTAAACTATATTTTATTATAAACAAAGAACTTTGCTAATTTTTTAAAAAGCATTGTGATAAACGCTTAGCAAGAGAAAGCATTTAAAATAGCTCTTCCACCAACCACACCCAAAATCCAGACCAATCGTTTTGTGCTTTGGCCCTTTTCAGTGAGGCGCTAATATAGTTTCAGGCACTAGATCTAAATATACCAACCCAAATCCTATGTTAACCATTGTGTAGAAAATTATCAGACACTGAAATGTCTTCAAACCGAGCTATCTAACTCAAGTAGCTATATGGGGCTGCAAGATCTTCAGCCAAACCATATATTAGTCGTTTTAGCAATTTAATATCACTTAAGACTTAAAAGGAAAGACTATAAATTGTCATTAAAAATTAAAAATAGAGTCATATATTACATGACCCATGTCTCTTTCAAGCTTGTAAGATATAAACAAAGAAATTTTCTAATTGCTCAACAAACTAAGCATTTAGCAGAAAGCTTGTTGAGCAATTAACAAAGTTTTTTTTTTTTACATATTTTACAAGTTTAAAAACAGAGTCAGGTAATATATGACTCTATTTTTATTGACTATTTAATGTCTTTTCTTTTACATCTTTAGTGATATTATATTGCTAAGACTACTAATGTATGGTTTGGATGAAGTTATCTCAGCCCCATATAGCTGTTTGAAAGATATAGCTAGGTTTGAAGACTTTTAAGTGTCTGAAAATTTCAGATATTCTATCAAATGGTTAACTCTTACATAAATGCTGGCTTTGGGTTGGTATTTTTGGATCTAATATCTGAAATTGTGCTAGAACCTCACTGAGAAGTGCCAAAGCACAAAACCATTGTTTGGGTTTGGGTATGGTTTCTGATAGAGATAATTTAAATGCATTCTCTTGTTAAGCATTTATCACAAATCTTGTTGAGCAATTAACAAAGATCTTTGTTTATATTGTATAAGCTCAAAAGAAAAATGAGTCATGTGAAGTATGATTCTATTTTTTATGTTTATTGAATTTTTATTATATTTCTTAAATTATAGTAAAGGTCTTTTTAATTGATTTAAAACCCTATAATAACTAAAATCATTAGTATTATGGTTAAGTTACCATATTGCACAACAAGGTATTGTAATCTATTAAATAATGTCTTATTGTTTTATATTTTTAAATTTTATCTATATTATTGAATTTCAATAAAATACCATTTGTTGCTCAGTATCCTATGTTTTGTTCCTTCTGCAATGTGATATCCATGAGATTGTAATTAAGATATAGTGATTTAGATATCAATTTAATTTAAAGCTACAGATATTATTTATTATTATAATAAAGTTTAGAATTGTCCTTATTAAATATTTAATTGAAATATTATATTAGTTTTATGGAAGTAGGACTATTAATGTTTGTCATGGAAATATGATGGTGTTTTTAAAGATATGAAATTAAATGGTATTTCTATGCAATCAATCATCTATCTTACAATGGGAAGATAGTCTCATGGATAAATTTATTACCATTATTATTGGTATTATTCTGAGTAAGGCAATTATTAATTAATATATATATATATTTATTTTTAAAGCAGTTTGGTATAAGTGGTTATAATTAATATTAGTTGATAATTGCTTTCAAGCACTTTGCACTACACTGCTAATATAAACTTATAGTACATGAAGTCTTTTGGTGTGGAAGAAAGTCACAATATATACTATTGGAATTTAACTCCCAGTTGCAAAATAACCAAAAACAAAAATTTATGATTCACATCTGATAAATTTATTACATATATTTATTTTACTTTATAAAACAAGACAATTTTACATCTTCATATACATATTATTTTACTTGCAACACTTTTTTATAGTTAAAACAACAAGTAATTGAAAGTAACAGTGTAGTTTTTGAAATCTATCTTTAACCATGTTTAATGTCCAAATAAATGTTCAAGAAAACGGTGATTATTAAAAATGTATGCCATGGAGACAACTGCTTTCTAGCTGAAAAATCAAAAATTATATATATATATATATATATATATATATATATATATATATATATATATATATATATATATATATATATATATATATATATATATATATATATATATATATATATATATATATATATATAATAAATCGATGTCTGTATTTCTTCAAAATAATATATGCAAATTTATAAATAAATATTTAAAAGTACAGTATTTAAAAGCTTATAAAAAATATATATGTATAACAGTCACTCTAGGAGAGCTTTCAACTAACTTGTACCTTTGTCAACTATCACGTTTAAAATGTCAGCTTTCCCATAGTTCAATGATGTCAACTTTCCCATAATTCTGTGATCTTAATGTTTGCAGATTACCTATTAACTAAATGTTGTTTATATTTACATATTAACATAGCCTCTTTAATTTTCCTTTTATTATTATTTCTTTCAGTTTCCAATATTTATACATTGTTATAATTAAAATTGAAACCATATATACATGATTTATTATGATCATAAATATAATAATTTATCAGCTTCTGTTTTTTATGACCATAATAAATCATGTATATATGGTTTCAATTTTAATTATAACAATAATACTAATAAAAGGAAAATTAAAGAGGCGATGTTAATATGTAAATACAAGCAACATTTAGTTAATAGGCAAGCTGCAAACATTAAGATCACAGAATTATGGGAAAGTTGACATCATTGAATTATGGGAAAGCTGACATTTTAAACATGATAGTTGACAAAGCTACAAGTTAGTTGAAAGTGCTCCTAAGTGACTGTTATATATATATATATATATATATATATATATATATATATATATATATATATATATATATATATATATAAGCTTTTAAATACTGTATTTTTAAATATTTATTTATAAATTTGCATATATATATATATATATATATATAATTAAGAGCATGCTAATAGCTCTAAACAAGCTTTTTTTTTATTTATGAAAAATGCTACTACAAGAGAAGACATTCAAATCATTTTTATCTTGGATTGTCCCCATCCCCAGACCGGTTTCGACCTATGGGTCTCTTCAGTGAGGAGTTGGGACATTAGATTTAAAAAACCAACTCAAGCAAAGCATTTATATAAAAGTTAATTATTAGAAGAAGATCTGAAACTTTTAGACATCTACATGTCTTTAAAGTCAGCTCTCCAACTGAAAAAATCATATGGGCCTGAACATGATTCAGATACTCCATATATTAGTAGGCTTAGCCATTTAATTTATTTATATATATATATATATATATATATATATAAACTAGTCAATACTTGGACAATACCAATATCAATAACAGCGAACAATCTCAAAACTGTTCTCAAGACAACAATTAAAAAGGTTAGCTTGACAACAGCTCCAGATTATCGATTTTTTGTTGATAGTTATTAATATAAGAACCATCTTAGTCTTGACTAGTTTAATGATTATTTATAAAGTCACTTAGCATTGAACATTATATATATATATATATATATATATATATATATATATATATATATATATATATATATATATATATATATATATATATATATATATATATATATATATTGTAATGGATGTTTAAGACATCATTACAAAAATTTTAGTTTTATAGAGGTGAAGAAAATGAAATAAATTTTTATATAAGGTTTCGTTAGTAAAACTGGATTAAAAGTTTTTTTTTAAATGCTTGTACAAATATATATGTATGTGCATGGGAATTATATTTTAATACCACAGTTATATTTGGTTTTTAATTTTAATTTTGAAAAAAAAAAAGGGAAAACTAAGATTATTTTTTTTTGTTAAATTTATGTAAAAGTAAAGTGTACAAATAGATTGTTTTTCAGATTTGGGGATTTAGATTGATAAGGCTAATTAAAAAGAAAGAAAACAAAAAGAAAAGAATTTTTCATTAGTTAATTCCTAGATCTATAAAGGGCAATTTATTTTGTTAATTAGATAACTATTGTTATCTAGATCGAGAATTTTTACATTTTAATTAAAAAGAAAAAGTTTGGTAATTGGTTTAAGAGATATGATTCAGATATAACAGGCTGAATCAGGCTATTGGATTATCTTGGATTAGCTTTGAATACTTGCATCAGCTAGTATACTTGCACCAGCACAAATAGTCAGACACCAACTCTGACAGGAGAATTGCATGATTTCTGCCAAAATACTTGGAAAGAACAATTCCTGCATATTCTGAAAGCTGTTCCAGTAATTATTCTACCTAGAATGAACATTAAACCTACAGCAAGAATATTTTCTTTACCATGATGTGCTAAGTTTCTTGCCAGGACAGGTTCGGACATCCTGTGTCTCCATTAACTGCCTACAATGCCATAAGGACTGGCTCCAAAGAAACCACTAACCAACTTGCCCAAGCCTACTGTCAGTGAATTCAGAGCAACAAACTAACCTAAGAAGTCTAGTGCACTAGCATTTAAATAAATTATTAAGGTACCTTACATTTTTGCAATTTAAATAATGTTGTCTTATATTTGTTCTTTTTTCTTTTTAAATATAAATGTTTTTCAATTTGCATCTTATGTAATTCGATTTCTGTGTCCTTGATATTTTTTTTTAACGAGTTCTAGTTTCAAACCTATTACTGTCCATCCTATTTAAGTCTTAGTAAGTAAGATAGTTTATTTATAATCTCACATCCCTTTTATTATAGAAAGCTGTCTGGATATTACAGACTGTTTTAATTGACTTTTGGCTCGTGACCCATTTTATTATTAGTTCTACTTATGTCATGAAACTTTATTTATAATAGACTGTTCTTAGTTTTATTTCTTCAAGCTTCCAATTCATTTATTGGGGGCACTTATGATCGTTTTAACCTTCTCAATAGGTAGATCGTGAGCTCCTAGCCTGTCTCACTCAGAGGGAGGTCAATCGATTGAAAGTAATAACTTTCAACACTCTTTTTATTATTATTAATGTTTTGGAAGCTACTTTCTTATTTCTTAGACTATTAAGAAATATAATAGTTCTTAGTTTTATTTCTTCAAGCTTCCAATTCATTTATTAAGGCCACGTACAATTGTTTTAACCCTCTCAATAGGTAGATCATGAGCTCCTAGCCTGTCTCACTCAGAGTGAGGTCAATCGATTGAAAGTAATAACTTTCAACACCCTTTTTATTATTATTAATGTTTTGGAAGCTACCTTTGCATTTCTTCTGTTTCGACATAAATCTCTTTTCCTAACTATGGGTTATAAGCAGGAAGCTAACCTCCCTTGTCGACATGAGATCAATGTATACTTACTAATACTTCTGCTACTGCCAGTATTTTGCACTCTTTCATGCACAGGAAATCGCTCTCAAAGCCATATAAATATTTTAGTTCAATTTTGACAAAAGTATGTGTAGTACCTATTTTAAATGGGCTTTAAAGATTATTATTTAGATTTATGTTTATTTAATCATACTTTTAATAAAATTATTTATTCATTCATTTACTTAGTTGATTTTGTTTTCTGTTGCTACCTTTCCAACTCACTGAACAAAACATAGATCTCATTTGCTTGATTGAGCTAGTCTGGCGCATTCGATTCGCATATCCTGTAACCGCTTAAAAATAAATATCTAGTTCCAAATTTGGGACTAGTGGCGCCCTGGCAGTCAGTTTATGCGAGTCTAAAGCTTTTGTCCGGTATATAGGATAGTAATTTTTGGCACAACCAAACATGGGAGCCGATATTAAAACTTTACATGAGATGTTTTGTTCGGGTGGTTGGGAAAAATAAACAGAAATGGTAGGCAAAAATAGGTGAAATAAAGTTAGTGGTAGAATAGACATTGATGGAAATATGCAGGTAGTTTTGGATCTGTCCGTATTTAATGTTTTGATATTCAAAAAGATTTTATTAATTAGTTCGACGTTCGTAAAGTTTTTCAAAAAAGTAAAGAGTTTTAGTTTGCTTTGTAAAAATAAAATAAAGTTAGCTGTTGAAGATTAAATAAATAAAATAAAAAATGTTAATAAACAGATTTAAAAGAAAAGTTCAGTTGGTAATTTGGAATAAAAAAAATAGATTTAACGGAGCTAAGTTTATTTTGAAAATGGAAGCTAAAGAAGAAAGCAATAGAGAGGCAGGTTGGGAAGAGAGCCCAGTTTCATTTAGACACCCCCAGATAGTAGAAAAAGAAGAGAGCAAGACAGACAATGATGAAGATGATGATGAAGTTGATAATAGAAATGAAACAAAATATAACAAAACAAAATATTGAAATAAAATAAAGTCAACAAACAAGACTGGAGGAGCTGAGAGCAGAAATGAAAGGAATGAGACAGGAAATATTGAAGACAGTTGACAAAAATCAGGCAGCTATAGATGCCATAGAGAAAGATTCGAATAAGGAGGTTCAGAAAGTTGAAATAGTAAAGGAAGAGGCTAAAGACATGAAAGATGAATTAGAACAGGATAGTGTTAGAACAGGCAAGGTAGAAATAGAGATAGAAGTTGGTAGAGATTGGATGCAGATAGGTGGTGAGATAGAAAATGCAGATCAAAAGACAGAGAATAATGTAAAAGAGTTTCTGCAAGAAAGTAAAAATAAATTGGTTAAAATATCTAGTATTTGTGAATTGGAATTTGAAAAGAAGAGAGTTAAGAAAAAAGTTAAGGAGTATAATTTAAAGGCAGAGATAAAAGCTATCTATAGAGCAATTTTATTTGAAAAGACTATAGAAGAGGGATTTGTTCCATTTCTTATTAACAAGGTGGGCTGTACTAAAGTGGGACACATTGAACAGATATATTTTGCTCGGCTAAAGGGTCGTAAGATATACGAGCTACAAGGTAAAACAGAACGATAAAGAGACAAGGCAATAAATTATAAGCGAAGGACAGACAAAAGGGGGAAAGGAACATACATTAGAGAGTCAGTAAGAATAAAGAAAGAACTGCCTGACCGAATGTAAGTGATATTGGTCGGAGGTACTGCTAAAAAAAAAAAAAAACTCAATGGATTTGTAATTGGACTACAAGTTGAAAATAGACAATTTATTTCAATGTAGGTGGTAAGCCTGAATGAATTTTGTAAATAATATATAATTACAACTATATATGTGTGTGATAAACAATATTACATTTTGATATTTTGAATTATGTTCGTTTTTATTTAATAAAATGTATAATGGCTATCATAATTGTATTACTTAGTTGTAAATAGTTATTCGCCAGTATATTCCTGAAAATTTATGTTACTTGCAAATGATTTAAAATAGTATTTGTTAGGGTAGTCGGACGGATTTGATTTTTTTAAAAGTGAGAACAAACTTAGAAAAAACTGGTTAGTGGTAGGCAGAGCAAAGTCAGCTAAGTTTTCTTTTTTTTTGTGATGATGGAGAGGCAGTTGTAATGGATGTTTAAGACACCATTACAAAAATTATAGTTTTATAGAGGTGAAGAAAATAAAATAAATTTTTATATAAGGTTTCGTTTGTAAAACTTGATTAAAAGTTTTTTTTTTAAATGATTGTACAAATATATATATGTATGTGTGTGGAAATTATATTTTAATACCACATTTATATTGGGTTTTTAATTTTGAAAAAAAAAAGGAAAACTAAGATTTTTTTTTTTTTTGTTAAATTTATGTAAAAGTAAAGTGTACAAATAGATTGCTTTTCAGATTTGGGGATTTAGATTGATAAGGCTAATTAAAAAGAAAGAAAACAAAAAGAAAAGAATTTTTCATTAGTTAATTCCTATATCTGTAAAGGGCAATTTATTTTGTTAATTAGATAAATATTGTTATCTAGATCGAGAATTTTTAAATTTTAATTAAAAAGAAAAAGTTTGGTAATTGGTTTAATAGATATGATTCAGATATAACAGGCTGAATCAGGCCATTGGATTATCTTGGACTAGCTTTGAATACTTGCATCAGCTAGTATACTTGCACCACCACAAATAGACAGACACCAACTCTGACAGGAGAATTGCACAATTCCTGCTAAAATACTTGGAAAGAACGATTCCTGCATATTCTGAAAGCTGATCCAGTAATTATTCTACCTAGAATGAACATTAAACCTACAGCAAGAATATTTTCTTTACTATGATGTGCTAAGCTTCTCGCCAGGACAGGTTCGGATGACCTATGTCTCTATTAACTGCCTACAATGCCATAAGAATCAGCTCCAAAGAAACCACTAACCAACTTGCCCAAGCCTACCGTCAGTGAATTCAGAACAACGGACTAACCTAAGAAGTCTAGTGCACTAGCATTTAAATAAATTATTAAGGTACCTTACATTTTTGCAATTTAAATAATGTTGTCTTAGATTTTTTCCCTTTTCTTTTTAAGTATAAATGTTTTTCAAGTTGCATCTTATGTAATTCGATTTCTGGGTGCTTGATATTTTTTTTTAATGAGTGCTAGTTTCAAACCTATTACTGTCCATCCTATTTAAGTCTTAGTAAGTAAGATAGTTTATTTATAATCTCACATCCCTTTTATTACAGAAAGCTGTCTGGATATTACAGACTATTTTAATTGACTTCTGGCTCATGACCCATTTTATTATTAGTTCTACTTATGTCGTGAAACTTTATTTATAATAGACTGTTCTTAGTTTTATTTTTTCAAGCTTCCAATTCGTTTATTAGGAGCACGTACGATTGTTTTAACCCTCTCAATAGGTAGATCATGAGCTCCTAGCCTGTCTCACTCAGAGGGAGGTCAATCGATTGAAAGTAATAACGTTCAACACTCTTTTTATTATTATTAATGTTTTGGAAGCTACTTTCTTATTTCTTAGACTATTAAGAAATATAATAGTTCTTAGTTTTATTTCTTCAAGCTTCCAATTCGTTTATTAGGGGCACGTACGATCGTTTTAACCCTCTCAATAGGTAGATCATGAGCTCCTAGCCTGTATCACTCAGAGGGAGGTTAATCAATTGAAAGTAATAACTTTCAACACCCTTTTTATTATTATTAATGTTTTGGAAGCTACCTTCGCATTTCTTCTGTTTCAACATAAATCTCTTTTCCTAACTATGGATTATAAGCAGAAAGCTAACCTCCCTTGTCGACATGAGATCACTGTATACTTACTAATACTTCTGCTACTGCCAGTATTTTGCACTTTTTCATGCACAGGAAATCGCTCTCAAAGCCATATAAATATTTTAGTTCAATTTTGACGAAAGTACGTGTAGTACCTATTTTAAATGTGCTTTAAAGATTATTATTTAGATTTATGTTTATTTAATCATACTTTTAATAAAATTATTTATTTATTCATTTACATAGTTGATTTTGTTTTCTGTTGCTACCTTTCCAACTCACTGAACAAAACATAGATCTCATTTGCTTGATTGAACTAGTCCGGCGCATTCGATTCGCATATCCTGTATGCCCTTAAAAATAAATGTCTAGTTCCAAATTTCGGACTAGTGGCGCCCTGGCGGTCAGTTTATGCGAGTCTAAAGCTTTTGTCGGGTATAATATGGAGCTTACCAATAGCTCTAAACAAGCTTTGTTTTTATAAGTACTGAAAAAGAAAGAATTCAAAATGTTTTTCATTAAGACACTACCTCCAAACCAATTGGTTTTGAGTTATTGGCTAATGTCAGTGGAGGGCTGTGTCTCTAGAAACTAAATCTTAAAATCAAAGCTTGTTTAGCGCTATTGGTAACCTATATCTAGTGATTATTTAAATTCAAGGTTAAAAGCAAGTTAGAAAATTTATAACTTATATATATATATATATATATATATATATAATGCAAATATATATATATATATATATATATATATATATATATATATATATTTGCATTCCATACTATATATGTAATGATAAGTAATAACTTTATAATAAATATAGTTTTTATGTTACAAAATATGTTTAACACATTAATGAATGTCTGACTAAAATTGTCATATTAATTATATTTTATTAGCCTCATAATAGCTATATGCTATCTCCAAAGTACTAATAATAGTAATCATAAAGTTTCAGAAAAAGCAATTCAAGATTTTAATTAATAGTTGAATTCCCTTTGTAGTCTCATTTTTAAATCATTTTACAGTAAGAACCCGATCACTTTCTATTGTAAAAAAAGTTGATAAATGTGACAATTATATACCAGTTCAAATATTAATTGAATTTGTCGATTATTATGCAAATTTCGATGTATTCATTAAAAATTATTTCTACATATGTAAAATGCATTTCCATGTTACGCAGCTTTACAAGTGTGTTGCATGTCTTGATTTTTTTTCCAAATCATGTAGATGGAAAAAAATAGGGAGTTTTCTCATACAGTATAGAGAAAAGAATAAAAGATAGACATCTGATAATATTTCACAGATGTCCAACCAAAAAAAAAACGATAATTCTGATGTTTTTTAATGAAAAGTAATTATAAAACATCTAATGTTAACCCTAAAAGTAACAAGATATTTTTTTCATTTATAATCTCTGTAATAAAGAAAAATATGTCATGTACACATAATAATTATTTAATTAATTAATACTGGATATACCGAAAGTCAGATATAGTTCTAATGGTCACAAGTTTTTCGCAGTAGAAAGTGATTATACATTTCTGTAAAAAGGTTTTTCATCATGGCACCTAAGTGACAATTTTTGTATTATTTAAAATGTTATTGGTTATTATCTGATTTTTCATATATTAAAAATAAATAATTAATTATTACTATATACAGATGTGTGCAATCTTTATATAAACTCCAAAGAGTATATATGTAATGATTTTGCAATTTGACACACACACACACACACACAGAGAGAGAGAGAGAGAGAGATAATGAGAGAGATCATCAGTGTTAAAGTTAAATTATAATAATCCCATGAATATGAAAGTTAATGTTTAATAATAAAAGATAAATTTTGAGATATCACACTTGAATCCAAATAACAGAAATGAAACAAATTAGAAGAAAACATATAGTTTAATTTAGTCATAAATTATAATAATAGTCAGATATATTTATATTCATAAATACATTATAGACTACAGTCATCTTTCCAAACCAATAAATCACTGATAATTAAGGGAACGGAAATCAAATTATTTATAGATTATAAACGTATATTGGGTTTAAAACCAGAGTATCACCCAATATAGGAAAATCTTGAGGAAGATATTCTACATTCAGTATTATTAAACTATACCACAACTAAATTTGCTAGGTAAGAAATTTTGGTAATCATCTGAAATCCGGGCACAGCCTCCTGATGACATTGCTTATGTGTCAAAACACATAAAACTGTCATTTCTGTGGCCGTCCTTATGGCTAATACAACATTTATATTGTATTAACCCATTTTCAGGCCACTTTACATGACATTGCACAAAAATATTAGACACAATTTTGTGCTTTGGAACTATTTCCACATATTCATTCTATTAATAGATCATTACTGCATCGCCTGAGGGTGTTTAGTTTCAAGTCGGTACAATTATTCAAATCTCCATAATAGAGTCATATCATTTATATTTAAATAATGTTGCTATTTACTAATAATTGTCATATTGCCCCCACCCTTCCCTAAAATAATGTTAATATGTAAAAAAATTGGCAAAGAGTATGTTCGAACACTCTTTGACAAAGCTCACACGCTAAGTCGCATTTCAGCCTGGAAAATATACAAGACCAATAAAAGGTCTGAGAAAAACATGCAATTTTTAAACTTTTCAAAATTGCAGATTACAGAAAGTGAGGGAGACTGTATCCTTTTTTGAGACACATAATGTCTTCCCAAATAGCAGACTGTTTTTATTACAGCAATAAAATAATAAATAAGTTGAGAAAGTCCAAAGTTTGTGTACTTTTTTTTTAATTTCATTGAAAATTGACAAGTATTTGGATTATCTTTTTTTAGTGGTGTTAAAATTAATAATTATTTTTGTTGACTTTTTGTTAATAATAACAAAGTATGAAAGCCCTCCAAAAAAGCAGTTCATTGTAGAAGCCAAAAAAAATGTAATTCAAACGAATATAAATAAAAGTAAAAAGTGAGAAAAAGTTGTTAAAAAAAAGAAATTATTGTCTTTTTGTTACAATTATTTTTCCAAGTGTGGGGGTGGTAGTTTGACAACAATTTTGTACCCCCTAACAACACAAAAGTTATTTTTGATTTAATAAGAAGAAAAACAATTTGGCCAAATGAAAAAAAGGGCTGAATAAATTCATAACAATTCCCAAATAATTGCATTATATTTTTTCAGCAGGGTTAAAATATCTGGGCTTAAAATAAATGACTATATTTGTTTACTTTGAAAGCCCCTCCCCTCCCAAAAAAAAGCTGTTTATTGTAGAAGCCAAAAAAGGCTAATTCAAACGAAATATAAATAAAAGTAAAAAGTGAAAAAAAGTTGTTTAAACAAAGAAAAAATATTGACTTTTTGTTACAATTATTGATCCAAGGGTGGGGGTTTCAAAATAATTTTTGAACCTCCAACAACACAAAAGTTACTTTAGATTTGATAATAAGAAAAACAATTTAGTCAACGAAAAAAAAAAAAAAAGGTAGAACAAAGTCGAAACAAGACCCAAATAATTGTACCATTATATTTTTTTTGGGTGGAGTTAAAGCAAGTTTTAAACAGTACAAAGTTTTAAAATTCAGAAAAATAAAAACAAAATTAAGTACCAAAATTTGTTGTATAAAGAAAATATCAGGTTAAAAAAAAACAATGAAAATGAATATAAAAATATGTTTAATAAAAAAAAAATCATGTTATAAATGAAATAAAAATTTGTTTAATAATAAAAAAAAAAAAACATGTTCTATAAAAAAAAAGTAGTGGCGGTCCGATAATGTTACATTTGATTGACTTTGTATAGCATCAATGCCCCAAGTGGTCGTGCTTGAATTTCAGATGATTAACAATGTTTTATCTCACTAAATATTTTATATTTAATTTATTATATTTAAGTGGACAGAATTTATGAGAAGAGAGACAGGAATCTAGATTAATACATGATAAAAAATATTATACAATAACATATACGTAAAATATTAAGACACTATTACATTAAGTTATAAAATATATAATACATACATATTACTATCCTTCAGGTGAACACACATTAAACAGTCGTTTTATCACAGTCTCCTGATTAATATTTTTTTTTGTTAAGCTTAAAATTTTTCTACATTTGTTTGTTTTATATTATGGAGACTAATGCATTATTTATGATGTTTTACTTCTATTGATGAAAATTTGGAAACATTAAGTTTTCAATTTCTTTAGCTGTTTTATACTTGTTATTTAACTAATATTTTTTTATGTCTCTAAACACACAAATAATATCCCAGAGAGGACTTTATATGTGCAGGCATAATTTTTTTGTGGGTTAAAAGTATTGCAAATATTGCAGTTCAACTTTGATCACATAGCATTCTAAAGATAAATAATCAATCCAGGCTACATCGCCTAGAATAAATGGCACTCACCATAAATTTAGACACCATGCATCACAATCATTATTTGATAGCATCTATTTTTATCTAAAATGTGTCTTGCTAAATCACAATACAACTTAAAGTTTCTCAAGCAGCTAATAACGACTGTAAAACAAAAGATAGACAGAAGATGCTGAGAAATGACTTTAGTTTCTATCCCTGGGATTTGTCATAATTATAAAAAGAAAGCTTTATTATATTAAATATATTTGACTTTTAGTATTTGACTGATGTATTTATTATAAAAAAGCGTTATAATATCTGTCTACAATAATTGTGCTGATTTACATAATATGAAGAACATTTACTTAAAACAATATGTGCCTGTCCTCCCTTAAAAGGCAACTTTTTTGTTTGATTAATTCGAATTCACATTTTGTGACAATTGATTTATAAATTACCTTGTAAAGATTTTGCAGGACAAAGAAAAGAGAGGTTAGTTTGTAATTTCTATTTTTTTTTAATTGTAGTTCTTACATATCTATATTACCATTGTCTTTTTTATTCATATGAAATGTCTTGATATTATTTATCAGCTATTCTTAAAATTTCAAGCAATTCCATTATTTTTAGGATATTTCCATATTTCAAGGCCTTAATGACATGCATGTCTGCTTTATTTACAATGACAAAAAATCAATATATTTTACACTCATAAGAGTTTTACATTATTCCACATCTTTGTTTGTCAATGTGCAATTACAGTGTCTTAAATCATTGTAACTGTTTACTACCCTTTCATATAACTCTAGATATTTCATTCTTTTTAAAAGTGTGTTACATTTTTATTGTACTAATAAATTGCTAGTTTATGTAATAGCTATACTTTATTTGCAAATTTTAATAGAGTATAGTGTTTTCCTGAAGGTTTGTCATAATGGTGTATTAGTTATACTTATATATTGAACCATTTTCACCATCTAGTATTGAGTTTTAAAGATCTTTAGAAAAATATATCTTTTTTAAATTTTCAATGTACATTCATCTGTTAGTAATAGCACATAGGTTAGTTTATGCACAATGTTTAGATAGGTATTATTGTCCTCTATTTTTCAGTGATGCTGGACTGACCAGAGACAGTACTAGAGTGGAAATTGAACTTGTTCCTCTAGATTTTTGAATATTAAATTTTAAGGTAACAATATAACAAAGTGTCTGCCAAAGGCAACAGTCAGAAGATATTTCATCTACTTCTTTATTAGGTTCGTTCTGATTTCTCTTCTTTTTTCTAAGGACAAAGTTGATTAGTGGTTCCCATACATTATGTATGGTTACACAAGTTTCACTTATGGGGTTATTCATCTATATTATGTTAACAATTTCTTTGCATATTATTTTTTGTATCTTTGCCTCTCTATCCAATAATCTTGTATTTTTTCAACTGAACATGCTCAAAAAAAAAAAACTTCTCTATGAAATATCATGTGAATATGGAAGAATATATATTGGTGAGACCAGTCACTCATTGAAAACTGATTGCAAGAGCATCAATTGATGTTTAGAAGAAAACAGATATGTTTAAGGTAGCACTCCATGTATGTACCGAAAGAAAATTCAAAGAAGTTTCTCACATGACTAAAGCGAATAACCCCATAAGTCAACTGAGTGTGACTATATATAATGTATGGGGATTACTAGAAAAAAGTACCAAAATTAGGAGAAACATCATAGATAAATATACACAATTTCTATTGACTGTTATCTTTGGCTGGATAGATTACTTGTTTACAGTTTTATCTTAAAATTTAATATTCAAGAATCTAAGAATGCAGGTTCGATTTCCATGCTAGTACAGTTAATGAACAAACCAGAAACATCTGAAAAATAGGTAAATGTTATATATCAAAACATTGTTCATACTCAAAACTATGAGCTATTACTAACAGTTGAATGTACTTTGAAGGCATTCAATACTGAATATTAGATTATGAAAATAGTCCAATATATAAATACAATTATAATACAGTATAATTAATAACTTGTAAATAAGGGTCAAATATAAATTATCTTCAAATACTGTAAATATTTTAAAACATGATAAAAGATGAAATTTACATTCAAGATAATATTACTGATTATCATATGTTAATGCTACCATTCTTAATACCTTCCTTCACTCATGTTTTGTATTTAATAATATTCTTCCAATTCACTAATTGATTATCATTCTTTATTTTGAATGCAGTAAGAATATTTAAATTGGAATTAACTTATTAATCAATACATCATCCAATACTATTTTCAATTCATTTAAAGCCTTCATTGTTTATTCATTTTACCGTTTATTTTATTCTTAACGAATTTATGAAATTATATGAGCCTGTATAGTCTGGCATTTCTAACACAATTGCCAAAACTATTTTTAGCATTTTACTCCTTCATAACACTAGCATTATTACATCTGATTGGCTTTCACATAAGCATTTTTAAAGCATATCTGTCAAAGGATTTAGCCTTTCACATTATTATATTCTTTTTGTTACTGTCACACATCCTACACTCGCTGTGAACATGAGATAGCTCTAGATCAATAATGGTTAACAATATAGAGGTGTTTATTTGTGTTGAAGAAACCTAGTTTATAGTTGACTTGCTCACTCATTATAGCATACAGTTCAGAACATCAATAATGTTCAATATGGTTCAGAATGACAACATTATTTTTTATATTAGACACTTTAGCACTTAAATGTGGGCATGCAAATGATTGGTGGATCATTTTGTATTAGCATTGACTATTGGCTGTCTTTAATTCAATTAAAATTAATTATTCTCGTTGATCCTTTTTAAAGCTGTTGATGCAGCTTATAAGTGTAATTGTTTTAAATATTTATATTGTTAATCCAATGTTGAATATTATGCTCCTTATGCTTTCATTTATATTTATACTTGAGAATATTGGGATGATGATGAGTTGACATCACCTAATTTATTCCCTTTGTCCATTACTATATATAATAACAATAATTATTATAATAGTTTTTAATTAACTAACATTACAACCACATGACACTACAATACCTAATATACACTATAAGGCCCAACACTAATTTATGCCCCATGATATTAGTGTTAAGGTATACAAAATGACCAACTAATAATCATAATCTAAATCTTAAAGACCAATCTAAATAAACATTAAATAAATGTTTAAACCTAGTTGATCAAATCACAAAATAGCAATACATATTAGATCGAATGAGTAAATGCAATCATAAAAAATATAATAATAATAATAATAATAATAATAATAATAATAATAATAATAATAATAATAATAATAATAATAATAATAATAATAATAATAATAATAATAATAATAATGACAATGATGATGATAGTAATAATAATAATGATGATGATAATAATAATAATAATAATAATAATAATAATAATGGTAGTGATGATGATGATAATAATAATAATAATGGTAGTGATAATGATGATGATGATAATAATAATGATGATGATGATGATAATAATAATACTAATAATAATAATAATAATAATAATAATAATAATAATAATAATAATAATAATAATAATAAAATAGAAAAAATAAAACCTTTCTTTTTTATTGTCATTAGAAAATTATTTATTTTAATATGTACTAAAGATAATGTCAACAATGAAGTAAAAAAATACTCAGAAACTTGTTTAATATATATATATATGTCCACAGATGGCGTTCTACCAAAAACGCCAATCAAGCGTATGTTTTGTTTACATAAACGTCAGAGTAGTTAGTATTCACTATCTCTAACTATAATTCCACTTTCAGATCAGGATTTCAAGCTATTTGCTATCATCAGTGAAAGACAGGAATAAAGAAACTAGATCTAAATACAAACTCTGAGCGTTTATGAAACAATTTCTATTCAGCTTGCAAGCGTGAATTTTTTTTAGACACGTAATGTCTTCAAACTCAGCATAGCAAACCAGATAGCTATATGGGTCTGATCTCAGTTCAGCATCACCACATAGTAGAAGCCTCTGCAATCTATATCATTGCAAGAAAGACCTCAAAGGTACATTTATGATAAACAAAAATGCAAGTTAAAAAACTTGCTAATGCTTGTATTTATGTCCACAGATGGCGTTCTACCAAAAACGCCAATCAAGCGTATGTTTTGTTTACATAAACGTCAGAGTAGTTAGTATTCACTATCTCTAACTATAATTCCACTTTTAGATCATGATTTCAAACTATTTGCTATCGTCAGTGAAAGACAGGAATAAAGAAACTAGATCTAAATACAAACTCTGAGCGTTTATGAAACAATTTCTATTCAGCTTGCAAGCGTGAATTTTTTTTAGACACGTAATGTCTTCAAACTCAGCATAGCAAACCAGATAGCTATATAGGTCTGATCTCAGTTCAGCATCACCACATAGTAGAAGCCTCTGTAATCTATATCATTGCAAGAAAGACCTCAAAGGTACATTTATGATAAACAAAAATGCAAGTTAAAAAACTTGCTAACACTTGTATTTATGTCCACAGATGGCATTCTACCAAAAACGCCAATCAAGCGTATGTTTTGTTTACATAAACGTCAGAGTAGTTAGTATTCACTATCTCTAACTATAATTCCACTTTCAGATCATGATTTCAAGCTATTTGCTATCGTCAGTGAAAGACAGGAATAAAGAAACTAGATCTAAAAATCCAACTCAAGGAAAGCATTTATCTAAAAGATAATTGTTAGAAGAAGATCTGAAACTTTTAGACATCTACATGTCTTTAAAGTCAGCTCTCCAACTGAAAAAATCATATTGGCCTGAACTTAATTCAGATACACCATATATTAGTAGGCTTAGCTCTTTAATTTAGCTAAAGCCAAAACAGCAAAATAATAATAGTAATAATAACAAGTCAGATGTCACATGACTTATATATAGCTTGCACTTATAAATATGTAAAATTAAGAGCGTGCTAATAACTCTAAACAAGCTTTTTTTTTTATTTATGATAAATGCTACTACAAGAGAAGGCATTCAAATCATTTTTATCTGACTTGTTATTATTACTATATATATATATATATATATATATAGTAATATATCTCCTTATATATATATATATATATATATATATATATATATATATACAATGAACTTTTTTAAGGAGGAAATAAAAAAAATTGAGTACCTTCAGAAAAAGCTACTATTCCCTAGATAAAGAGTTGATTGGAAAGTTTGAAAACTAGTATATATCAATTGTTAGTGGTAATTTTTTTAAAAAAAAGTTATTTATAAATATTCCAGAAAGCAAAGAAAAATATATAGAACATATATTCAAAAATTAAGGATTTATAAACATTGTAAAGTATTTGAATTTTTAAAACTACCATTAGTTTCCCGCTATAGGTTTTAAAACCTAAATATAAAAGTATGCAATAAAAGAAGAAATATTAGTCATACTCCAATCAAAATAATCTACTAAAACAAGTAAAATAAAAAAGAAAGAAATGCTCTCGTAAGTGCAAATAGTGCATCATGGAAGGAATATCATTATATGCATGGGTCTCTGATGCATTATGATCAGGATATAATTGTTCTATCATTCCACACCAGGTTTAATAAACATTGAGTCGATTCATTATGAATCCATCTAATAACATTCCATTCCAGAACATCAATTTGATCGCCATTAAAAACAACCTACCAGGCAGATGTTCGAAAATGATTACAAATTCACATCTACATTGAAATACATCACCCTGGATTATTGGAACAAGCTGTTGACAAACTCTAAAACTAACTTATAAAATTGATGTCATCTACATTTGTTTGTTTGTATGTTAGAAATGATCATTTTATTTTCTTTATTTTAAAATAGGGTCAGAGAGCTTAATGTTTATATTAAAGAATAATTTAAAAATAATTATTTTCAATCAGAATGTTAAATTAAACATACAAAAATCCATGATATATTATTGATTATCCAAAGTCCAATCAATATACAAACAGGAATAGGTAATACATCACCTAATGTACACACAAATTAAACCATGATGCATGCAAAACACATGTTTTTTTTTTATTTATGGACAAAACTAGTGTTAATTGTTTCTTTTTTCATGGTTATTTATGGATCTCATGAAGGATATGATTTACGCATATTACAGCCATTATCCATAACAGGGAGATCATTTAAACTGCTATGAGGCTAAATAGAGCTCACATAATTAAATCAATCCCATAAAATATACAGCAAGGTGATGTATATAATGGGATCAGGGTTAGGGACAACTATAGGATCCAAGTATAAACAATGAATGATCACAAACGCCTAATTGCATGTTTTTCAAATTTCATTTAAAATTTTTCTGTTTGATTAGAAATTATTGTAAATAGATAATAAAATTTCTTTAAACAGTAAAATATGATTTTTAGTTTATTTTTCTGAAGTAAAGTTTTAATTATTCATATCCTCACATATATATGCAGCCAATTTCATGAAACAAAAAATATTTAGCATATAATGTATAGATAACATTATAGGATATTAAACTTTCAATTGGTTTAGTTTAATATACATTAGTTATAGTACTATCAATTACGTGAACAAAATAATCAACTATTAACACATTACGGATATATATATATATATATATATATATATATATATATATATCACTATGATGGTCAAATATTGAATATGATTTATTTGTCCATAATGTTGATAAATATTTAAATATAATTATTAATAGTTGTTTATTTCAATCTTGTTTCATTGATTATATATATATATATATATATATATATATATATATATATATATATATATATATATATATATATATATATATATATATATATATATATAAATATATATATATATATATATATATATATATATATACAAGTTTTAAAAAAACTGAACAGTAATACCTTTAGAAAATGGTTCTTCAGTGGTGATGATGGGTTCTGGAAAAAAAAAGATTAAAATCAACATTGCATAAATAAATAAAATTAAAGATTAATATCAATCACTTTTCTTTATTCAGTTTTTTACAATGCATTGTAAAGAAAGGGCATAAAGAAAAGTCATGTTTGATTATTAATTTCTTGAAAGGTTAAGTCATTACTTTATTGCTTAGAATTTTCAAAAAATATAAACATAGATAGTTTAAATAAATGTTTACATCATTTTAAAATCTCTGAACAAATAAAAACAACTAATATTAATCTAGATGAAATTTAAATACATTGCAAAAAGTTTTAATAATAGAATTTTTTATTATTATTTGTTTGGTTATTTTAGTAAAATAGCATTTTCACGATTAGAAAATAGTAATAAATTTGAATATTCAAGTCATTTGCATTCTAAATATTAGAACTATGTTAAAAAGACTAAAACAATATATATATATATATATATATATATCGACCGGTACAATATATATATACTTATACATATGCTAGTGTCAACCTTATTTAATTATAAATTGTATATCAGCTAACATAGTAAACCATTTCACATTTAATTTTATTTGGTTACAAATGATGAACCACTGGAGCATATCCTGTTTAGTTAATTATAAATCATAATGACTATCATTTCAATATATTTTATATTCTGTTACAAATGGCACCCAATGTGGGGCTCGAAATTAGCCAACTAGAGCTTGAAATACACCACATTCCTGAAAGTTGTGTAGTATATAATGATGACAGATGTATAGTGACTATCATTCTTTCATCCATCATATTTAATTACAATATAATTTTAATCAGTTACTATATATATATATATATATATATATATATATAGTAACTATATATATATATATATATATATTTATATATATATGATCAATAGATGGAGGTTATATATATATATGATCAATAGATGGAGGTTTACCAAGACCTCCAAACACCGTATTTGTTTACATAAACATCAGAGTCAATATTCACTGTCTCTTTCATTTTGCTCCACCCTCAGATCAGCTGATTTCAAGCTGATTTGCTCTCATCAGTGAAGGGATAGGAGTTAGAAACTAGACCTAATTATTAACTCCAAGCATTTATGCAAAACGTTTCTATCAGTTTGCAAGCATGAATTTTGGACACCTAAATGTCTTCAAACTCAGCCTGTCAAACTAGATAGCTATGTGGGTCTGATATCACTTCAATTTCTCCACATAATCAAAGATTCTGCAATCTATATCATTGCAAGAAAACTTTAAAAGTACATTTATGAAAAACAAAACAAGTTTTATAAACTTAAAAACCTGCTATCGCTTGTATTAATGATCAATAGATTGAGCTTTACCAAGACCTCCAAACAAGCATATTTGTTTACATAAATGTCAGAGTCAATATTCACTGTCTCTTTCATTTTGCTCCACCCTCAGATCAGCTGATTTCAAGCTGATTTGCTCTCATCAGTGAAGGGATAGGAGTTAGAAACTAGACCTAAATATTAACTCCAAGCATTTATGCAAAACATTTCTATCAGTTTGCAAGCATGAATTTTTGGACACCTAAATGTCTTCATTTAGGTGACTAAATTCATAGAACAGGAGAAACTAAATTCTATTAATTATTAATTATAAAATAAGTGATATTCCAAATGTATAAGGTTACATAATAGATAATAAATAAGCAGGGATCCTGATAATTAATAGAGCTATTTTTCAAAAATGTGCATCTCAAATATTCACTTTAGTTATAAATAAAAGATGGAATTTGGAATAAATTTGAAATCGCTATGCCATGGTCATTTTTCCATATCATTTAGGATAATGTGTATTAAAATGCAGACAACATAAAGCTGTCAAATGAAGAACAGTCTAAAATATGCAGTGTGTTTCAAATAGTTGATATATTTTCTATTATTATATAATAATTGCTATGTTATATGTTGAATTTTAGTTTATTATGTGTTCTTAATTAAGTGTTACAATATCGACCCGTATTAAACTTATGTTAGGATATAAAATACCTTATTTACTACTTAATTGCTTGAGCTCATATTTATTATGAAATGCTGGTAAAAATATGAAGTATGGAAGATGTTTTCAAAATATTACTATGCCAATAGAATTAAATGAATATTTTCATGTTCATTTAATTCACATATATTTTTTTAGTATTTGATTGCTACACCCTAGAGAGTGAGTTAGTTAAGATGTGTGATTAAAGTAAATGACCCCCTATCTTAATCTATAGAGTTAATGTTTAGTAAAAATGAATTCTTAAGTCATATATTAGACAAGTTTTAAAATTATCAATTCATACATCAATAATATGATACACTTAGTGCAAATAATCTTTATTTGTTTGAGGTGAGATTGGTTCTTGCTATGTCAGAGTCTAAGGTGGAGCATAGCTCTCTTGCAATTTGATGCATTTAAATTTGAAGGTATTCAGAGATCATATATTCCCAGCTCCATTATTATTAGTTTGCTTCATATAGTTGTAGTATGTGGTGATTTAGCATATCCCCTTTAATATGTGCAGTGCGCAGGTCCTCACATATTTTACAGCATCAGCTAGAAAGCACATTTAGGATTATGGTATCACCAAAATGTTGTCTATTGATTTATTGTTTCTTGTGATAGTATTATTATTTTTACCCTGGATTGAATTAAATACAGTTTACTGATTTGCTAAGTCATTATGCATTATTTGAGACTAGTTATTTGCATTAAGAAATTATCAGTAAAAACATACTTCAGAAATTGATGTATAGTTTGGCTGAGCATAGCTCACAGCTTGTTAATGAAACCAATAATTATTCCAAAATTAAAGTTCGAAGGTATTCATTTATTAATAATATTCTCACAGCATCTGCACAATTAGCTTAACAGGCTGTCATTCTATTGTAAAATTAAAGTTAATAATTCAAACTCAGACAAGCAATGTGCATCAGATCCATGCCATGCTGAAGCAAGTCACTGATGAACTGGTAAGACAATGGTAGAGATACTAATTCTGGGGTCATAGTATGCAATACAAGTATGTGTGTGTGAATGTAAATTCTTAAATTATTTTACAATTATAAAATAAAAGTTAAGCATTAAGTTTATTGTGAATAAGAGCTTATAAATTTGGTTATAAATTTAAATATCAAAATTAAAGTAAATTTTAAGATGTGTTAATTCCTTTCCAACTGCTAAAATTCTAGTCGAAATTTATAATAAATAAGTATTTCATTTAAGTAACTATTTAGTAATTTCTATTATTATTATGGTAATAGTTTATTAGACAAAGATGCCACCTGAGGAAAAAAGTAATGTTATTATACTGTTTTAATAAGATCGCACATAATAGTTTTACAAGTAGTTGGAGTAATACAAGAGTAATATTATTATTTGAAGGAAATGGTAAGGATCATAAAAAGTTAAATAATTATAGACCTACAGTGGTAACATCAGTTTTATATAACATTTTCTCATATATGGTGGCTAGAAGAGTTGTAAAATGGATGGAAGTAAATAATGTAGTGTGGGAAATGATAGGATAGAGGGGTGGCTTGTCATAAAAGTAGTCAGTCTAGTTTGAGTTAATTTTAATTTGTTTTATTTGTCTACAGAACAATATTAAGATTTGTTTGAATGATTATCTAATTCATTTGCTTTTCATATTTTAATTTATAGTATAAACAGTGAAATATGTCTAACTCATCCATCATTAAAATAGTCATTTAGTCATATCAGTTTGGGATCTGTAGAATTGTTTGTAAATATTCATGTATGTCTGTATCATTATTCAACTTTATTTTTCATTTATATGTTTCATTAAACCATTAAATATCATATCTCATATCCAAATATTTAATTTCATAACTAATAGTGTTAAAAACCGGCTTAATTACATTTTAAGTGAAATAATGGATTGTAGGACTGGTGAATTATTAAACAACAAATATACTAGAAAATATTTTATTTGTTAAATTTTTGTTATTAATTTTATTCTGTTGCTTTGGAAATACAGAATATTTAATTATTAGTTTAATTTAATATTTATTTCTTTTATTTATTTATTTAAAAGACAAAATATTTTCCCCACTTTCTTCCCTTTTCAAGACAAGAAAGTTTATTGCATAAATTAAAAAGTTCAGTGCAATGGGAGGAGAAAGTCTCTGTCTGGTTACCTTTGAACTTTCAAATAATCTTGTACTATTGAAAAAATAAATGTTAGGTCATATTTTAAAATTTATAAAAATGATTAATTACAATTCTATAAGGGACTGCAAACTGCAGACTGCTGACAAATTTCCTAATACTGATACATCTTTAAATTTATTTTATTAAAAAAGTTTAATAGTATAAATTTGTTTATTATAAGCCAATTCTTCCAAAGTACAAGTTGAAAGTATAAAAATATATTATTGGTTTTCAGACATGAGAGCATAAACAACACTAAAAGGTACATTGATTCTATTCTTGGGCTATTTAGATTCTCCAACCATTGTTTAAAATGCATGAAAGTGTCTATACTATATATTATTTAAATTTAATTGTCAATATTAAAGAAAGAATGGTAATGCATATTTGTGTTTTAAATTTGCTTTATTTAAACTTTAAACCTAATTGGAAAGAAGAAAGAAGAATGTTTGTTTGTTTTTCAAAACTATTTTTATTAAAATTTAAGTATAGTATTAATGGAACAATTGTATACTTTTATTATGTTGGAAACATGTGTGAACTATTATTAAACATGTCAAGAATTCTAAATAATAAATATGTGCTAGTTATCAAAGGAGAAGTTTTAGAAAGACACATATGAATTATTTATTTTTATTGTCATTATTATTGGAATATTTGCTTGATTATTGTTATTTGTGCATATTTAAAAAAAGACTAAATGTGCAATTGAATGCATTGTTAATATTTATCTATTTTTCCCAATTACTGAGAGAAATGAATTTATAAAAATGGATAAAATTGAATATGACTTTACTTTATTAATTGCTATCCTCATTTGCTGTGGAATTTCCCTATATAGAATATTGCCAATAAACTCACATAAATTTCTATAAATATTATCAGTTAAATAATTATATATGTTCATGAATGGCTATAAAAATATAAAATAAATGCCTGAATATATCCCATGAATGAAATATGAATTATTATTTTCTTTGTATTGTGATAAAAAATGTGTATTGCTTAATTAATAAAAAAATTATCCTATATTATATTATTAATGGTTCATTAGCCTTGCTAAAAATATTGAATATGTTATTCTGGATCCCAAATAATTTTATTTGTTGTCCTGCAGGAATGTGTATGTATTCATCAGTATTTATCTTTGTGCTAATAGTTTTTATTATTTAAGATATGACCAAGAGATGTCATTTGTAACTGTAATAAACTTTTTGTTTTACAACCAATAAACAAAAGAAAAAAAGATATTTATTTATTATTATTATTATTATTTGGTATTTAGTAGTTAGATAGTTTAAAGGTTGTTTTTAGATTTTCTTATCATGTATTATTATTACTGTTTTCTACAAGAACATCTCATTAAAGACATAATATGAAGAAAATATTATGCTAGACATTTTTTTTAGTTTAGTATAAGTTTTATCATGTGTTCTATTATCAACATACGTGCATGGTAAAGAAAGAGACATCCATTTAATGGGAAAAGGGTTAATAGCTCTTCCAAAAAAAGCTCATTATATAAATTCTTATAGTATATCTATGTGTTTATCAATAGATTAAAAAATAATTATTTTCAATAATTATTTAACCTAGAATATAAAGCTTTATTATTTATCTAAGCCAAACTTTTACTTTAAATTTGTGCTAATGCAAATGCTCTATAAAAAGATTATTTTGTCTTACCTTGCCAATAGAAATTATTGACTTGTTTTCCAACTGTCATTAGTATGTTACCAAGTCATAAATGTTATATTATCGGATATAAAATATTTATCCATTATTGCTTTTACAGTTAGTAATTGATATTGTTTACAGTAGTTCATTGCTTACTGGGATTTGTATTGTCTGTGTATTATTATGCTTGTATATGTGTGTCGATTATTAAATTCAACTATAATAATGTGTAAATTACAAGTAAAAATGATATAAAGTCTATCGGTTTTGGAGAAAAAGAATGGTCAATTGATTTGGAAAGATTAGAGATTTATTTAAGTATGAATTTATTGTTCTTTATTATGCTTGAATGGAAATAATTCAGTGGCTATATAGAGTAAATTTATTGATGTTTTATAGTATTTTATGGGATTGAGTAATCTCTTCCCTTTAGTTATTTGAATATTTGACATGGGTAGATTGCCTAATATATTGGATGGAATATAGTAAACTCTCCCTTTTGTTTATTGAAGCATTTGATAGGAGTAGATTGAATCCTCCAGTTTTGATATTTGATATTATGAATCAGAGTATGAGAAGCCAATTATTTATCTCCCTGATTTGTTTCATGATGAGATTTGTTCCCCCCAGTTTAATTACTCTCAGAAGTTAGACTTGAAGGTTGTTGTATTGCTATTTATAGGATTACAATTGTGAAAATCTTTTATCCCATGTGCCTATGGAAAGTTTTTCATCTTATACTATAGGCAAGTGCCAGATAATTTATTGATAAAAAGAAGGATAAAAGCAGAATTAATTTTCTTACAAAACAGCTGTAGTAAAGTTAGTGATTGAAGCTTGATCGTCCATTGTCTTTGTCCATATTATGATTGATTACAAGTTCATAAGTAAAACAATTGGATTGATTAGTATTAATTATTTATTTTATGACACACAGCATAATACAGACCCATGCATAAAGTATTAATGTAAAGCATATGGAAAAATCCATCATTAATGTATAACTTTAATTATAATTTCAAATCATTTCATATTTATCATTCAAGTTTCACATCATCAATTTTCATAATATTCAATCATCATTGAGAAAGTAAGCAAAATAGGTAAAACATAATTAATTGATAGAATTATTTATTTCTATTTTGGCAAACTAAAACATAGTTAATTAATAGAATTATTTACTTCATTTTTACAAGGACAGAATGGATTTAAGTAATGGAGTTATTTATTTCCATTTTGTATAATATAGATTGCTATTATTGTTATTTTATACTTATTCTTAGGTTTCAAACCCCTTATTTTTTAGTTAATGTGCATTTGAAGTAAAATGCAAAAATTTTAGTTTTATGTTATAATTTTATATAAATCTTTAACCATATGTTGGTGATCATAGACTTCTTAATTAATTGATAATTTGAGAGTACTAAAAAATAAGATGTCGAATGTAAAGGAAATTTATGTAGTTTATTGTTTGAAGTTTAGGGCTATATTACTTCATTTCTATATGTTTATCAGAAGTGACTGATAACTGAAAAACATTTTGCAATAAAATGTAAATATTTTATTTTGGTTCATTATGTTAGTGTTAAAAATATAATGTGTCTCCATATGTCTATCAAGATGCTTTGATAGATGAGATGTGTCAGATTAGAAATTAGAAAATTATATTGTCATCTATTCTTGTGTAATTTTTTCAACCACTGATGCTAAATACATCCAAAACTTTTACTTGTATCAATTATAAAGAAATTAAATGTTTATTTAATTATTTTTTTGTTAATAAATGTTTTATTATTCAAAATTGTATTCAGAATTCTTCTTTAACGTATGTTCATATTTCATATTTCCACACATGCTCACACATTTATTTTATCTAATATGATATAATTGTATTTTCATTTAATTTAATGATAAACATCCAGATATGATGATGTTGATTTCCTTGATCCAAACACTGTATGAAATGTTAATTATTTACTGATTTTCTAAAAATGTTTTATCATTTAGTGATTGTATAGATGATGAATTAAAATCAAAATGTGCCTGATTTCTTTCATTATCTAACTGCCATTATTTAGATATGGTATTGCTTAATTTATATCATTACTTCCATAATGGAAAATAGTAGTTGTTAAGAAGTATAATTAAAATTAAGATATGCAATACATTAATTCCCTGACATATTTAATTTTTAATTCAGATTAAATATTAAATTCAGTTAACTATTCTAGATTAGTATACAATTAAAAGTTCAGTAATGTTAGGTTTATTTTATATTTAGTTCCACCTGACTACACAGTACAGGGATTAAACCCTACATTTTAGTTATTAATTTAATTTTCTAATATGGTAGAGGTTGTTCAATGCATGTGGATGATGGGAGAAGGTGAAGTATAGACTATAATTAGTTAATTTTAGATGGTAGGATTTTACCAATATAATTCTTATTTATGTTAGAATTTGATAGATGTTTTATTTCCTATTAATTATAATATTTCCTCCCAAATCTAATGTAAATTTTACACCTCATAGACCTCTGTATCCCTAAACTGAGCTAGGTCAAGGTAAAACTTTATTTAAATTAGAGTTGGTATTTAAATTTGTATAGAAAGTTTCTTGGATGATTTTAAGATATATTTGTAATTAAACAATGTAAAAGAAAGAGTAATAAAATATAGCAGTGGGAGAAAGATGTAAGTAAAATATGTTTCTATATGTTTAATATGTTTATTACTGTTTATGTTAGTGTAAGAGAAAGTTTTTATGTAATTGAAGTTTATTTGTTGATATTTATTTAATATTATTGCAGATCATTGAAAATGACTGTATGAGATAAAACAGTTGAAACATTGGAGTTTTGTATATATATATATATATATATATATATATATATATATATATATATATATATATATATATATATATATATATATATATATATATATATATATATATATATATATATATATATATATATATATATATATATATATATATATATGTTCAGTATTGAGATAAAAAAATATAGTTTTTGAAAAGAAAAAGGAGAAGGATTTTTTATTTGTTGATATTATTTTAGAACATATATATTTTAAAAGAAAAAGTGGGTGTACCTTTGCTATGTTATTATATATGATTATTATAAGTTGTGATATCTTATATTTTAAAATTGAAACTAAGCTGTTTAATGACTGTATTTATTTATCATCATCAAAAAAAAATGCAACAGTAGTAATCAACATCATCTAAACATAAGGCCAAAATATTTCTATACAACATCAAAAAAAAAAAAAAAAATTACACACAAAAAAAAAAAAATCTTTTTTTTTATATATCTGTCATCACTATATACTACATATCTCTCAGGTATGTGGTGTATTTCAAGCCCTTATTTGGCTAATTTTGGGCCCTAGTTGGCGCACCATTTGTAACAGATAAAAATAGTATAATAATTAATAATTCCTTTTATCTTGATATTTTTTTATCTGTTACAATATATATATATATAATATATATATATCAGAGAATATAGAATCAGTTAAAATTAAAAATGGGGTGGGATTAAGGCAAGGATGCTTATGTCACCTATTTTGTTTGTGTTGTATTTAAGTGAAATGGAAAGAGCAATAGAAAGATTAGGAAGAGGTATAGAGATACCATTAATTGGTAGTAAGGGAGTATAAATTTTGACAGATCTTTTTTGTGTATGATATATTTTTGTGTGCAGAAAGAAAAGAATATATGGATGTTATGCAGAGGACATATGCAAAGGTTTGTAAAGATATGGGGATTAAATTTATTGAAGAAATATCAATTATGATGATGGTTAATACTGGGAAAAAGCATGATGTAGAATTTCTATTGGGAGATGTGTCATGAATAGATATAGTTATTTGGTTATTATTTTAAGTAATTAGAAAAATTATTTGGATGAATGGGGGTAAAAATGATAAACGAAGCAAAAAAAGAAAAAGATTGATAAAGAAATTAACAGTGTTTTCATATAATAAAGATGATGCAGCAAGAATTATATGGAAGAGAGTTGCAGTAGCAGGGTTAACTTATGGTAATGATACATTATGTGTTATTAAAGGGATATGAAATTACTTAGAAAAAGTTCAAAGGGAAGTAGGAATACATACACTGGATGCAGATGTATGCACAGTAAGGAAGAAAAAGTTCAAAGGGAAGTAGGAATACATACATTGGATGCAGATGTATGAACAGTAAGGGAGGCAATACAAGAAAAAATGGGATGGTTAAATTTTCATATCATAGATGCAAAAAGTAAAATGAAAATGTTTGGTAGATTGCAGTTTATGGATAATAAAAGAATAGTCAAGTAGTATTTCAATGTATTATGATTAAAGGGCAGGTAACAAGATGGGTGAGAAAGGTAATGTGATATACAAAAGATATTGGTTAAGAATTTATATCAGTATATTTGTACAAAACATGGGATGGTTGTGTTAGGAGGATTGATGAATGTTATAGTGGTAAGGAATGCCATAAAATAATAAATTTATTAATAAAGAATAGGGAGTTAGAGAGATGAAGAGCTAGTATGGACAGTAAAAAGACTTTAAATATATATAAAAAAGAGAATATTAGATGTGAGTTAATATATGATAATAGTAAGGACAGTTGTTTATTGTTTAAGGCTGAATGGGATTTTTAGCAACAAGAGAATATACATGTAAGTGGAAAAATATGGATTATTTACTTTGTAAATTATGTATGGAAGGAATAGAAAATATTAGGCATCTATTAATTGAATGTAAATGCTTGAAAACAGAAAGGGCACATATAATGAAGTTACATAAGAACACATATGAAAAAAACTGATTATACAGAAAGTATATTATTGGTTTAATACTGGATTTGGGACAAGATAAGAGGTATTTACATATAAAGGCCATATAGTTGAAAAAGATTATGTTGTGGAAATGGGATGGAGCAGAATATGGGAAAACTTAGCCTGGGGAATGGAAACTAAGGCAGCTCACATGTTTTTCTGGGCATAATTTCTGAGAGATTCTTGACTTCGTTTAAGAAGCTACAATACATCACATCATCATCATCGTATCATCATAATATATGTACATTCCTAGGCCGTCTATTTGAATAATTTTTTGTGGTGTTTTTGTTGTGAAAAATAATCAAATACAGGAATGGTGTTTTTTCAAATTATTTTATTAACATAAACAAATTAATTTAAATGTAATGATATCAACAAATGTAATAAAATAAAAGGAACAAATTTAAATTTAATTAGGTGTTTTTGTTTGTGTGTTACACTTTTTTTGTTTAAAAAATAATATGAACAAAAATAAAAGTTCTTACATTTTCATTTTTACATAGAAACAGCAACAAATACTAAAATGGATTTAAACTTATTACTTGACATAATACCTAATTCAAATTATCTTCACACATCTATTTGAACAAGCTTTTGCTGCTTAAAATTTTAATACAGAATGGGAAAATGTGTACGGTAATTATTCCTTTAAAAAAATCGCATTAGTTCAATACTATAAATAAATAAATAATGATTTTCATAGAATACAAAAACACACACACACTTAAACGGAGCCATAAAATTGTATGAAGTGAGAAAATTCGCAAAAAATTATTTACTGTGTTGTGACAAAATGGCCTGCAATCTGTAACATAACCCAAGTAAACACGGGTTTGACATGCCATCGGCTGTGGAAATGATATTATTATTATTATTA